>CM072814.1:43824661-44424661 GCA_036937905.1 Salvia rosmarinus | reverse complement strand
GTAGGCAAATTAAACCAACAATATGCATCTATGAACATCAATAGACCTAACATTGGAAGAAACATGCTCAAACACCAAGTACATTTAGCAATATAAGCCCTAGTTCCTCAAATCTTCAATAACCCACAATAAGGAGATATAATAGACAAAACTCTTCTAAATCATGCTAAAAAGCGTAAATCCAAGAAGAATTAAGGAAATGTGGCATACCTTGAGTGGATTTTAGTGGAAATCACAAGAGAATTTAAGAACTAAGTTTGTTCAAGCTTTGAGAGGGGTGTTGTGCAGAAAATTTCGTGTGTGTGTGTGAAAAATGGGGAAAAGGGGTTAAAAAACAGTGTAAAACACGCGGGTTAGCATTCGGGCGCGGGTCGGGTCACACCTCGCGGCCGAGCTCGCGGTCGTGAGCTCGGTCACTAAGCGTGGTCATCCAGCGCCAATAGTTACTGCCCGATTTCTCGCGGCCACTCCTCGCGGTCGCGAGGGTGGTCGCTAGATGTGTGTGTGCTAGGCAAATAGCTACTGCCTGTTTTTTCGCGGCCACTCCTCGTGGTCGCGAGGGTGGTCGCTAGGCTTGCTTTTTTTTTTTTTAATAAAAGCAAATATACCTTGGGACTAAAAAAAAGAACAAACAAGACACGACACGTCAAAGCAAAGAAAAACAAGAAAAACAAAACGACAAACATAAAGCTTGTAAAAACATTGGGTTACCTCCCAACCAGTGCTAGATTTTTCGTCGCTAGCTCGACGTTACCTCTAATCATGGTTCATTTAGCTTGGTTACCTTGACTTCACGGTCGAAGTGTGACTTGAAAAAGGATTTGAGGTATTGCCCGTTCACTTTGAAAATATTGCCACTCGAGTCTAGCAGTTCATAGCTCCCATTGGCATGTGCTCGATAAACGGTATATGGCCCCGACCATTTCGATTTCAACTTTCCACGGAAGAGACGGAGTCGGGCATTGTAAAGCAAGACTTCATTACCCAGAGAGAATCCTATTGGACGAATGAGAAGGTCTTGGAATTTACGGGCTCGTTCCTTGTAGATCCGGGAGTTCTCGAAAGCTTCGTTCCTCCATTCATCGAGCTCCAACAATTGGTCAACTCTCATCAAGCCGGCCTCTTTGAAATCCATGTTGATTCTCCTCAGGCCCAATAAGCTTTGTGTTCCAATTCAACCGCAAATGGCAAGATTTCCCAAATACCAGTTGATATGGAGATAGACCTATAGGTGCTTTGTAGGCAGTCCGGTAGGCCCAAAGAGCATCGTCCAATTGCTTAGCCCAATCCTTTCTATTGACAATCGATTTCTCGGTTGGCGAGCTCAGCTCGCCCATTCGCTTGTGATTGATATGGGGAGGTGACTCTATGCTTCACGCCATACTTAGCTAGGACATTACCTAGCCACTTGTTGTTGAAATGCGATCCTCCATCGCTGATCAACGCCCTTGGCACTCCAAATCGAGTCAGAATATTCTTGTGTAGAAACTTGATCACTACCTTGGAGTCGCTAGTGGCAGTGGGAACGCCTCTACCCATCGTGACACATACTCCACAGCAAGCAAAATGTACATGTAACCACAAAACATGGGGAACGGACCCATAAAGTCGATTCCCCACACATCAAATAATTCCACTTCCATGATGCTCTTCTGCGGCATCTCGTCCTTCTTGGTGATGTTTCCCATCCTTTGACAGCCGTCACAACTCTTGATAAATGTTTGGCAATCCTTGAAGATCGAAGGCCAATAAAATCCACTCTGGCAAACCTTTGCTACCGTCTTGGCCGCTGCAAAATGTCCTACATTTAAAGAACTATGGCACTCATGGATTATGTTCTCCCACTCTCCTTGGGGAACACAGCGACGTATTAAACCATCGACACAACGACGGTAGAGATGGGGATCATCCCAATAATAGAACTTGACATCGTGGAGAAACTTCTTTTTCTGATGAGGACTGCACGACGGAGGCAAAACTCCAATCACCAAGTAATTCACAAAATCGGCGTACCATGGTGTGTGATCAATGATGCTCAATATGTGCTCGTCTGAGAAGTTCTCCTTGATCCCAATTCTCTTATCCTCTCATTCGACTGGCTTTTCTAATCTCGATAAGTGGTCGGCAATGACATTCTCGCAGCCCTTTCTATCTTTAATCTCCATGTCGAACTCTTGAAGAAGGAGAATCCACCTCACCAATCTCGGCTTCGAATCCTTCTTGTTGAACAGATGACGAATGACGGCATGATCGGTGTGGACAATGTTAGATTTGTATACTGAAAGCAGTTTTGGTTAAGCTTGTATACAATGTTTCCTGTTACCACTATTACAATATCCTATCTGAAATGAATACTTGATTGCATATATCTGTGTCCCCTTATCTCATATATAAGTTAGATCATATAGTGTGTAGAAGATCACAGAAGTCTGTATGATTGGTCAAGCTTAATGAGATATAAAAAGTTTCACAGCTGAGACAACTTGAGGACGAGTTATCGGTATAGGCTGCGGTATAGATAAGTGACTTGACTTGGTTGCTTGTCTATGCCGGTACGCCTCCGACGTATTGAAGGATCACAAGGAGATGAGTTCTTCTATCGACCGTCGTGAAGAACCAAGATCTCGGTGACTTATGATGATCTAAACCTCGATAAGGTATTAGATGAGTATGAGTTCTTGACCATCACTTCGACTTGTTATGGGTGAGGGTTATATGTTTTAACCCAATATTCTCCGCATTTTGGGTGGTGGCGGTGCTTGTATGTCATGCTAGTTATTTGATCGAGTCACCGTATCCGCTAGGATGATGACGCCCCTTAAGGAGCTCAAAGGTTTATTGTACTAAACCCCGCAGTTGAGTTAGATCAAGTACAATAATAAGGTCGAGTGGTACTACTTAAGGAATTAAAGATATTAATTATTTTAAGCAATGTAATACTATAAATAATTAATGGACGCTCGATATCTTAAATACGGGATTCGAATGTCTAAGTGCAAGCCCGACTCAACTTCGGTAATAAAGGGGTAAGTCAAGATTTATTCTCTAGTGGCATGAATAAATGTTTATAAATTAATTTATGTTACGGCCGAACATAAGATAATTAATTTATTTGAGGCCCATCTTTATTCCTTGCATTTGATCCCTGGGCTGGCCCATCCAGGCCCGTAAGCTAGGCAAAATCGGCGCCCCTATGCTCTACAAGGCAAGGATTTGATTCTCTTTATCCTATAAGGATATTATTATATTTATGAGATATGCATAGATCCTTTCCATATAAGATTATGGTAATAATCCTTTCCATAAAGGTTTATGGTAATTTCCATATGAGATTATGGTAATTTTCATATAGATTATGGTAATGCATTATAAATATGAGGTAAGAGATTAAATCTAGGTCAATGATTAATAATCATCATCATTATTTTCGAGAATTTGAGGTTCATCCTTTGAGAGATTTTCAAATTCTTGAGAGCTTGAGGGTGATTTTCCAAGCATTCTCCATAGATCGCCCTCACTCGACGCTGGAGATTGGGCAACCGGATACACCCGTAAGGTCAAAGCACGAGTCTCGATCCATTCCGCCGACAGATTCAAAGGTAAACACGAGAAACCCCAACGTGTTGCAATTAATTATATAGGTGCATGCTAGGTATATAATCAATGTATGGTGAATTAAACATCCAAGATAGATCCTCGGGAGAGGGCTAAACCTAGTTTTCCCAACAGACAATAGTGTGGGTGCCCACCAAATAAGGTCTAAACTTATCGAAAGCATAGACCACAACAAGTAATTCTTTCTCGGTGGTGGTTTAGTTCATTTCAGCCGAGTCGAGCGTCTTACTCGCATAATATATGACTCTGAATAGCTTGTCTCATTTCTGCCCCAACACAACTCTCACTGCCCAATCACTAGCATCGCACATTAGCTCGAACGGTTGACTCAAATCAAGTGATACCAAAACAGGGGTCGATATCAGGGCTTGCTTTAATTTCTCGAACGCCCCCAAACAATTACTAGTGAACACAAACTTCGTATCTTTCTCGAGCAGTCCACACAGTGGCTTCGTGATCGCAGAGCAATCCTTGATGAAACTTCTATAGAAGTCCGCATGACCGAGAAAGCTCCTCACGGATTTAACATTTGTGGGAGGAGGTAGTTTCTCGATTGCCATAATCTTTGCTCGATCCACTTCCAAACCTTTTGCCGAGACTTTGTGGCCAAGCACCACACCTTCCTTTACCATGAAATGGCACTTCTCCCAATTGAGAACAAGATTCGTCTCCTCACATCTGTGTAGCACTTGGGATAGATTGTGGAGACAATGGTCGAACGAAGAATCAAACACGGAAAAGTCATCCATGAATACTTCCATAATATTTTCAATTAACCCATGATAGATGGACATCATGCATCTTTGGAAAATGGCAGGAGCATTGCACAATCCAAACGGCATTCTCCTATAAGCAAAAACTCCATAAGGACATGTGAACGCCGTCTTGTGCTGATCTTCTGGGGCGATGGCAATCTGATTGTACCCTGAATATCCATCTAGAAAATAATATAACTCATAACCCGCCAGTCTGTCCAACATCTGATCAATGAAGGGCAAGGGAAAATGGTCCTTCCTTGTGGCTGCGTTCAGAGCACGATAATCAATGCATACTCGCCATCCCGTCACGAGTCTTGTTACCACCAGCTCGTTCTTCTCGTCTCTGATCACTGTGATACCTCCTTTCTTGGATACCACTTGAGTTGGGCTAACCCACTCGCTGTCTGATATAGCATAGATCATGCCCGCGTCTAATAGCTTCAAGACTACTTTCCTCATGAACTCTTGCATTGCCGGATTCAGGCGGCATTGAGGTTGCACCTTTGGCTTGTATTCATTCTTTAACAGGATGCGGTGCATGCAAATCGAAGGGTTGACTCCCTTGATATCAGAAATAGTCCACCCAATCGCAGACTTATATTGTTTCAGCACAATCATCAACTTCTTCGACACTTCCTCTGTCAAAGCTGAGGATACTATCACCGGATACGTCTCGTCTTCGCCTAGAAAGGCATACTAAAGGTGGTCAGGTAACTCCTTTAACTCCATCTTGGGTGTGGTCTCTTCCTTCTTCACCACAGCATCCTCTCCTCCAATCGGCTTCCTCAGGTCTAAATAAGGCACTGACTCCTCAGGGAGGGCCTCGACTTCCTCGATGGCTTCAAGATACTCTAAAATCTCATCACACACCTCATCGAGGTCCGAGGGTGAGAAAATCGAGTTCTGCATACAAAACTCCACCGGATCAGATGACTGCAACTGAGTAGTCGACAACTGCTCTATAACCCGACATTCATCCATTGTCTTCTCTTCAGGTTGCTTCATTACGTCATAAATAGAGATTTTCATCTCCTCATCGTTGACCCTGAAGGTGAGATCTCCATCTTGCACGTCGATCAGTGCTCGACTAGTAGCTAGGAACGGTCTCCCAAGAATAAGAGGCGTGTTCTCATCCTCTGGCATGTCGAGAACCATGAAATCTGCTGGAAATATGAAATCTCTAACTTTCACGAGCACGTCCTACACTATCCCTTTCGGATATGTCACCGTTATGTCTGCCATCTGGAGAGCAATGATGGTTGGCTTGATCTCTCCAATCTCCAATCTATTGAAAATGGACAACGACATCAAGTTGATGCTTGCCCCTAAGTCGCACAGAACTTTGGAGAATGTCTGTCCTCCGATGACACACGCTATGGTGAAGCTGCCTAGATCCTTCTGCTTGAGCGGCAACTTCTTTTGCAGTACAACACTGCACTCTTGAGATAGATTTATCATCTCGAATTTCTTAAGTTTCTTCTTATTGGCTACAGCATCCTTCAAGAATTTCACGTATCCCGGCATGTCTCGGAGTGCATCAAGTAAAGGAATATTGATGTGCACCTTTTGAAACATCTCCATAAATCGGGTCAGCTTCTCATCATACTTGGGCTTGGCCAATCGACTTGAAAATGGAATCGGAGGAGTATAGGTCGGGTATGTCTTCACTGGGGCTGTCTCACGGCCATCCTCGCGACCGCGAGGGCGGTCGCTAGGTATCTGGGCTGTATCGGCAGTCTTCTTCACGACTGGGCTCGCGGTCGCGAGCTCGGTCGCTAACTCTTCGTCTGAACTCTTTGTCCGATTTCTCGCGGGCGCGTCTTTTGTCCTAGCGGTCGCTAGGTCACTCGCGAGCCCCTTGTAGGGAAATCTTATTTTAAACCTCTCTCGAGGATCTATCTTGGATGTTTAATTCACCATACATTGATTATATTCCTAGCATGCACCTATATAATTAATTGCAACACGTAGGAGTTTTCTCGTGCTTACCGCGAACTGCTTGGGATGAACGGATCAAGACTCGTGCTTTGATCTTCCGGATCGTATCCCTGCCGCCCAATCTCCAATATCGAGTGAGGATAATCTATGGAGAATGCTACGTAAAATCACCCTAACCTCTCTATGATTTTCAAAATATCTCTCCCAAGCACTATGAGATTCTCGAAAATAGTGTTAGGATAATTGAGGATTAGCTTTGATCTTATCTCTTACCTTATATTTATAATGCATTACCATAATCACATAAGGAAAGGATCCATGCATATCCCATAAATATAATAATATCCTTATAGGATAAAGAGAATAAAATCACATCCATAGAGAGGATAGGGGGCGCCGATTTTCTCCAAGCTACGAGCCTGGATGGGCCAGCCCAGGGATCAAATGCAAGGAATAAAGATGGGCCTCAAATAAATTAATTATCTTATGTTCAGCCCAGAACATAAATTAATTTATAAACATTCATTCATGCCACTAGAGAATAAATGCTGACTTACCCATTTATTACCGAAGTTGAGTCGGGCTTGCACTTAGACATTACGAATCCCCGTATTTAAGATATCGCACGTCCATTAATTATTTACAGCATTCTGACTGCTTAAAGTAATTAATATCTTTAATTCCTTAAGTAGTACCACTAAACCTTATTATTGTACTTGGTTAACTCAACCTGCGGGGTTTAGTACAATAAACCTTTGAGCTCCTTAAGGGACGCCATCATCCTAAACGGATACGGTGACTGACATGTATAACTAGCATGACATACAAGCACCGCCACCACCCAAGATGCGGAGAATATCGGGTTAGAACATATAACCTCACCCATAACAAGTCAAAGTGATGGTCAAGAACTCATACTCACCTAATACCTTATCGAGGTTTAGATCATCGTAAGTCACCGAGATCTAGGTTCTTCACGACGGTCGATAGAAGAACTCATCTCACCGTGATCCATCAATACGCCGAGACGCATCAAAGATAAGCAAGTAACCAAGTCAAGTCACTTCTTATCTATACCGCAGCTTATACCGACAACTCGTCCTCAAGTTGTCTCACCGTGATTCTTTTATATCTCATTAAAGCTCGACCAATCATACGTACTTACGTGATCTTCTACACAATCGTATGATCTAACTTATATATGAGATAAGGGACACGATATATACAATCAAGTAATCAATTCGGATAGGAGATTGTAATAGTGATAACATGAAACATTGTATACAAGCTCAACCAACACCGCTTTCAAGATACAAATCAACACCCTCCGAATGCCCATCGTCGATTTCGCGGTCGGGCTCATGCGTCGTGAGCTCGATCGTGAGGTGCTCATCTTGTGCTTCATCTTCGTCTTTTCGCCTCGGGTGGTTTTGGTAAGCTCGTCCACTCCTCAATTGAATGGCATTACAGTGATTTTTCGGGTTCACCTCCATATTACTTGGAAATTGGCCCAACTTGTGTTGCCCATTCTATTGTGCGGCTATCTGACTAATTTGATTTTCCATCATCTTCATATGCTTCCCCATAGCCGTCACGATCGACTCCAGATGAGTTATCTTGTGTCCAGTATTGCTTATAAAGGAATTCTGGTTTGTCGCTAATTGTTGGTTGCTCACAACCAACTGCTGCATCATATCCTCCAAACTCTGCTTCTTCACCTCTTGAATTATTCCATTCTGCACTGAGAAGCCTGGCGGAGGTTGTTGAAAATTGTTGGGGTTGGCATACGAGAAATTATGATGATTTCTGTTATTCGGATTGTATGTCGATTCCCCCCAGGACGGTTCATCTGATTTATATAATTCACATCTTCCGCCTCATTCATATCTGACTCTGCAACATTGACGTGAGCAACTCCTTTCGCTTTCCTTTCCTTCTCGAACTGGCTTCTCAGAAGGGTGAACTGCTCCATGATATTGTCATATTTCGAATCGCCTTAAACAGTAGCCGCCTTTACTACAGGTGTCCTCTCCATGGGCCATTGATAGCTATTAGCAGCCATCTCCTCTAAGATTCTGCTAGCTTCCTCAATGCGTCGATTTTGCAGGCATCCTCCTGCCGATGCATCTACAATGCTCCTCGTGTGAGGTCTCACCATCAGAAACTGTGTGATCTGCTGCTCCCTAGAGAATCCATGTTGCCGCACTTCTCAATAAGCCCCTAAATCTCTCCCACGACTCGAATAACGACTCATCCCCTAACCGGGAGAGTGGAAAATCTCGCTATGATCTTATGTGCTTTAGCGGTGGAAAGTATTTCGAGAGAAACGTTTATAAAGATTCCCCAACTATTTATGCCAAGTCGATCCAAACTTCAACCGGTCCTTTGCTTGATTACGCAAAGAAAATCCGAACATGCGCATCCGGATTGTATCTTGTGGCACCCCATTCTGCTTGATGGTGTCAAAATATCGAGGTATATCTCAAGATGGGCATTTGGATCCTCTGTCACTCCGTCTCCGAACTGTTCTCCTTGAACCATTCTGATCAGGGCCGGCTTCAACAAATTATTCGCATTCACCTCCGGGCCCCATCCGCCTCCTTGAAATTGTTATGTAGGAGGTCGATACATGTAGTTCAATGGTCTTGCTTCTGGAGCAGGGATAAGGATTCCCATGTTCGCCATTTGACGTTGCATCACTGTAAAATCAGTCAGAAGACGAGCAGCTATCTCAGGAGGTACATCCCCGTTGGGAGGAACACCCTCGTTGTTCGGATTTGCTGCCATAACCTGCCTTCATCTTTCTCGTCTCTTTCTCATTTGGGTATTCTCGATCTCTGGATCTAACAACGGTTCAGGAGGTCCTTGGGACCTTGTGATCATAAACTACCTAGAGAGAAACAGAGAAATTAGGTCTGACAAGTAAAAACAAAATAAAATAAAAATACAACTTGAATTAATAATTCTGAATTGTCAAGTTATTCCTATATAATCTTAACAATCCCCGGCAACGGCGCAAAAATTTGATCGCTCACTTTTCTAACACGAAAACGCGTAAGTATAAAGGTAAGTCGAGTATCGTATCCACATGGATTGTAACACGAAAACACAGAAGCTAACTCAACAACAATTCATCATTATCCAAGCAACAGATATGGTTTTGTAAAGGTTTTGGGACTTCAAATAATAAATTCAAAGTCAATAGCAAAAAGAACTAATAAAGCAATAAAGACAATTAAACAAAAGCTCAAAGAGATAATAAGATATAAAGACTAACCCTAGGGATGCATTAATCCTACCCACAACGTATGTTTATCCTGTTTCCTATTAACCATTTTAATCCAGATAAGATGGAAGATCACATATGTAACCAATAATTTCGCCATTCGACAATTGTGGCGGCTGATTGCTAATTTTTCCCTATTCTCATACGCCTCTAGGTGAAAATAAGCAACCCAAAAGTATCACAAAGAATATGCTTCCTACGAATGTTCCTATCTCAGCTACGACTCAAGACTTATTCGTATTATGCATTCAAGATCGATTGACAATTAAAACGGTTAAGTAATTAACTGGCAACTAGATATGCATCAAGATTGATCAGAAATTAACACATATAATTAAGTACCAAGAATCATAAATCAATGCCTGGAAGGTAAATAAAAATAGCAAGAATCACAACATTTATGATAGAATCATGCAAACCCTAGGATTAGAACGAAAATTTAGCTAGACATAATAAACGGAACAAAATACGAAATAATCATGGAAATATAAATTATATAGATAAAACCCGTAATGTGGTGTCTGAAGAACAATCGTTGGGTTCGTATCCCAACCTCAGCTGAAAACGGAATAAACTTGGAATTTGTTCGGACAGAAACGTTCCAAAGCGTCAACAATACGTAGAACTAGTGTAAAACAATGGAAATCTAAAGCCTAGATGAATATAAATCGAAGCTAAAGACAAAATATATCAAAAACTGAAGAAAAACTGAGTAAAACGTGCTAGGAGGGTCTGGGGGCGCGAGGGGGGCGAGGGCCCTATTTATAAGCAAAGCTGGAAACCCTAATTTTTGGCCCAGCTGCCTCGCTTCGCGGCCGAGCTCGCGATCGCGAGGAATCTGGGCGCGCGCGTCTTCTTTGGCTTGCTGCTGGTCTCGCGTCCGTTAGGTGTGACTCGCGACTTGGCTCGCGGTCGCTAGCCTTGGTCGCGAAAAATCGGGCAGTAGCTCTTCTCGGAGGCATCTCGCGCTTGGAAGCTCACGGTCGCGCCTGTGGCCGCATCGTATGGTTTTTCCTCGCGGCCGAACTAGCGGTCGCTAGGTCGGTCACGAGACATCGTTCGGTCTCTCATCTCGCTCGGTTTGGGCTAGCGGCGCAAGGTGACCGCTAGCCCTGCTTTTGCCCTTCTTTGCTCGTGCTTCGCTCGCTCGATTATCATCTTATAAGCCTACAAAACACAAAAACGAACCCAAGAAAGAAGATCTTCCAAAATATATAAAAGATTAAGATCCGATACATAAACGCACTTAATATATCTAAATTTATCTTTAAATATCAACAATAAACGTGTAAAAAACGCGTTTATCGGCCAACAACTCTACATCTATTATTTCAGACTTTATATTGGTTTTGACACTTGATGAGTTTGACAGAAGTTTACAGATAAAAGTTTTGGACTTCTATTTCGGACTTCATTTTCACACAGATTTTCGAAATTTCAGCCATCGAAACCCTTCCCTCCTGCCGTGCGATCCATCCCTGCAGTCTTACCCTCTTTGCCTCTCACTGTTGTTCCATCGACGGCGGTCTCATCGTCGAGAGCCAGGATCTCACTGTTGTTCCATCGACGGCGGTCTCATCGTCGAGAGCCACCACCGCTGCGCCATCACCGCTGCTCTGCCAAACCCTCGTTGCCTGCCAAAACATGCCCTGAATTTCCAATCTCTCCGCGGTCATCTGCCGAACTCCCCATTCTCTTCCGCCGCCGCCGTTGCAGTTCACATCTGCAGCATCAATCTACACAAAAATGGCTCATCATATTGTTCGAGGACTGCGAGGGCCCGTTAGAACTCTTGTCTTTCAACAATCCCCCAAACCCCTCAACCAATTTCTCACATCTCCAACCAGAAATTACGCCACCGATATGCGAAAATCGACGTTCGAGGGTAACATTGTTCGCCTCATTCGAAGCGAAATCCAGTACGAGCTCGATCACTCCCCGCCATCTGAGGTATTAAATTACTGCCAGTGTCTCATTTTCATCGACGACAACTTTTTATTTATATGAATTAACTAACTGATGTGTGATGACTACTATTCGGGTGTTTTGGAAGTATATATTTTAAATTTTTTTTATGCTGTAAATTTGGCAATCATGTTAATTTTCCGGGAATAAACCTTTCTTGGATCGACGAATGATTTAAGTTGTTTTTATTATGTTAATGTTCCTTTTGAATTTGTGATGCTGAATATGATTACATCTGCTCGTAGCATCTACGTCCATAGCTTGATAGTTGTGTTCAGCATAAACAAGGTTGAGGCCTAATACAAAAGGCACATTTCCTGATTCAATGTGAGAACTCAGCTGTATTTGGTGAATTGCACATTGAGAGTTGGAGTGTGTAGAAATGCCTTCCCGTTTTACTGTTCTTCAAGGAGGATGGCAGGAGGAGATCAAGGAAATTCGCACATGATATCAGCGTAGTTAAATTCTATAAACATGGTTCTACTCCCTCAGTTGGAATCGCCCAGCGGGCAAGACATCCTGATGAACTGAAAAAAGACAATGGAAATTGGATTGTTGACATTGACTATTACCTAGCCCAGCAGGTTTTACCCCTACCTTTGCTTCAGTATTGGATGCTATTATTGGTTCTTTCAGAATGTTGTATCTTATATTGCCTAAAATCTTCATCTATGCTGCAGATTCATCCTGTAATATCTCGTCCGTGTGCATCAATTCAAGGTACAAGTCCAGCACGTTTGGCTGATTGTTTGGGGCTTGACTCATCAAAGGTAAATGAAATCTCTGTGTTTGTCTTGCTTCACAATATACAATAAGCATATGCATCACTTCAATTTGGTTATGGCAAGCTGAAATGAGTTGAATTTAATTTGCAGTTCCAGAATAAATCAATTGAATCTGTCAGCAATGATCCGTCCAACTTGCTGTCATTTGTATTGGATGACGAAGAGAGGTGCGTGTCTTGATATGAAGTTAGTTATGTTTATCATATGCTCTAGAATGGTCAAAGACTCAAAATAAAGATGTTCCTTTATTAAGGTTTACCATATATGGTCATGTAAATTCAAATGGATGTAATAGTTCCTCCCGTTCCAATTATTTATGGTTTTCTAATTGTCGATTGAAATGAGTGAAAAGGTTTATTTTGCTTCCTTGAGCTTTCCTGCTGTTTATTTATCTTCGAGAAAAAGTGAGTATTATCTTATTCTATTGAATGTCTAAATTGCAGATATCGTGGTTGTGAACCTTTGGTCTTATCGTGCCCAAGCTGTTCGGGAACCTTCGGATGTTCGCCTATATTGACCTCAGTTTGTACATATATGAATACCAAACCAGAAGATGGGCAAGCGGGATCAATTAATAATTTCTGGCAAAAATTGTGTTGTCCAAAGTGTCCAGAAGGAGACGGTGGGCATATATCTCCTGCCATTATAGCTCACCAGGTATTTTTTTTGTATGTTTGTTTCAGTCAATATATGTAAAAATGGGAACTTGAAATATTACCTAAGGTGTTTTCCTAGTAGAAGCTAGAAATCTGTAATTCTTTAACCAAAACTAAAAAACAATACTAAATCTATCATGTAAATATAGAACTTTTCTCTGTCTTTTGTGAACTTTGAGTCATGTAGAACTAGGCCTAGAGAGTTTTATTCTAGCTTTCTTGTGTGTTAATTGTTAAAGAGTTTAGGTAACATCACTAGTAGCATACTGAAAGCTAAACTATTATCATAAGCTTCTTGAGTAGGATTTGTATGCTACAGCTTCCTCGGTTGATTTTTCTCTTTGCCACATTTTCAGTTTGGACATGTTAAACTATCTCCACCATCTATATTTTGAATGATTTTTTAACTAATTTAATGCTGTTACCACTATAGATTTCTCTCTCAGCTGACTCTGCCTGTTTTTATCAGGTGAAAAGACAAGCTGAAAGATTTGTGTCGATATATTACAAGGGCCTGATGATGGTATTTACTTGGAACTACTAATCTAATTGCTGAAAATGGATTCAAGGATATTATTGTGTGCTAAACTTTGTTTCATTATGTAGTGTGATGATGAAACTTGCAACTACACTACACGCGGTGTGAATCTTCGTGCATTAGGGGATTCTGAGAGAGGAACAACTTGTCCAAATTATCCTCGCTGTAACGGACACCTTATCAGAAAGGTTTCTTGTCTCTAGACTTGAAGACTGTCCTTCACACCACAGTTTAGTTTTGATATAATGGAGAAACTGAAATTTTGTTGTGGTTTTTTTTCCTTCAATCAGTACACCGAAGCAGATTTGTATAGACAACTGACATACTTCTGCTACACTTTAGACACCATACGCTGCATTAGCAAGGAATGATGTTCACTTCCTCTCAGATGTCTGCATTTGTAGTACTAAGATTCAAACTGACTCTGAAACATGTTGGGTTTGTAGATGGAGGCGGAGAAGAGATTGGCCGTGGAGAAAGAAGTAGCTAGAATCAGGCCTCTGGTTGAATTGGCAACGTCGACAATGGAGAACATCCGTGACAGATGCTCTTACGGGTGGGTTCAGCTCAAAGACATGGTTGTTTCAGTTTAGCGTAGAACTAATGGTATTGTTACTCTTTGCATAAGTTCGACGGTATTTTGTGAGTTGCTAAACCACATGCCATCTGAATGGGAGCTCTGCTTAGTGTGAATATCAAGCAAGTATTAGGGTGGAGTTGTTTTATTCATCCAGCAGCTTAGCTCAATTACATCATTGTATATGCCAAAATATTGTAAGTATTATAATCTGAGTATAAAGTTGAGGGCTGATGCTCTTTCCTTTTTATTGCAAACCTGGATGCTATCATTTGTCGGATTATCAAAGCGAAATATTTCCCCGGAGGGGACTTTTTAATGGCCGAATTGGCACATAGCCCAAATTTACTTGGCTGAGCATCTTGTCGGCCCAAGATTTATTGCTATGTGGAACAAGATGGAAAATCGATGGCGAAAGAGTTCGTGCGTATCACAAGCATTGGCTAAAGAGTGACGGGGCCTTCTTTGCTCGCTCCTTCACTAGACCTTTTCCTCATGATCTTTGGGTGGGTGAGCTTATCGAAGAGGGTATCAACCTCGTTAATCAGTTGTTTGATGAGGGGACTCGTCAGGAAATCTTGAGTATCCCACTATGAATAAAGTCATATGGCATTATTCCAGGAGGAGGATTACAAGGTGAGCCCAGCCTATAAGTTTGCGCGATCTTACCAATCACGAAAACCAAGGTTTGTGGAAAGCTTTATGGACGTCATTACAGTATATCTGGTGGTAAGTTTCCTCCTCTATTTAATGGACGTCACATTTTTTGTGATCCTTATGGTACATAGAGAATGTTATAACTAGTACTGTCTATGCTAGGACCATAGTTTCTACTGTAGAGGATTGGATTATGTGCTCCAAATGCTCTCCTTCATCTTCCCATATCTCAGGTAAGGCTTCTTTTATATTATGTATGTTGTTCAAAGCATGATCTGCACCTGGAACTAGAGTAGATCTTCCCACCTGCATTTTTTTTACAAGTTGGTTAGGAAAAGGGGCATAATTGTCATGCTGTGGGAAACATGGCTACTCTAATGCTTGGAAAATCACTGAACTTACAACTACGGTGTGGAGCCCACCGCTTTGCCGCTAGCAATGTTACGGATGTGTCATCGAAGAATATCTCGAGTATCAAAGGAGAGACCTTCATCATCACATGCTTTTATATGCGTTAAAGAAAAAAAATGTTAACTAGTATTGTTTTTGTATTAATTGTTTTCATTGGATCAACATTTGCTATACGAATGGCAGCTTCCATTGCTTCTACGGAAGGCTTGCACATTATTTGAGTCTTAAGTCTCAAGTTTCCATTCTTCATTTCAGGTGCATCTTGGGCTTCAACAATCTCGTTATTTTGTACTATGATATGGGGGATACGTTCTTATTATTTTGTTATCTGATGTGGCCAATATTTTTGCATAGTGATTTTGTAGCAGTAATGAAAACAGATTATATATTTTTGTATAGTGATTTTGAACGTAATGAAAGCAAGTATATTTTAATCTCATTTGCTATTAGATTGCGCGTTATTAATTGTACAGGTTTTAAATAAAGAAATTAACTACGGTTGAAATTGAAAAACCGTAGTACAAAAGATATATTGACTACAGTTTGAAAAGTCAACCGTAGTCGTTATGCTAAATTGACTACGGTTGTAATAGAAAAAGCGTAGTATATAAAATATAAAATTTGGCACAAAAACTGTAGTAAATTTGGCATTAAAATCGTAGTAAATACAGTTAAAAATCGTAGTAAATACAATCAAAAACCGTAGTAAATACATTTAGACTACGCATAAAACGCGTAGTGTATGCAAAAATAAGTGTAATCTATAGTCGATATAGACTACGCTTAAAAAGCGTAGTGTATGTGCGAAATTAATTGTAGTCTATAGTCAGTATAGACTTCGCTTACAAAGCGTAGTGTATGTGCGAAATTAATTGTAGTCTATAGTCGGTATAGACTACGCTCATGTGCGAAAAGTGTAGTCTATTGTTGTTTGTTTGAAATACTATTCTACGTAAGTGCACGTAATCAACAAGTAATATACGGAAATATTTCGAGATCGAATCCACATGGAACACACTTTTTAAATCACGTCGAATACAATTTGTTTGTGATTATGAGAGAGACAAATTAAAGAAAACTTTACACCGAGACGAGGTGGAATTTCGCATAATAAATGATTAACAAACGAGATATCGGGAGGAAAAAAATAGACTTGATCACTGATTCCACCCACGCCCATACCGCCATGCTTCAACATTATCTTGCCTCGTTATTATGACATGAAATCTTCCAACTCTTAGCATTTTTCCAAATCTAAGATTATACCCTCTAAGCTCGTCAATATATTCCTATACCAAGCGCTTTAAGAGTATCTCTACTGCTCCATTCATTTATGTCACGCAAGGCAAACACATATTCCTATGCTATTCACACACATAATATTTAAATCATGTTCTTGCTTCACTTTCTTGTTTTCCACTCTATGAGAGCTTCCCGTAAATCATAGAGCTAAGATCTCACCCATGGTGATCAATCACAAGCAAGATAAATAAACACCAAGAAAACGATAATAACTTAACAAGATAAGCGAAACGGGCTCGTCACACGAGCATGGGTTTCATCAAAAGATCAAGTCATATAAATTTAGCTCATACGAGTCAGGCAATGTAATTCGAAACACAAATGCCATAGCAAAATAAAAAGAAATTCGAGATTCAAAGTTAACACTGTCGCCGAATCACGTGCTCCTCCTCGATCGCCGCCTCTCCGATAGCTTCTTCTCCAAGCGTTGCCTCCGATTTCTCCTCCAGACATCGAATGATGAATCCATATTCTCCGATTGTCGCCTCCCTTTAATAACCAACTCGACACTTTTTAGGTGTATGGACTAGCACCGCAAACCCTTCATCCATCGATCCTTTCTTTTTCCGTTGGCTCTGGCAAAACGCGCGTCCTTTATGCTATCGTGGCCAGCCGCCACGTGGCTGTGGTCCTGCAGACTCTTCTTCGTTTCGTTCACACTTCGTCTGCTTTTCTTTCCTTTCTTCCGAGCTCAACCTTTGAACGGGCCTGTCCTCGTGCCTGAATCTGATCTCATTTTGCGGTCATCAGTTTCGAGCTCGGTCAAGAGTCCGACCTCGCTTACGAGTCCGACCTCACTTACGAGCATCAGTATCGAGGTCGCTTCATACTTGTGAACTTTTCAATCTTTGAGCTTGGCTGGTTGCGAGCTCGGCTTTATTCTTTCTTCCCGGAGTTCGGTAGTCTTGATGTGATATCTCGTCCTTTCTAAGCTTCTGTTTTGCATGGCATGTTTTTCGAGAAAGGTCAAAAGGTTGACTTTTTATTTCGGTGATGCGACCGTCACAAAACTTCAGGCGTTGTGAAGAGTGTCTTATGACGAATTCATAGACACTAAGTATGCAGTTTTCGACCACCCACGGGGTTCGCACTCAGGGAAGTTATCAAAACCGACTTTTCATTAGTCTTTTAAAAGCATATCTTGTTTATAGTCGTTGTGTCCGTATTTTATTTCGTGTCCATGGGTACTAAGTTTGCTAAATTTTGAGTCCGTTTGCAAAAGTTGTGTCGCTTTGCTTTTCGAAAAAGGCATTACAAGCGTGGCAAGAACCCTTTTCCTATAAATAGGAGGCTAGGGCCTTCATTTTCAACGCTCATTTCCTTCGTCTCTCTGTGTTTACTGACGAGCCGAGCAGCTCAGTGCACGCTGCGGGCACTGGAGGAGTGGGGATCGAGCCGGGAAGGCTCACGGCCGGCGCCATCATACGCCGCCGAGCCACCACCGCCGATCAACCTCCCCAGCCCTGTTTTTTCTGTTTTGTCCTTTTCTTGTTTTGATTCCGCCTTTTAGTAGATCGTATAGCATAGAACTCGGGATTCTAAAGGACGAGGCGGAAAAGCAATGGAGGCCTGGCCGATTCAGCCAAGACCGCCGCCGCCCATTCACGCCACCGTGAGCTTGTGGTCGCCGATTTGGTGGCCACCGAGCCACCTTTCGCTACGGGTCCTTTAGGTTTTGAGTTCCGGCCATGATTCTACTAAAGTACCGATTCCGTTTTTTTTTTCGCGTTTACGCATGTCGGGATGTTTTCCGTTGCTTGAGTTTTCTAAAGGAAGACATGCCCAAGTTATCCTTTTCAACGTAGTTTGTCATTCCATGTTCATCGTTATTCATATTGCTTATGTTTCCATTTTCATGCATCGATTTTGGATGGTTTATCCTAGATCCGGGATAGCATCGATTTTGAAGCTTCTTCACGCTAAGATTTGAGTCAACTTGCATGCATGCATATTTTGAAAGTACCATATTATTGGTCTTGATGCCCCGAATATATTTCCTTCTCGCATCGAGTTGATTTGAAAACCCGAGAGTGTCAAATGTGGGTTCGTAAAGTCGAAAACCCTAGTTTTGCTACGATCTTCGTTTGGATCACGTTGTTGCTTTGCTTTGTGGGATGTAACCCCAAAAGTTGTTCCGTCTTGTTACCGTGTACCTACCAAGGCGATCGGTGAAGTCATCGGATCCGTAGATACCTCCCTGCTAACGTTTTAAATGCTCGTGTTGGGTTATATATGCTTATTTTGAGTTATTTACTCGATATTTCAAAATAAAACATGTGCGCCGTAAAATGTTTTGGTGAAGTTATCACCGCTCTCCGATTCGAGATGTGGTTCTATTGTGATTGTGCACGATCTCTATTCGGTGGGTTGATCACCATCTCGAGTATTGATCGTAAGGGATAGACCCCAACACGTGGTTATAGTTCCGCGGATAGACCCGAAGTTCACACGGAAATGGTAATGAGGTGGTTATGGTTACGACGGATTCACCACAAGTCCACACCGAGTTAGCCGGTGGATACGCTCCGGCATGGGTCGACCGATATGTTTCGGGCGAATGAATGAGATGTGATGGGTGGCGGGATACGCCCGAGCCATGGTTCTTGGTTCTATGATGGAGTAACAAGAATAACGGATCGGTATCGAAAATGAAAATCTATTTTCTTGCTTAGAAGTGGACTTACGCTTTAAAACCTTCTAAGGTAAGTGCTCGAACACGCATCATGATTCTTTTGATTTATGATAAAACCCCACCGAGTGCGCTAGTACTCACCCCAAACTCTTTTCAAAATGTTTTCACGTATGGAGGAAGGCCGGACGGGCGACGCTGAGGGTCGAAATGGTTGAGCTGCGTTTCCTTTCAAGCTACCTGCTTCGCGATGTTGTTATATTATATATCTATGTGCACTCTGATGTTGGCGTATTCTTGTCCCTTATTTTGCTTTCGATTGGGAACAAGATTCATTATGTTATTATGTTTGTGAGTCTCGACGTGAGCATGCTACGTGGTCGACGGTCTAGTCAATGGATGTAATGCCATTTTGTTTTCTTGCATTACTTATAATAAATCAAGATCACGCCTATCGGGTTATGGTATCGATATTATTCATTGGTGGATTATTTGTGCACCCCTCCCTTCGTGATATGTCCTAGTTATAGAGGAGATCTTTGCCCGATTTCATGGTCACATCTTCTTATCATGTATGTTATGTGTATCCCCTTCTTCCCCGCTTAACCCCACCCCTAATCACACCCCGGCATCCGTGCCTTCCTGAATTGGGCGTGACATTTGAGCTCGGAAGTCTTGAGCTCAGAAGTCTTGAGCTCGGAAGTCTTGAGCTCGGGTGTCTTGAGCTCGAAGTCTTGAGCTCGGAAGTCTTGAGCTCGGACCAACTTCCTCGGTTTTCACTTTTCCTGAGCGTTGACTTCGTCTTTGTAGCTCGACTCTGCTCCCGCATTTCTTCAGCATTAGTCGTTCAATCCTTCCTCGTACATCGAAGTCAAGCTCGCTCACGAGTTCGGCCTTGCTTGTGCGTTCAACCTGGAGCTTGACTTTGACTCAGCGGACTTGACCTCGCCTTCACCGCCGCTCTTCCTGCTACATGCCATAATTATTTAAATAACACCTAAAACCAATTAAAAACCCTTTGATTTCACCTGACTCAATCCTTCACACATACACACGCAAACATAACAAAACATACAACAAAACATCGAAATAAACAAACAGAACCCAGTTCACTCAAGGATTTTATCATCAAAAAGGTCATATAATAACTCTTTTATAAGAGTTATCACACCCCCAAACTTAGCTCATTACTCGTCCTCGAGTGATGCTCTGTTACACAACAAAAACACACCCACAAAAACAAGAAGCGATGTTCAAAATGTCCGACGATAACCAAGATGATGACTTAATCGACTAGGGATGTCGCTTTCGATCATGGTTCTTTGAAAGAAAAGGATCATTCAATTCTTCTCGTTGCAAATCCGTCAATCACCTCGATTGCAAGGATATCGCCTTCGATTTCAACGGTATATAACACATTAGCCACTACACGAATCTTCCCATAACTCAGTTCTTCTTAATATGACCATGCTTTGATTATCAAGTGCACAGATGTCTCCACATTTCAGTTCGGTCAACCCCCTCTCCACTAACATGAGTGTAATCAATACTGGATCAGTAGGTCTTTTAACAGCTTATAATGTTAGGCTTGGGTGACGGTAGGATTGTTTGGGATAATGTAGCTCAAAGCACCTGGGCACCTAACTCATTCTTGGTTCCAACTATCCTAACATTTTTCTTCTCTTTTTATAGAGACCCCGCATCTTCACCTTTTTCGTTTATCATATCCGTTTTTTTTTTTTTTTTTGTAGCAATAAGCTCGTAATGACCATATTTTATAACCACTTCACCCTTAACTTCCGAGGTTACTTTACCTCGCCCACCCCCAAACTGAGAACATAACATTGTCCCAAATGTTGAGATTTATACAAAACCGAGGGGTGAGACACTGTTATCTTGAGACATAGAGATTACTACGGGCACTATTATAGAAATGAGAGAAACTGAACCACAATTAGGTATGCCCAGAGTGAAGGGTAAGGAATAATATATGTGGGTATACAGGAGAATATTTGGTGGGTGCCAGAAAGAAAAAAAAAAGCTTGTAAGCTCAAAGGGGGACCCTAGGAAAAATATCATATTAAGGAAGGCTAGAAAGGCACAATCGATCCAAAAAGGGCCTACGTCCTATCCATGTTGACAAACTCATGTATTTTGTCTCAAGGGGGAGTACCAACCAAATATGAGAGATAAGCACTCATATAAAATCGTAGGCCAATTAAGTTTTACCGATGTGATGGTCAATCCCTATAGAGACTAATATGCTAATATCAAAATTAATAGAGGTACATCCCACAAAATAAGGGTAAAGACCAGACGAGCAATAAGGCGTACCAAAGATCACAGTATAAACAAAACAGATTAACATCATAAAGCTATCCTTTGCCAATCAAGTATCATCCTTAAAAATCATCGAGAACAGAATCACATGCTTTTATTTAACAAAACAGAACAACCCAACAAAACACCAACCAGCAGACACACAACAAAACACAAAACAAAACAAGGATTGAGTTAGAGAAAACTCCCCTAGCCTACACTTCGGGAGAACCCGAAGGAGTAGGAGAAACGCGTGTAGATGGGGTGGTAGCAGGCGAAACAACTTCGATTTCAGGAGACACAGCCAGCTCGGCCTCGGTCGAGGCGCGAGACTTCGAGATGGGGCACTTGCACCGAGCCTCGCTTGGCGCAGGTCGATCGCTTGGTTGAGTCGACTTGGGCGGCAAGATTCTTTGCGAACCGAGCTCGGGTCGGCCTTGCGTTTTCTCTTCTCACCCAAAGGATGTAATCAAAATCCGAAGGTAGAGGCTAAGCTTGAATACCCGATGTGGAATTCCGGAAGGTGGCAGATTACCGTGATAGTGACTGAGGCTATCGTCCAATATCCGATCTCGCTTACGACAAGACGCCCAAAATGCTTAAGAGCGTCTTCTAGTGCAATGGATCAAGCATGAGGGCTTGACCCCACGCAGCGCACTTCGCATGTCTGTAACGGTGAGGCTCGGTTGAGGTCGGTAGGGCGGAGGTGGATGCGCTTGCGATTATGCGAGATTGGGTCCAGAGAAGCACCGTGACGATGAGTCGAGTCTTGATGTCTATAAAAGCTTTTTCAACGAGGCGATCCTCATCATCCCGATGCACCCCGCCTTCATGCATAATCGAGTGATCGAGAAGGAAAGAACAATCGGCCTTTCTTCCTTTTAGGCACCCTCTACTTGGCCAGATTTGGGCGCCTACGCTGACGGACCTTCCAAAGGAAGATGCAGAAAGCATCAACATACGCTCTTCCGACATCGTGGTGTCATGCGTTGTTGGCAAAATCCGCTTTTGATGAAATGGAGCCGACACGAGCCTCCAATTTTAATGATGCGACTTTAATGGGCGACACCCCGTGTGGAGATCTCCCATTCGTGCCTTCAATGGCGCTAGTCGTAGCGCCTCCTCGAGGTCTTCACCGAAGGAGCTCTTCATGGTGGAGAAAGCGCCCTCCACCTCATTGTCTAACTCATAAAAGCATTAATGGTTTCCTAGAAAACCACTAATTTACCTCTAACCATAGAAGACAACCCTTCCTTATTTGGCAAAGGCGTGATATTTGCATAGAACTCATTAACAAGGGGTGTAATGGGGGGAGGTGGTATCGCCGCAAATGTAGCCCAACCATTCAAAGAAATTAATTCCACCACAAACACTGGGGTTTCCTTTGACTGGAACCCTTTTCCATCCGTAGTCGCTTAGCTTTAAGCGCTTAAATATTTCGAACCCACCGTGAGCTCGAAATTTAGGGATAGCATCGATTGAAATTCTTGCCTTTTGTGACGAGGGTTTGTCCACTCGCGCCTTCTTGCTTTGAACATCTTCAGATTCCTTGGCCTCCACTATCTTGGCCTTCCCCTTGTCACTGGGACTATTCTTTCTTTTGTAGAAAAGAGGCGTAATAGCCTGTGGAAGAAATGGTGAAGTTTCTTGTGATACCTCTTCGTCTGAAATTACGAGGGGTGTGGCAGCATCATTGCTTGGAATGGATGATGGCCGCACCGCCTCTAATCTTGTCACCGAATCTCCTCATAATAACTAATTTCAGAGATGGAAGAGATGGAGACTACAAATTTGCACAATCAGAGCACAGGAGAAAGTAATCGTGAAAGGCGAGAGCAAAGATGCAGCAAAATTGGGGAAATAAAAGATTTAAAAGACTGAAAGGTGGAAAAGGAAAAGGCGCGGTCTTTCAAATCCCAAAAGTCAACCAAATTTTTCCCGCTCTTTTTGTTTTTACCAAATTGGCAACTTCTATTTCACTTTCTCTTAATCCTCTGCAAAATCCATTACTGGGGCAAGAATTAGCACCATGCTCAGAACTTTCCCCCAGAGGTACGCACGTACCTGCAATCAAAAATCCCAAAATAATCCCTCATCCTTTTAGCAAGGCTAAAGCAATTTATTAACATACGAAAAACACCGAGACAAAACGAGGAATAAAACAAATATTTACAAACAAAATAGAGGGGCTGCCCAGCGCCTGCTCGCCATGGCAGCCCAAGATACCTCCTGTCAGGCGTCCTTCAGGGGTGTTGAGGTCTTCTCACGAACGACCTCGCCACCACAATAGTGCTTGACACGCTGTCCATTCACCATGAATTCCCGACCTGATGTCCCTTCTTGTAATGTGATAGCACCGTGGGGTGCTACCCTGAGAATTGTGAAGGGACCCGACCATCGTGATTTCATCTTTCCAGGAATAGCTTCAACCTTGAATTGAGCGAGCACTTGCGACCCGACAAGAACTCACGGCGCAAGATGTTGTTGTCATGCCATCTCTTTGTCCTCTCCTTGTACAATTTTGCATTTTCATAGCAAACCAACGGAATTCATCCATCTCACTTAGTTGCAACAAGCGAGCTTCTCCAGCAGCCCTTATGCTCAAAATTCAGCTTTCTTTATTGCCCAACAGGCTCGATGCTCGAGTTCCATTGGAAGGTGACAGCTTTCCCATAGACCAACCGATGGGGACATCCCTAACGGTGTTTTGAAAGTCGCTCAGAGGCCCATATTGCATCATCCAACAGATGGACCAATCCTTCCGACCGGTTTACCACCTTCTCAATATGCCTTTTATCTCTCTATCGGAGAGTTCACATCCATTGGTTTGGGGTGGTATGCGTGGCAATCTTGTGGCGAACATTGTACTTGGCCAGACAAAGACTCACCGCCTTGTCGACAAAATGAGTTCATTCGTCACTAATGATAGCACGAGTGCGAACCTTGTAAAGATGTTCTTTGCAAGAACTTGATTACAACCTTTGCATCATTAGTCGAACTAGCTATGGCCTCCACCCATTTAGAGACATAATCAACCGCCACCAATATGTAGAGGTTGCCAAATGAGGGTGGAAAAGGACCCATAAAGTCTAGGCCCCAAACATCAAAGAGTTCTATTTCTAGGATAAAATTAGTCAGCATCTCATTTCGAGAAGAAATGTTCCCAACTCTCGACATCGGTCACATTTTCGCACAAAGGCATGAACATCCTTAAACAAGGTTGGCGAAATAACCCGATTGTAGAACTTTAGCTGCTGTTCTCGGCTGCTGTGACCACCATATGGGGTAGCATGACATCCCTCTAGAATCGATTCCATTTCCTCATGTGGGACACAACGCCTCATCATCCGTCAACACGGTTGTTTATACAAGAATGGTTCATCCTAAAGTAATGGTTCACCTCGAAAAGAACCTTTTCCTTTGTTGAAAAGAGAAGTCGGGAGGTAGCACTCCACCCACCAAGAAATTTACTGAAGTCTCGCATACCAAGGTGTACTACCGTGGTGCATGCTCATTAGTTGCTCATCCGAAATGCATCCCGAATCGGACATGGGTGTCTTCACCTTCAGAGCTGGCAATCGAGATAAATGGTCGGCCACTGATTCTCGCACCTTCCTATCTCTAATTTCCGGATCGAATTCTCGTAGAAGCAAGATCCACCGGATTAACCGTGGCTCGCATCTTTCTTGGCGACGAGATATCTTATGGTCGCGTGATCCGTAAACAATCACCTTCGAACCGACGACGTAGGCACAAATTTTTCACATGCTAACACCACTGCTAGCAGCTCCTTCTCCGTAGTGGTGTAGTTTACTTGAGCTTCCACTAACGTTTTACTGGCATAATAGATGGAGTGGAATAACTTATCCTTCCGTTGACCCAGTACGGCTCCCACGGCGAAGTCACTAGCGTCGCACATCACCTCGAAAGGTAATTCCCAGTTCGGTCCAATGATTACTGGAGCTGTCACTAGAGCTCGCTTTAAAACGTTAAACGCTTTCAGACATTCCGGGGTGAGCTCGAAGTGGCTATTCTTCTCCAGCAAGGCACACAGTGGCTTAGAAATTTTGGAAAAATCCTTTATAAACCTTCATTAAATCCTCGTGATGCCCCAAGAAACTACGCACCCCTTTACGGTAGTGGGAGGTGGAAGTTTATCTATCACTGATCTTGGCTCGCCCACTTCAATCCCTTCTCGATATGTGATGGCCTAGCACTATGCCCTCTTGTACCATGAAGTGGCATTTTCCCCAATTTAAGACCAAGTGTGTTGCCTCGCAGCGCTCCAAGACCTTCCCCAAGTTACCCAGGCATACCTCAAAAGTATCCCCAAATACGGAGAAGTCATCCATGAAGATTTCGACTGACTTCTCCACCATATCCGAGAAGATGGCCATCATGCAACGTTGGAATGTCGCTGGGGCATTACAGAGTCCAAAAGGCATCCTTCTAAAGGCAAAAGTGCCATAGGGACAAGTGAAAGTGGTTTTGTGTTGATCATCGGGTGCAATGGCGATCTGATGATAACCAGAATATCCATCTAGGAAACAGAAGAACTCATTTCCAGCGAGTTTATCAAGCATTTGGTCCATGAATGGCAGAGGAAAATGGTCCTTCCTAGTAGCCGTGTTCAATTTCCTATAATCCACACAAACTCGCCATCCCGTTATCACCCGAGTTGGAATTAACTCCTGCCGATCATTAGAAATCACAGTAACTCCTCCTTTTTTAGGAACACACTGCACCGGGCTCACCCAAGAACTATCCGAGATCGGATAAATGATTCCAGCATCCAACCATTTAATAACTTCCTTCTTCAATACTTCTTTCATGGCCGGATTCAGACGGCGCTGGTGTTCTATGGAAGTGCTGTGGCAATCTTCCAACAATATCTTATGCATGCATAGAGCCGGGCTGATCCCCTTGATGTCGGCAATTGACCATCCAATAGCTCTCTTGTATTTGCGCAGCACCTGTAACAGAGATTCTTCTTTGTCGAGCTCGAGCGCCGCCGAAATGATTACTGGAAGAGTTTGTCCCTCGCCCAGATAAGCATATTTCAGATGGTTGGGCAATGTTTTCAGACTAAGTATTGGAGGTTCGCTCATCGAAGGTTTGATACCGGGCAGCCGATCCGCAAGCCCAGTGACTCGGAGCTCGGGCGTCTGAGGTGGGACTTCGCCGATCTCTTGTTAGAGAATTGCTGAGGTCGCTCCTTTTCCAGTTCTAACTCCATGAGGTCGGCAACTTCATTATCACTGTCTTCGAACTGAGACGGTGCTCCATCATCTTGTCCATGACGACCTGCTCTAATACATGAATTACCGAGCATTCCTCCACATCGTCTGGATATTTCATTGCGTTGAAAACATTAAAGGTGACCTTCTGATCATTCACCCTCATTGTGAGTTCGCCTTTTGGACATCAATCAAAGTTCTTCCAGCATTGCGAGAAGGACGTCCCAAAATTATAGGCACCTCGTGATCTGCTTCGTAATCCAGAATGATGAAGTCTGCAGGAAAAATGAATGTATCCACTTTTACTAGCACATCTTCAATTTTTCCTTCAGGATGAGCCATAGACCGATCTGCCAATTGCAGGGTCACTGTTGTGGGCCGAGCTTCTCCTATCCCGAGCTTCCTAAATATTGAGAGCGGCATTAAGTTTATACTCGCTCCTAGATCACATAGAGCATGACCAACGTCGCGACCTCCAATTGAACATGGAATTGTGAAACTCCCTGGATCTTTCAACTTAGGTGGAATCTTGCTTTTTAACATGGTACTACTGCTCTCAGTCAGTGCCACTGTTTCGAACTCCCCCAGGCATCTCTTCTTTGTTAGGATATCCTTCAAGAACTTCACATAATTTGGCATTTGTTCTAGTGCTTCCACCAATGGAATATTAATGTGCAGCTGTTTCAAGACATCTAGAAATCTCCGAAACTGAGTGTCTTGCTGTTTCTTTTTCAACCTTTCGAGAAAAGGTGGTGGTGGTCGATAAACCACCTCGTCCATTGACTTCGGTAGTGGATTCACTTTGGCAGGCACCTCGGCATCACGAGGTTGCTTCGGTGATTCCACTTCTGCCAACTTGCTTTTAGTGTTTGAGGACTCCGCCTTCTCTTCTTGGTTCAGCAGCTCGGTTTCTTACATCTTCTTTCCACTTCGCAGAGTGACAGCCTTGACTTGTTCTTTATCCTTCCGAGGATTCTCCGTGTCACTTGGCAGATTACCAGGTGGCCGATTCCTCATTTCGTTGGCTAATTGTCCGATCTGAACCTCCAAATTCCTTAGCGAAGTGGATTGTCCTTGTATTACTGCGTCTGTCTTGGCCATATACTCCTTTATCAAGGTTTCCATAGATTTGGGTCGTGGGCGGCTTGTTGTCGCTTCGGTTGGAAATTTTGTGGATATGTGTTTTTCTCAAAATTTCCACCACCACTTGTTCCTGATCCTTGGCCTCCCCACGAGAAATTAGGGTGTTGTCTCCACCCAGGATTGAAGGGAAAAACTATGTTTAGCCCTCTCCCGAGGATCTATCTTGGATGTTTAATTCACCATACATTGATTATATACCTAGCATGCACCTATATAATTAATTGCAACACGTTGGGGTTTCTCGTGTTTACCTTTGAATCTGCCGAGGCGGAATGGATCGAGACTCGTGCTTTGACCTTCCTGGATCAGATCTCGGTTGCCCAATCTCCAACGCCGAGTGAGGACGATCTATGGAGAATGCTTGGAAAATCACCCTCAAGCTCTCAAGAATTTTCGAAAATCTCTCAAAGGATGAACCTCAAATTCTCAAAAATAATGATGATGATTATTAATCATCGACCTAGATTTAATCTCTTACCTCATATTTATAATGCATTACCATAATCCTATATGGAAATTACCATAATCCTATATGGAAATTACCATAATCCTTTATGGAAATTACCATAAAATATGGAAATTACCATAAACCTTTATGGAAAGGATTATTACCATAATCTTATATGGAAAGGATCTATGCATATCCCATAAATATAATAATATCCTTATAGGATAAAGAGAATCAAATCCTTGCCTTGTAGAGCATAGGGGCCGATTTTGCCTAGCTTACGGGCTGGACGGGCCACCCATGGATCAAATGCAAGGAATAAAGATGGGCCTCAAATAAATTATCTTATGTTCACCGTAACATAAATTAATTTATAAACATTTCTTCATGCCACTAGAGAATAAATGTTGACTTACCCCTTTATTACCGAAGTTGAGTCGGGCTTGCACTTAGACATTACGAATCCCCGTATTTAAGATATCGAACGTCCATTAATTATTTATAGCATTCTGACTGCTTAAAATAATTAATATCTTTAATTCCTTAAGTAGTACCACTCAACCTTATTATTGTACTTGAGCTAACTCAACCTGCATGGTTTAGTACAATAAACCTTTTGAGCTCCTTAAGGGGACGTCATCATCCTAAACGGATACGGTGACTCGATACAGATAACTAGCATGACATACAAGCACTGCCACCACCCAAGATGCGGAGAATATTGGGTTAGAACATATAACCCTCACCCATAACAAGTCAAAGTGATGGTCAGCAACTCATACTCATCTAATACCTTATCGAGGTTTAGATCATCGTAAGTCACCGAGATTTGGTTCTTCACGACGGTCGATAGAAGAACTCATCTCACCGTGATCCTTCAATACGTCGACGCATCAAAGATAGACAAACAACCAAGTCAAGTCATTTCTTATCTATACCGCAGCCTATACCGACAACTCGTCCTCAAGTTATCTCACCAGTGAAACTTTTATATCTCATTAAGCTTTTACCAATCATACGCACTTACGTGATCTTCACACAATCGTATGATCTAACTTATATATGAGATAAGAGGACACGATATATGCAATCAAGTATTCATTTCGGATAGGAGATTGTAATAGTGGTAACGAAACATTGTATACAAGCTCAACCAAACCGCTTTCAAGATACAAATCAACAATCTCCCACTTATACTAAAGCAAACTTTAGTATACAATGTGTCTCTACTATCTATTACAAACAAAACCATCACTTTGCTTCTCCCACTTATACAAAAGTTTCCTTTCTATGTGGGTGCCATCTAGCGCAATTCAAGTCCTCTAACGCCCCGACGACTTATTATGGCGGTTTTAGCGGGTGCCATCTAGCGCAATTCAAGTCCTCTAACGTGCCGACGAGACTTATTGCGGCGGGCTTTAGCGGGTGCCATCTAGGGCAATTCAAGTCCTCTAACGTGCCCAACGTAGACTTATTACGGCGAGCTTTCATGAATGGATCCGCTAGGTTATCCGTCAGATCAATCTTTGCAATCAAGATGTCCCTCGCTCAACGATTTCTCGTATGACATGGTACTTTCTCTCTATGTGTTTGCTTGCCTTGTGGATCCGTGGTTCCTTCGAGTTTGCCATTGCACCGAGTTATCACAAGAAACCATGATACTCATGGGCAAACCAGTACCACATCTAGATCCATGAGGATTCTTGAACCATACAGACCTCCTTAGCGACTCACGGTGGCTACATATTCGCTTCCATGGTAGAGTCCGCAATGCATCATCGCTTTGCACTCCGCCAGATACGGTTCCACCTCCCAAGGTAAACACATAGCCGAGGTGACTTTTTCTCATCACGGTCGATTGGAAATTGAGTCCGAATAACCCAAAGGCATTAGACTATCTCGCACGGTAAGCCACCTATAATCTCGAGTCCTTTTCGGTGCTTGAATATATGCTTTACCGCAATCCAATGAGCTTGTCTAGGGTTAGATCGATATCTAGCCACTATGCCCACCGCATAGCGTATATCGGCCTCGTGCATAACATTGCATGCATGAGACTTCCCACGGCGAAACGTAGGAAACTTATCTCATTCCTCTATCTTCTTTGCGGTCATAGGTGATCGCTCTTTAGATAAAGGAACGCCATGTCGAAAGGTAGCAATCCTTTCTTGACGGTCCGCATACTAAAACGAGTAATCACAAGATCAATGTATGACGCTTTGAGATAAGCTCAATATTTTCCTCTTGCGATCTCGGTAAACCTTGATCCCAAGAATATACGCGCATCTCCTAAGTCTTTCATTTGAAACCGATCGATAACCAACTCTTTACGCCGATAACAACTTCACATTGTTGCCAAATAGAAGAATGTCATCTACGTAAAGCAAGAAATACCACATTACCGCCGACATCTAAACGATACACACAACTCTCGCTAGGCAACTGGTAAATCCATAGACTTTACCACCTCGTCCAAACGTAAGTTCCATGATCTTGCATCATTGTCTTGTATCGCCGCAGTCGTCCATGGATCGATTATTGCATGTTCGCTTTCTCGACTAAATCAAAAATTCACCCACGAACATACATCGCCGGGTCGACGAACAACCCTCCCACTCTGACGACGAGGCAATACAGCACAATGGCAACTGATAACTTGTGGTTCACTATCTTGCACAACTTGCTTGGTAGGTACCACTTGTGCGGTCGATATCTCCAGTGGAACTCGACCCACTTCAATTTCAAGTATCGGTGTCGATCCTCCCACTGACTCGACATCTCGCACCTTTGGTCTAATCGGTGGTGGAATACGATCATCTTCTAATTCTTGAAGAATGATTTCAACTTTGGTTATGATTTTCATGTAGTCCTCTTCTAAGAATCGGGCATTAGTGCTAATAATGACCTTCCGATCCTTAGACTATAGAATAAACCACCTTCGCTCCTCTAGGATAGCCAATAAATGACTGCGTCGGATCTAGCCTCCAACTTGTCGACCTTTCTTGTTCAACAGACACGGGCCGGATCGCCTCATATCCTTATGTGGCTTAAACTCGGCTTGCCCCAAACCACATACTACTAAAAATATAACTTTTCTCTACACCTTATAGACTACGCTTTTTCGTAAAAATCGTAGTCTATAGGTATAGACTACGCTTTTTTATCAAAAGCGTAGTCTATGTGCAAATTTTTTTGAAATATAGACTACGCTATACTTAAATGCGTAGTCTATATGAACTATTAACTACGCTTAAAAAGCATAGTCTATGTGCGTGTTTTTTAAAAAAAAGCATAGTCTTTGTGCATAAATTTAAAATAAAAAATAAAATAAAAATGCAAGCCTCAAACAATCTAACTCACTACCATTTAATTCAAAGTATCTAACTGCAAATTGCAAAGCCTTCTTCTTCCTTCACATTTTCACCATTTTCCCAAATCTCAAAAACCTTAAAATCCCATCTTTAGAAAAGGGACGCCGCTCTCTTAATCATCGCCTCTATTTCCGCCACCTCTCCACCGCCACCGTATTCTTCGCCCAAGACCTATTCTTTTCTCACACAAGAAGAATTTCTCTATCAAAGCCACCTTATCCGCCGCCTCCCGAACCAAGCCATCTCCTCAATCCACCAAACCCCATCTAAAAGCTTTTGTCTGCCGATGTATTCGATGGCTCGACATTCTCGGTTACGCACCCTTGTTAGGATGGAGCTTCCGACGCGTCGAAACCCTAACGGTAACCATAGACCGTGAAGACATCGAACATGAAGACGATAGCGCTCGAATTTGCCTACAAAGCATTTGTTGGAATCAAGCTCCAAAGCGATTGACGCTGAAGAAGCTTTTGTAGATAAGTCGGGCGCGGCAAGGACGACAAGAGCTTATCAATTCTCCGAAAGCTCTCTTGCGGTCAGAAAATTGGGCGAAAGTTCATGATTACGAGGATCCCGAGTGAGACGGAGAGAATCAAGATACCGCGATGCGTTCGAGGAGATTCTCGCCCAAAATCCGCTTATGTTTTGAGGCGCCGCCGAGAACACGCTGCGATGGACCGCCTCGGAGAGATAGAGGAGGTGATGCGGCTGTTGCGGGAGGCGCTGGGTGGCAGAGCAAGATGAAGGCGAAGAGGAGTGCGATGTGAGGCGATGATGGAGCAGATGCAGTTCCTCAAAAGGAGTTATAGGCTAATGATCGTGGATCCCAGCCCATGTGTGTGAGCATATCTATTACACTTTCTACTTGTATTGCTAAGTGCCACACCCTAGTCTTTTATCTTCCTGCTCGTCACCTTTGAGTAGCTAAAAGTCTACTTGACATTTGGCCTCTTTGTTAAATTGGCTGGAATTAGAAAAGTTCAAAATCATGTGCTTGCATCATGTGTGCTATCTAAGTTTTAATTCTATTGGTGTATTTCGTAAAATTATTTGATCTCGCTTATTAGTTGCAGAATAAGAAGTGGACGAAAAGACTCACTTTCCTACTTATGTTATGTATAAATGACACATGTCTTAGTCCTCCGTGTAATTATGAAGTTTATGCTACTGTGATTATAAATAAAGTGATTCATTGTACAGATGTGCAGCAAAGTTCTCCAACCAAGTTCCTTAGTTGTTTTGTTTGAAACACTACTGTCTTCATAATTACATCATTTATAATTTTAGTTAAGCTCAAGAGGACTTACCAGAATTGAGTCAATGGATATTTTTTTGATACATGAGAAGTAACTCTTTGTCTTCTTCTAGTGATGGCCCACTACTTGTGGTTGCATCAGGCAGAGATACAATTTCAATTGCAAGCTCTATAAAAAGATTAGCATCTGAAAACGTGTTTGTTGTCCAGGAATATTTACCTCATTAAGAACAAGTTTGTTCGTGCAACTGACCAAGTCTTATAGAAGTGTAATATTTCAGAGTCACTATGTATTTTTAACTGTGCCTATTGTTTTCTAAACACATAGGTAAGTTTTGAGGTTTATTGGGCTTAGTTGATGTTATATGCCATAATCAAATTTATTATCGAAACTATATCTTTTTTTAATAATTGCCATTTTGAATTCTGCAACTTATGTATATGATCCTTAAAACAATAAAGTTTTAAGAAAATCTGGATAGTCTATTTTCTTTATTTCATAATATGCTTTTTTTTTGCCGTATCCAATATTTTGATGGAAGTTTCGAGTTTCTTATTGAGAACTTTTGTGAGTGAAAACGCGTTGACAGTTAATTTTGAAGTGCACATGCCTCGAGTGCATAGCTAAATGTATAAATTTTCTATTGGTTCAAGTATCCATAAGTAGATAAAAAGTATGTACTAGTATACATATATTTGGAGAGAAAGAGCTATTAATTCATTGCAGACTATGCTGCATGCTGCTTTTTATTTTGGGAAGAAATGTTTGTATTTATGTGTTGTCAAATAATAATATTTCTTTGTGACACTGTTTTCGTGCTCTTAGAAAATTTGATGTCTTAATCTTTGAACAAGCATGCAATCATAATAACTTCAAACCCGTGGTTAACGACATGTTTTCTTTTGATTATTCACGTGAACTTGTGAAGTATTTAGTGACATCCATTGTGTGTATAGTCCAATATTATATCACAGCATATAAGATAATTTCTCTTGTTCATTGTGTACTGCATTTCACCACTTACTCCTACCATATTCAATATCTTTAGTTGTATCATGAGGAAGCACTTAAACTATCATTTGCTAGTTGTCATCTGGAAGTTAGAATAATATATCAAGTGTTCATTGTAGGATTGAACGGAAGTATTGAACCTTCAGCAAATTAGATGCATGCACATTGGTTCTTAATGTGTACAATGAAGGCAGTGTCCAAGACAACCCGATTCCAAGAAATGCGGGTTCTTTGTACTACGCTTCATGAAAGATATAATTGAAGAAGTTATGAAGAGTGGTTCCGTTTCTTTACGTTCACATGTAAGATAAACATTTCATTTCTTTAATATAATAATTTTTTTTCATACAAGAGTGCTAATATTCTATTTTTGAATTGTTAATAGTTTCAAAATCGGTCTTACTCTCAAGAGGACATTGATGAAGTTCGCGTTGAATGGGCAAATTTCATGCTTCTTCACATATAGTCTTGTGATGTTTTAGTTGTAAGTTATTGATCTTTTGAATTATTTTGTCTTGTGATATGGGGATACGGTCTTATTGTTTTGTTATGTGATGTGCATAGTATTTTGTATAGTGATTTTGTAGGCGTAATGAAAGCAGATGTATATTTTGTATAGTGATTTTGTAGTCAGAATGAAAACGGATTGTATATTTTTAATAGTGATTTTGAATGTAGTCGCAAGTATATTTTAATCTCATTTGCTTGTGCGTTATTAATTGTACGAGGTTTAAATAAAGAAATTAACTACGGTTGAAATTGAAAACCGTAGTTGTTATTAAATCGACTACGGTTGTAATAGAAAAGCGTAGTAAATTTGGCATTAAAACCGTAGTAAATAAACTCAAAACCGTAGTTAATACATATAGACTACGCTCGAGAAAGCGTGTGTATGTGCGAAATTTTGTGTAGTTCATGGGGTATAGACTACGGCGTAAAAGCGTAGTCTATGTGAGAAAAGTGTAGTCTATGGTGGTATAGACTACGCTCGAGCGTAGTGTATGTGCGAAATTTTGTGTAGTCTGTCGGTATAGACTACGCGTAAAAAGCGTAGTCTATGTGATAAAAGTGTAGTCTATAGTCGGTATAGACTACGCATAAAAAGCGTAGTGTATGCGCGCCTATTTTTCTCTACACCACTTTTCTCTACACTCCGAAACGCACATAGACTACACATATAACGCGTAGTCTATACTGATTTTTGTAGTAGTGACAACTCGAAGGGGTCTCTTCGATGACTTGGATGGTACTAGATTTAGCAAGTATGCACCGCTTTCTAAGGCATACCCCGTAACGAAATAAGCAAAGTTGCATAACTCATCATTGATCTAACCATTTCCAAAAGAGTCCTATTTCTTCGCTCGACACACCATTTTGTTATGGTGTGCCGGTGAAGTGCTTGTTTGGGAGGTAATCCCACACTTCACTAGATAGTCCATGAACTCGTTGTTGAGGTATTCGCCACCGCGATCGAACGCAGATGACTTGATACTCTTACCTAGCTTCGCCTCCACTTTCGCCTAAAATTCTTTGAATTTCTCAAGCATTCGACTTGCGGTGAAGCGGTATACGTATCCGCACCTTAGTAATCGTCAATGAAAGTGACAAAATACTGCACCCTCCACGAGCTTGTGTGGACATCGGTCCACACAGTCGAACGGACTAGCTCTAACATTTCTTTGGCTCTATATGACCCTTCGCTTTGAAGGGTCCGTCAACATCTTACCTTCTATACAGATTCGCAGACCGGGAACGGAGTAATCGTGAGATTACCCAACGCCCATTCTTAGCCGCCTTTGGATCCTATTTAGATTGATGTGACCTAATCTAAGATGCCGAGAGAAAGAGGTGTCATCTTCACAAGAAAACTTTCTTTTTAAGGTTTAATGTAGATGCAACATAGTTATAGGTATCATGTTTTGCAAAAATAGTATAAAGCGAATTATATAAAGTGCCAACACGTATAACTTCGTCATTTCTTATGATAGAAACACCACTATAAAAATAATGTAAATATCCATGAGTAAATAGTTTCAAACGTAAACAAGGTTCCACCGAAAATCCGCACATATAAAACTTCTTTAAAACTAAAACTATTCTCTCAAAACATAAAGTAACATCACCGACCGCAACGGCCTCGACTTTACGCGTTGCCCATGGAGATCGTTATCTCACCATTACTCGCCTCCTTGTCCGCAGGAACCCTCGCAGGTGTAACAAACATGATCGATCGTGCCGTGTCTACTACCCAAGAATGGGTAGAACAAGTTGCTAAACATGTTTCACATTAAAGCAAACCGTACCTTGAGCCTTGAGCATAGGGCACTTAGCCTTCTAATGCCTGCCTTACCGCACTTGAAGCACTTGCCTTCTCTTTGGCTTCTTCTGCCTCCGTGGCAACCATGTTCTTGTTCCCATTACTCCAACTATTTCCTTGCCTCTACCACCTTTGGTGCCCCATTTTCTTTTCCATTTTGCAACGGAAAATTTGGGCCCTTAGATGTGCTAGCAAGAGCATGTGCTCCTTGCCCATAACTCCTTCCATGATCACGAGATCATCGAGCAACCCACTAAGTGTATACCGAGTCTTGCTCATGATCGCATTCGTGAAAGTTCTCAAAAGACTTGGCGGTGTATTGAGGATGATATCGACCTTGGCTTAGCACAATACCTCCTCCCAACCGATCAAGACTATCCATGAGATGAGTCATGTGGAGACATGTTCATGGACCGAACTTCCTTCTTCCATCTTACACGCCAAGATTTCTCTCATTGTGTGGAAGCGGATCGTCCGATCCGATCGCCCAAACTTACTCTTGAGACTTAACCAAATATCGTCGCGTCTACCATCGATCGATGTTTGCGGTACAAGCCTTTGGACATAGTAGTCATCATATAGCATTTAGCCATATTGTTTGACTTATTCCAAAGTCCGCTTGACTCTTCCGCTCATTAGTCGATCGTCGATGGAAGGCATCGGGTTTAGGAGTAGTGAGAACAAACATGTGTTCTTCAACGATAAGAACATATTCCATGTTTCGCTTCCACTCGATAAAATTTGGACCGATAACGGATTTTGTGCGAGCATATTGATAATTGGTGTAAGAGACATATCGAAACGATAATGTAAACACATAAGCATACGATCGCACATAATTAGTAATAATAATATTGTAACCTTTTGATAAAACAATATTAATTGAAACCTCCAATCGCCCAAGGAATCCCACATGCAAGCCACGCGTGTGGGCGCCACATGAACCCCGACTGCACTAAAATATACCTTTTAGTCGCTTAATTTCAATCCATGTCAACTTATCCTTATGACAAATGAAATTAACGATTGGACCTTTCTGAACCACATCACTATCGCAAGAAGGACTTCATGGGAAGTTGTACTTGAGGTGATGTCTAAGCAATGACCACAATTTTAACAAGAAAATGAATTCTTAGAATTGGCATACTCACTCGGACCATACCGCCCAATTCAAATTCTTTTGTTATCTCATTTTATATCTATCTCTAGAGAACTTATGAAAATCGCACATGCAAGCCAGCGTGTGGGCGCCATACATGAAACTCCCACTTCTCAATAGATTTAAAATGTTTTATTTAGAAATCTCATCTAACAAACTTATGATAAATAGTGCAAGCAAACCCGCTGCGTGTGGGCGCCACTCACGGTCGTCTCACTTTGTTTAGAGATCAAAAAGTGGAGGTCTTGACATTTTAATTTTAAAATTAATTTATCGGGTTGCTTGCTTAGTCTTTTTGTTCAAAAGGTTTGTCCATGCAGATCACGTAATCCTAGCATGCTTTTCTATAGAACTCAACATGTAAAACATGCTCGCATAATTCTAAAATATGCTTGAAAACGCGATAAACCTAGCATGCTTACTATGCACACTCAATTACGAAAAACACTTAAAGGTTTGTCAACGTAATTTAAACATACATAGCATGCTCCTGCATAATTTTAAACATCCACGACATGCAATGAACGATAAAAATAAAATAAAAACGTTCATCGTGGCCCACTCATGGAATCTGCACTTTCCTGCCTAATCTATTACATAGAATTGCAAAGTACAGATCTTTATAATCTTCGAAAACGGGCCTTGCATGCACGGGCACGGACCGGACTCATCAAAATAGGATTCGGGCTGGAAAAACGGATCTGGGCACCGCCCCGTCACGCGGCGCATCCGAGAGGGTCGTGCACGCCTTGCGTGCCGTCGCCCGCACGCCGTGCGACCCGTTTTTCCCGTCGTCTTGATCTGGCTGCTTTTGTCTTCGTTTTACTTTTACAGATAAGATTTACAGAAAAATAAATCTAATCTAACCACGGATTTTCTCGTGGTGAAAAATAAAATCCGACAAAATAAAAATGAGCCACGATGAACGACAGATTCAACAATTAATATATTGCGCACGTAATAATCAAACGTGAATTAATCCAAAAGAGCCAAGATTCTGATCCCAAGCTCTGATACCAATTGAAGGGAAAAACTATGTTTAGCCCTCTCCCGAGGATCTATCTTGGATGTTTAATTCACCATACATTGATTATATACCTAGCATGCACCTATATAATTAATTGCAACACGTTGGGGTTTTCTCGTGTTTACCTTTGATTCGCCGGGCGGAATGGATCGAGACTCATGCTTTGACCTTCCGGATCGTATCCCGTTGCCCAATCTCCAACGTCGAGTGAGGACGATCTATGGAGAATGCTTGAAAATCACCTCAAGCTCTCAAGAATTTTCAAAATCTCTCAAAGGACGAACCTCAAATTCTCGAAAATAATGATGATGATTATTAATCATCGACCTAGATTTAATCTCGCACCTCATATTTATAATGCATTACCATAATCCTATATGGAAATTACCATAATCCTATATGGAAATTACCATAATCCCATATGAAAATTACCATAATCCTTTATGGAAATTACCATAATCCCATATGGAAATTACCATAAACCTTTATGGAAAGGATTATTACCATAATCTTATATGGAAAGGATCTATGCATATCTCATAAATATAATAATATCCTTATAGATAAAGAGAATCAAATCCTTGCCTTGTAGATCATAGGGCTACCGATTTTACCTAGCTTACGGTCCGGACGGGCCACCCGAGGATCAAATGCAAGGAATAAAGATGGGCCTCAAATAAATTAATTATCTTATGTTCACCTGAACATAAATTAATTTATAAACATTTATTCATGCCACTAGAGAATAAATCTTGACTTACCCTTTATTACCAAGTTGAGTCGGGCTTGCACTTAGACATTACGAATCCCGTATTTAAGATATCGAACGTCCATTAATTATTTATAGCATTCTGATCGCTTAAAATAATTAATATCTTTAATTCCTTAAGTAGTACCACTCAACCTTATTATTGTACTTGAGCTAACTCAACCTTCAGCGTTTAGTACAATAAACCTTTGAGCTCCTTAAAGGACGCCATCATCCTAAACGGATACGGTGACTCGACATGATAACTAGCATGACATACAAGCACCGCCACCACCCAAGATGCGGAGAATATTAGGTTAGAACATATAACCTCACCCATAACAAGTCAAAGTGATGGTCAAGAACTCATACTCATCTAATACCTTATCGAGGTTTATATCATCGTAAGTCACCGAGATCTTGGTTTTCACGACGGTCGATAGAAGAACTCATCTCACCGTGATCCTTCAATACGTCGAGACGTATCAAAGATAGACAAGCAACCAAGTCAAGTCACTTCTTATCTATACAAGACTTATACCGACAACTCGTCCTCAAGTTGTCTCACCATGAAACTTTTATATCTCATTAAGCTTGACCAATCATACGGACTTCGTGATCTTCTACACATTTGTATGATCTAACTTATATATGAGATAAGGGGACACGATATATGCAATCAAGTATTCATTTCGATAGGAGATTGTAATAGTGGTAACAGAAACATTGTATACAAGCTCAACCAAAATCGCTTTCGATACAAATCCAACAGATTGTATGTTTGTGAGTAAGGATTATTCCTTTGGCGCTCGATTTCCCATATAACACACCGAGGCTGGGTTTGATGGACAGCTATCAAAAGTATGTCCTTCCCCACAATAAACACACGACACTTCGTTTACTTGCATTGTGGGTGCGATCACTGGGACACTTGTCGCTTGAGCAGCTGGATTGGCTATTTGCAAACCTTTCAACATATTGCTCATGGACGCCACTTGAGCAGTTAGCGCCGTTAAGGCATCAACTTCCAAAACACCGGCAACAGATTTCTTTCCCATTGGAGCTCGTGAATTGGACCATTGGCAATTGTTATTAGCGATCCTTTCCAGTATCTCATATGCCTCATTATAGGATTTGGAGAGAATAGCTCCATTTGCGGAGGCATCTAGCACCAAGCGCGTGGACGTGTTTAACCCATTATATAATGTCTCCAATTGAATGCAGTGCGGAATGCCGTGGTGAGGGCATTTCCGTAGCATTTCCTTGTAATGTTCCCAAGCTTCGCACACTGATTCGTCATCATTCTGCTGGAAAGATATGATGTCATTTCGGAACCTTGCGTTCTTTGTAGGCGGGAAATACTTCATCAAGAATTTTTCGCCGAACTCGTTCCAGGAAGTGATAGAGTCTGATGGAAGGCCATTCAGCCATGCTTTTGCATGATCTCGTAGCGAGAAAGGGAATAGCCGAAGTCTCAGCGCTTCGGTTGGAACACCTGGTAACTTAAATGAGTTCCTGACCTCCAGGAACGACCGAAGGTGGAGATGTGGATCCTATGTGGCTTGCCCACCGAATCGCCCCACCGCTTTGGAGCATCCGAACATAACCGCTTCAGCTTCGAATCGGTTCGCTTGCACCTCGGGTCCGGGTTATTCCCGATTCAGCTCATTAAATCGGGGTTAAGCGTAGTCACGTATACCCTTTCCGGTCATCGGCGATGACTATGGCATTTCTCCATTATTCCATTACCTCCTTGTGCGCCATTTCGCTTGTGCTCTACGGACGTTACGGCGTCGTCTTCCTCGACGGAAGGTGTAACAGCCCGCCAATCTAAAGTGCGGATTAGACGGATCACATTATTATTAACGAGGGATTAAGAACATAATGACCAATCACTTCTCAAAACTTCAAACTATTATAGATAAACACACAACGATTTCATACAAACTAGACCAACAGATCATCAACAAAAGGATTCAACTGATCTGGAGGTAACATAAGTAATATCCAAAATAGTATAATAAAGTGTTTTGAACAGCGGAAAGCATGTGAATGCATATATGACGATATACATCCAAGGTGAACTATTATCGACAAAAACTCCGATCGCTCAACACTTGTCCATCCCATCGACACTCAACTCGCACATTTAAAACAAACATGTGTGGCTAAGTACAAGATTGCACTTAGTGGACTCATGCCAAAATCATTTCATCAATTACATCGCCCGTTAGTATAACACGAGGATTTTAGTTGAAATAACTCGTGAATACCAAAATACTTTATCATTTCTCAAAAGATTCGCTGGCCGGGCATTTTCGATTCAGATGATCCGTATCATTCACATAATCGTTCATAAGCGATCTCACGCCGTAGAGTAGGCCTCCTTCTACCGACGCCGTGATCGGTCAAGATGTTGCTAACGGCTCACAATCACATAGTCGTGATTCTCGCATCGACTAGGATCCACGACCGGCCGATGATGTTACTAACGGCTCACGACACACACCTGGTGTACACGTTAACCCTAGCTAGGAATTCGCGATCCGACTAGATCCGATATCGATTTTAAAATTGGGAGCTACCCAATAACCGATTCACATTCATAGTTAGCTCGCCCAACAATATGATAGGATACATACGTTAAAACATAAATATTTTGGGCATGTAATCAATAACGCTTCATAATCATTTCTCAACTGAAAGCTTGTAAATAAATACTTTTCGAAGAAAGCGTCGTAAATAAAAGGGTTTTCGAGTAAAGCCCACCTCGTATACGTAGGTCTTTATACTACGGTCTCCTTTTCCTACGTCAATGCCTCGTCCACGTATCACCTTAACGTAAGAATTATTTTAGTATGTCGGTCACGTTCGATAGAGGCGAACATAGTCTATAACGTTCTACGTGTCAAATAATGCTAACGCCGGACTTACTTTGACGTTCCTTAATCAATTAATGTCGATTATGAATTTTCTTAACTTATAAGAGATATTCTAACTTTTTAGTATATAATGTACGTTTTAATGTACTTACGTAACGTAAGTAGCATTGTTACTAAACGTACTACGTCACATAGGTCACGTATTATCGAATTGCGTGCCCGTTGACCTTGGTCAATGATTTTGGTCAACTATTTTGACCAAGTCAACAATTTTGACTTTGGTCAACAAAAAGTCAACATTTTGACTTTTTCAATTATTTATGAAATTCTATCATTTTATGTGCAATTCTTGTTCCAAAAATTCCTATAAAATCATACTATGTCTAAAACATCATTTTAGATCATATTATGTAATTATACTTGATAAAATAAATTTATAACATTAATACACATAATATAAAGTTTTCGGCTATTATGAATTAAATAGCTTAGACTTGTGCAAAAATTCCTATAAATTCATATGTCACACTATTTTATCATATGATCAATAATATGTAATTACTTAGGTCAATTAAAATTTATACACCTTGGTCTTATAACATATGGTTTTCGGTTTTCTTAATAAACCAAACAAATGATTTTTAAAAATTCTAATAAATTCATATAACAATTAATCACCCTTAACTATGCTTACTATAACATAATTGTTATTTATTATGAATTATTGAATAAAGTTTACCTAAGTCATGTTCGAAAATTTCAACTTAGGTCCAAATAATTTTTATAAATTTCAATAAATTCTCACAACCATATATTATGAATCTACACACTTAATATGCTATTATAACACTTAAATATGAATTATATCACAACATTTTATCATATACATATATTTTCGGTATTTATAAAATTATAGGCTATAGTTTTCCAAAAATTCTACATAAATTCATATAAGCATATTTAATACCCTAGATCATGATTTCATGCTCAAATCAACAATTAAAAATCACAATCATCAACATATAGTACCCCTAAGTTTTCGGTCCACATAAATAATTTAATACCATGCTTAATTTCATGATATAATTAATATACTTGCTTAATAACATCATATAAACATAATATCTAAACATATTAACATGAGTTCTATAATTTTCGAAAATTACACAACTTAACCAAGCTTATAACATGAATTCTAACGGACGAAAATCAAAAATTCTAACATGTGTACGAAGCTTGTAAGAAATCTAACCTTTTAATCGGTACAGATTTAATTGTTGAAGGTTTATATGTATAGGATTTGGGATCAAAGATTGAAGAACACTCACAATTTTTCCTCACTAAATTTTCGGTCCCAAGGTTGCAAAATGAGTAATGGTGGTGCTTATGTTATATTTATAGAGGTATACAACTTGTATGATAATAATTACATGAAATGATAACTTGTACACTTGCTAATTTCATTCAAAATTTTCGGCCACCTCCTCTTGGCATAAGACAATAATTTTGATCTTATCTTACAACTCATTCTTAGGTAATCTTATCCTTAATTAATCACTTGTGCAACAATTTATCAAGAATTAAAGAAATTGTCACATTGTACACTCATGTGTGTGTATCGCCTATTTTAGTACTCTAAGGTTGGTTTTTATTTTTTTCATATATTATATACTCTATTATGTCATATTATAATTTAATTAATAAATTATAACATAATTATCATGAAATAAAAGAATTAATCACATTTGTACACCCATGTACCATTCTCGGCCATGCTTAATTAAATAGGATGAATTTTTATTATTTTCATATCATATACTATATTATTATCATATTATTATTATAGTATAAAGTTTCTTTAGAAAAGTCAAATATTTCAACTATACAAGTGGCCATATCATATAGTATGAAATTAAAAATTTTCAACCCTTTTTTTTCAAAGATTTCGGCCCCCTCATTTATTAAACCTTGGATTACTTGTTTTAATTGTTAACTACTACTACTTTACACCTATAATATGATAAGATCCAACTCATAGGTTATCCTTAATTATAGGATTATAATTGTACATAAAATCATACTTTAAAAACCTAAAATTTTCGCCCCACATGCCCAAGTTGGATCCCACACTTGTGCAAATTATATTACACCTCATTTTGTTCTTAATGACATCATAATAATAAAATAATTATCATATATCATTAATTAAATAAGAATAAAAATTAATTATGCTTAGGAAACCCTAATTTTCGAAAATCACTAAGGTAATCCCAAACATTTTATTTTCTTGTATAAAATAGCTATTACATAATTATGTGACATATTATATGTCTTAGATAATAAATTTAATCATAGAAAAGTTTTTAAAATAATTTAGGTTTTTAAAAACCCAAATTTTCGAAATATAATATTTCGAAAATCTCAAAATGTGACACATTCAATTCTTAAATTAATGTAATATTCCAAAGAAACGAACATACGATTACGGTATTCTAAACCCGTAATTAGGGTTTTGCCGTATATAAATTTTTACGACATCGAATATTGTGATTTCGATACGATATCGTTATAACGAATTCTTTTATAATTCACTAAGGATTGTGAATTACGGAAATGAAATTTATGAAATGATACGACAAGATTATTTTAACGCCAAACGCAGCATCGAACGTCAAAGATTTTATGGAAATCTCTGTCAAAGCTTGGAATTAATTTCCATCTTAATTCCTTTATTAAAAGGAATATATTTATAAAGTAAGTACGAGCTTACTACGACCATTTTGAGATGTGTCGATTTTGAACGCTTTGAGACGTTAACGCCAACGCCTGAGACGTTTTGTAAAATGAGTTTAATGCTCAGGAAATTATAATAATTAATTTCCTATTATTATTTTATATAATTACAGCTTTATTAATTATTAAATCGAATTTTTAGCTATTAAAATTCGATATTTTGGAATTAAGTTTTTCGAAAACCCTAGATTTATAAACTATGGTTTTTCACATGAAATGATACCATTAAATTATCATATGGTATCTAAACCATATGTTATAATATATATGAGTATTATTAAGCTATAAAATCAATTTTGGAGCATTTAATCTCGATAGCATACATTTATAATTTTCGAAACCTAATTTTTGAAATTAGGGTTTCATAAGCATAAATTAATGCTATAATTTTATCCTATGCTAATATTTAATATCTAAATCATATATTATGATGTATATATGTATATTTTGATCGAATTGGGCATGAGTATCAATAATAGGTGTAATTTACATTTTTATCCTATTTTTCCTAATTATCATCGGTATTTTCGAATATGTGCTATATGTTATTTTAATTATTTTCATGGCATGTATTATACATCTATGACCTATACTATGATTAATACCTTGTGTTAATGTGTAACAAAATTAAACCACCCTTAAACACCCACATATGCACCTAAGTTATAGCCTTAGACAAGGCGTGATGTTCACTTTTTCCATCGCCCAATACATGGCGAGGCTCACACTCTAGCTAATGATCACTACACCCCTCATCATTGGGCTGCAACTCTCCCATTGGTGGTGAGTGTGGGTGCCGTGTAAAATGGGGAGGAGAGGCTATAGGAGGGGCTTTTCACTTCCTTCCCTCATTATACACTCTCACACATATCAAACACTCTCCATCCTCTCCAAAAATATGCAGCCAAAACCGAGAGCCCCTCCATTTTTTTTTTCGAAGCTTACTTCTCCCTTCTTCTCATTTCTTCTCCCGCACCTTAATACCATACCATACTCTTGTGATTCCATACTTATTCAAAGGTAAACACAAGACCAAGTACCGATTCCATCTCCATTTTGCTATGAAAATCGAGAGCATGCTTATATATATATATATGTGTGTGTGTGCCGAATGATATATATATATTTTTGTATGTTTTAATGTTCTTGTGAATGATTTATGGTTATAGATTGTTCTTAATGATTTGTATATCAAAAGTGTGTGAATATATGTTAAAATGAACATGTGATGTTGTATACTAAATTGTTGAAATGGATCTAGCATGTCTTCATGATTTTCGAACCATAGGATATGTTTAATAAAATTTTCGAAAGCTTTATAAAATAAAATGATGATGACCGATTGCTTCTTGAATAGTTTGGGAATGGATTATTGTTTATTATCATGTTTATAATCCATGGTTTTGATTTGAAAAATGTTAGAAAACCCTAGGTATTTTTAAAAAAAATACCGTGAGCTTCTTAATATGTACCATGATGTATAATTTTTATTTTTAAGCTTGTGATGACATATTAGTGCTTTAATGTATTGTTTATATGTTCTATGATTTATTTAGAATTTTTGGAAACCATATGTTTAATTATTTAAAAATACCGTGAGCATATATATACATGAATGTTGATGTATGATTTTATTTTGATCATGCATTGGTATATTAATACTTTAATATATTGTTTATGTATTGTATGATTTTGTTGGAATTTTTGGAAATCAAATACTAAATTGAATCAAAAAACCAAGAGCTATTGCTCAACAAGGTGATGATTTAATTTGGTTTTGATGAATGTTTTAATGTTATAATGTTGTATTATAATGTATAAACATAGTGTATAATTATTAGAATTTTGGAAATCAAATACCTAATTTAAATAAAACCGAGAGCACTATGTGCATAAGGTGATGATTTAATTGGTTTTGATGATTAAATGATGTTAAATGTTTATACTATAGTACATAAGCATAGTATATATTTGTTGGAATTTTTGAAAACCAAAAACAAAAAATGATCAAAAAAGCCGAGAGCTTACAAGCTCATATGGTGATGATTTCAATTGGTTTGGTTGATATTATGATGTTACAATGTTATAATATAATGTTTAATCATGTTGTGATTTAATTAGAATTTTTAGAAATTGTTTGATAATTATTGAGTAATTAAATCGAAATTACCGTGAGCATTATCGATTTATTGTGGAATGAATGTTTATGATGGACTATAGGTTATATTAATGATTTATATTGATGTTGGGATATTATACTATGTGTATATTAATTTTGGGAATTTTTGGATAATTATTCCATATTATATGGAATTACCGAAATGTATATATGTAAATATGCTAATAAATGACAAACAATATCATATGGATTTTATAAATTCATATTCTGGACCATAGTGTATAATAACACACTATATTAATTTAGAAAATTTTTCAAAAGTCATTTAGTATTTTTAAGCTAATTATCGAGAATTTCGATAATTAAAAAGGATTTTAAAATCCTTTTTAATTCAGTTTATTAATAAAATACATGTCTAATTATATTCGGACATATTTCAATTATAAAATTTTATAAACATCGCCTTCTATGTTTAAGACAAACGTTGGGTTATTAACGCTTTAAAATCGAAAGTACACGCTTAATTATTAAGAGGTTTATTTAAATGCAAAGTCATTTATAAGTCCTTTGATTTACGTGATAAATCAAGAAATGGGACTATACGCTTTTAATCGATCAAAATTCGATTTATAAAACGAAATAGTAAGAAATTACTATCGAAAGTCAAAATGTCGACTTTGTCGACCGTGAGTCGACTTCGCCGACTTTTAAAGTCAAATGCACGATTATATCGCTCGATAAATACGCTAATACACGTAAGATGTGCTAATTGAGTATAATACCTCATTAGTAAGAAAGGATTTCACAAATGAAATCCTTATATCGAGAAACGTGCTCATCGCTAAAACGCTTAAGCGGTGTTAAACCGAAATAGTTGAACGTATCTCGATGAATCCAGAACAATTCAATTAAATAACGATTTGAAAGCATATCGAATTCATTTGAGGAATTAATTCACGTCGATATAAAATATCGGGTTATCTTAGCTTTGAAAGTCTCGAAAGACTCGAGCGACGCACTAAAGCCTCGCTTTTCATAAAGCGTGGACGCAAACGCTGTAATCGGATTCCGACGCATTTAACAAACCTAGGACTCGATTTACAACGAACCATAGTCCAGTGGGCTTTATCTTCAAAATGTGGGCCTTTTCACCCCACTAAGATTTGCTTTATCGTTATTCCAAAATGAGTTTATTTACATCTATTCTACAATCATTATCAAATGTTTTATTTCATTACCTGCCAAAAATATTCTGTTTTGTGTATGGATCCTATCTGTTTGCCCGGGTAGGGCTGTGGCGATGGTTGGAACTATATTATGACAGGTTATGTCATTTGGGTCGCGCCCAACCTTTTTAATGTCGGGTCTGTCTTGGATGATAAATGCCCGGCTAGGATCATGCGTGAAGGTTGGAACTATACTGTTGTGTTAACATATGTTGTAGAGCGATCGTCTACCGTTGTGATTACGGCCGATCACGGCGTCGTAGATGGGAGGCCTCCTCTCGACGCTTAATTTTAATCTTGTTATGAATTGTTACAATGAGATACGGACCATACACACCAAGAAAATGCTCGGCGAGCTATGTTTACTGAACCGAATGATTTGGTAAGCCAAGGCATTTTTAACTAAAACCACGCGACTTACTCGATATTGGCGGTAGAATTCAAATATTATCAAATGTTTTCGGCATGAGTCCACTAAGTGCAATTTCTTGTACTTAGCCGCATGTTTGTTTTAATTGTGCGGTTGAGCTCGATGGTGATGATGATGGAGGTCGTGTTGAGAGTCCAAAGTCCTCGATCGCTTATTTAGGATTTGGTTTCGCCTTGAATACATATCATCACATATGTATTCACACACTTTCCGCTGCTAAACTCTGAACTCTTTTACATTATGCTTACTGTTTTGAACTATTGAGGTCCATCAGATCACTGTTTAATCTTTGGGTCTGATGGCCTAAACCTTTTGAACTATTGAGATATTATCTTATGCCATCTTATGCATGCTAGTTTATAACCAATGTGGACCCTTATCTTAGTCAAATTGTCCTATAATACTATTCCTAGTATTAGTCACCCTCTAGTCCGGGATACCTGGAGTGGGGGCGTGACAATTTTCTAGCATTATTTAATGATAAATAATGCCCTTATATAATAATATAATCATAGGAATTTGAATTTTATAATTCGAGATCATATGCTAAAGTTATCGCATTATCTCTAAACGTGACGTTTGAAACGCCTCTAAATTCTCATAGTTTAATTATCTCTAAAATGTTCAAAATAAAGTTTGTTACAACTTTATTTATTCCTATAATAATAGAATTTCAAATTGCTTAACCGCTTAATATTATCATTAGACGTAACGTCGAATTTATTCGACGTTAGAAAATTACGTTCAAGGAATATTGAAATTATATTCCTTAATTCACTAAGCATCGATGAATCTCATACGTAAATTATCCAATTATGCTTGGTCAAAGTCAAGAGTCGACTAATTAAGATTTTAATTATCAATTAATGATGCTAATTACGAATTTATTATCGTAATTCAAGATTAAAATTACGGATATTACATTCTACCCCTTAAAATAAATTTCGTCCTCAAAATTTGCATACCTCAAAAGAGTTCGGTATCGCTCTTTCATGGCGTCCCGAGTTCCCATGTAGCTTCTTCTCGTCAGTGGTGCCTCATAGACTTTTACTAACGGATTGATTTATTTCTCAACCGTTGAACGTTATGGTCCAAAATAGCCACAAGTTCCTCTTCGTAGCTCATATCGTGATTTAAGACCACGCCATCATGATGTATTACGTGTTTCGGTCATACACGTATTTTCTCAATCGAGACACGTGAAACACATTATGAACATTACCCAAACTTGGTGGTAATGCTAATCTATAGCTCTGTGGCCTATTTTCTCAAGGATCTCGTAAGGTCCTATAAATCGTGGTCTCAACTTTCCCTTTACCCCAAATCTTACAATGCCTTTGGACGGAGAGACTTTAAGAAAAACCTTGTCTCCACACTCAAATTCTAGCTCGGATCTACGGGTATCGGCATATGATTTCTGCCTATCCTGAGCTTCCTTTATTCTTTGTCTTATTTGGCGAACAATTTCAATCATTTCTTCCACTGTATCCGGCCCTAAAATTTTCCTTTCACCCACTTCATCCCAGTAAAGTGTTGATCGACATTTTCTTCCGTACAATGCTTCATATGGGGCCATGTTGATTTTCGCCTGATAACTATTATTGTAGGCGAACTCAATAAGCGGTAAAACTTGTTCCCAAGTTGCGCCTCGATCCAATACTACCGTTCTCAACATATCCTCTAGCGTTTGATCGCTCGCTCGATTGGCCATCGATGCGTGGATGAAAAGTCGTGTTGAAATTCAACTTCGCTCCCAATTCCTTTTGTAAGCTTACCCAAAATCAAGTAAACTTCGAATCTCTATCGAAGTGATAGATTTCGTATTCCATGCGAAGTACAATTTCCTTCACATATAGTCGGGCTAATTTATCGGATCCATAGGTGATTCAATTGGTAGGAAGTGAGCACATTTTGTAAGCGCGATCCATCACTACCCATATAGCGATGTTACCCTTTTGTGACTTTGGTAAACTCACACAAAATCCATAGCTATGTCGCCCCATTTCCATTCGTGTATTTCCAAAGGTTGCAGCTTTCCATATGGCCTTTGATGTAATGCCTTTACTTGTTGACAAGTAAGACAACGTTCGATGAAAAAGGCTATATCTCTCTTCATTCCTTCCCACCAGAACTTTCCTCGTAGGTCTTGGTACATTTTGGTACTGCCTGGGTGGGCGGTGTAAGGAGTATCATGAGCCTCACTCATGATTTCGTTTCTAAGCTCGTCATTGTTTGGAATGCATAGCCTTTCTTCAAATAATATGGCGTTATCAGCTGTCTCTTTGAAACCTTTTTGTTCTCCCTTTCTAACTTTGACCCTTATCTTTTCTAGTTCTTCGTCCTTTCTTTGTTCTTCTATGATTTTATTCCTTAAATCAGACATCATAGTAAGTGTAGCAATATTTCCCATGATTGTCTTTGGTGGTTCGACTATCTCTATTGACAATTTCTCAAACTCTTCAATGAGTTTTCCTTCCTTTGTCAAGAGACATCCAAGTTTTGATTGACCTTTTCGACTCAAGGCATCAGCTACTGCATTAGCTTTCCCGGGATGATAGTTTATGCCACAGTCGTAGTCCTTTACTAATTCGAGCCATCTTCTTTGTCTCATGTTTAGATCTTTTTGCTCGAAAAAGTATTTTAAGCTTTTGTGGTCAGTAAAGATTTCACATCTCACCCCGTAGAGATGATGTCTCCAAATCTTTAAGGCGTGAACCACAGCTGCCAGTTCTAAGTCATGAGTCGGGTAGTTTAACTCATGTGGTCTAAGTTGCCGTGATGCGTAAGCTATTACCTTTCCTTCTTGCATCAATACACAACCAAGTCCATTCTTGGAAGCGTCAGTATAGATAACATATTCTTTGTTCGAATCGGGACGCCTAACACCGTGCACTAGTCGGTTTCTTTAACGCTTGAAAACTTACCTCACACTCATCACCCATGTGAATTTAATCCCTTTCGAGTAGCCGTGTCATTGGCCTTGCTATCTTGGAGAATCCTTCAATGAATCTCCTATAGTAGCCGCTAATCCCGTGAAACTTGGATTTCATTCTCGAGTGGTCGGTGTCTTCCATCCTTGTACTGACCTCGACCTTTGCGGATAAACTTTTATTCCTTCACGACACAATGTGTCCAAGGAATATTACTTCTTTAAGCCAAAATTCACACTTGCTGAATTTAGCATAAAGTTGTTCGGCTCGTAGGGTCTGTAACACTGTTCTCAAGTGTTCCCTATGTTCTTCTTCATTCTTCGAATAGATGAGAATTTCATCTATGAAGACTAAGACAAACTTATCCAGGTATGGATGGAACTCTCGGTTCATAAGATCCATAAACACGGCAGGTGCGTTAGTTAGTCCGAACGGCACTACTACAAACTCGTAGTGGCCATACCTTGTTCGGAATGCCGTCTTAGATATATCCTCTGGTCGTACCTTAAGTTGATGGTAGCCTGACTTAAGATCGATTTTCGAGAATACGCTTGCACCTCTCAACTGATCGAACAAATCGTCAATCCTTGGTAGCGGATATTTGTTCTTAAGCGTCAATTTATTTAATTCTCGATAATCGATGCACATTCTTAACGAACCATCCTTTTCTCGACAACAGACAAAGGCCCCCATGGTGAAACACTTGGTCTAATAAAACCCAAGTCCAATAACTCTTGAATTTGGATTTTCAACTCTTCGAGTTCCTTGGGTGCCATTCTGTACGGCGCTTTTGATACTGGGGCTGATCAATTGTGAACTCTAGTCACCGTCTGGGGTAGTCCTGTAATGTGTCGAAAGACGCCTTGAAATTCCGAACAATTTCCACGCCTTCATCCTTTTTTGCTTTTTCTTCTCCATTTAGATAAACAAGGAATGTTTGACATTCCTTCTTGTTCATCATTCTTCGTGCTTGAGTGCGGATATTATCGATTCTCTTCCCATACTAATCCCATAGAAGTTCGTAACTTCTTTTCCTGGTTGCATCGAAATTCTTCTTTCCTCGCATAAGATCGTGGAATGGTTTTCACCAACCAATCCATTCCTAGGATTATATCTACATCCCCCATAGGTATTACGTTCAAGTTATTTGCTAGAACCTTAATTGAGCCTAAGTTCAACTCTAAGTTCGAGCAAGCATGAGTAACGGTCATAATACCTCCTATAGGTGATGAGATTCTCATTTCCTGATTTGTTTCCTCAGGGTTAAGTTCTAACATATCAACGCATGCTTTTGAAATGAAAGAATGCGAAGCACCCGTATCGAACAGAAGTATAATAGGTATATTGCAAAGTAATCCCATACCCGCTAGGTTACCTTGGTTCTGCTCGTTCTGACGCTTATGTAGTGCATAGGCTCTGGCCTGAGCTGGTTGCGGCCGGCGAGGTGCTTGCCTCTGTTGATTTTGCTTTGTTGTTGCTGCGGCTTTCTTGCCTCTCTGTCTGCCGCCGCTCTTGCTTCTTTGTTGTGGTCGGGTTGGTACCGAATCGCCTTTAACGGTTGGGCGGGGCTCGCTGATTTAGCCTCCCCATAGTTATCTGGCGAATCCCAGGGCATTCATTTGCATAGTGGCCCCTTACGCCACACTTATAGCAAATGGGGTTTCCAGCCATGCATACCCCCGTGTACCTTTTGTTGCATTTCGGGCATGGAGGAATCCTTACTATTTCTTGGGTAGGTGGAGTAAATATGGGTCTCCTCCACTTGCCTCTCATGAGCCATGTTATTCTCGCCATGGCCTCTTGTTGTCGTTGTTAAAACCTCCTCGGTTGAAGTTGTTGTTATTTGAACTTCCTTCCCATTTACGCTTCCTTTGTCACCGACATTCTCGTGGACCGGGTCGGTGCATTTCTCCTCGGGCATTGCGGTTCTATGTCTAATGCCCGACTAAGAGCTCCATATAAGTTAAGTCGCCATGACCGCCAAATACATCCTTATCTCGTGTCTCGCCCCGCCAATTTTTTCTCGACATTTTCATGTCAAGATTCACTAAATCCGGGCGATCTAGACATATCGCGAAACGATCGGTCATACTCAAAGGATCGACATCTTGTCTCGCTCGGTGAAAAATTCAACCTCCTTTTTATTCCGATAGCTTTTGGGAATGTACTTATCATAGATTTCCGTTTTGAAGTCGTCCCAGGTGAAGTACTCCATTTGTTCTGGGGTTAGTGTCTTCCTTCTTGTCTCCCACCGTAAGTCACCGGTCCGTGAGTTGAAATGTCACGCAAGATAACCTTTCTTGCGTAGATACAACAAGGAAGTCAAAATTGCTCGATAGCCCCGACCCACTGCTCGGCATCCTCGGGGCTTCCCTTGCCATTGAAGGAGGGCGGGTTCTGTCTTAAAAAGAGTTCTTCCACTCTACGGACAGGTGGAGGTGGGGGTGGCACTGGGATCTCCTCACTTTCTGCCCGTGGTATTCTGCCTCTGCCTCTTCCTCTACCCCTGCCTCACTTCCTGGCCGAGGTGCACGCTCAGGTGGCATTCGTTAATAAAACGTAGTTAGTATTCGAGTAATGTTCATTGCAGTTGATTATACAAAACATCTTTATAAAATCGTATCATAAAACAACTTAAACAACCATCATTCTTTTCGCACAACTTGATGTTCATAAAAGCCCATCTTGGGTCATCATCATATATATGGAAAACTTTGCCTCAAAAGGACTATTCTGTACAAGTCATTAAGCGCAAAAGGAAGCTAAGTGTACACTGTACTATGTATACCACTGTCAACTACATACTGGTCATAAGGCGTCTTAAAATACTATGCTTCTATATTGTTTGTTAACATCATTACTACATACTACATACTACTCGTATACTAATATCCATTTTCATCCATGTTTCTATTCACGTCTCCATGGTTCTCCCTTGCAGCTTCGTCCTCGCTTGGATCTTCTTCGGGATCCTCCTCTTCTTCCGGGTCCTCTTCGGATTCTTCCTAGGAGCTTTCCTCTCGAGCACGCCTACGTGACGGTCCAACTCCATCATCACCTACAGCATACACGTCCCGCATAGGAACATAACCTTCCTGATGATCATGTGCTTCCATGTATGTCCCCTCGTGATAAGGTGCCGTCATTGGTGGTGGAACTGGTGGTGATGGTCGCGTCGGATGTCCAAATGTCATCGGTGGAAGAACTAGAATTCCCAATGACCTAGGTCGCGATGCTCTCGTCACATGCGCCGGTCGATGTCCTGCTCCCATCTCATCTCGGTACCGCGGGGCTGACCCTCGAGGACCTCTGTATAACCATTCCGCGTGTCGCCCCGCCAAGTGTACTCCTCGGTGGCGGATAGGGCCCTCTTGTGCAGCCACAGCACACTGTAGACATAGGTAAGATGGCTGACGAACCTCGATAGATCTCCAATCAAGTCATAGTCAATGCCCGCACGATAGATATAATCGCCCGATATTTCTCTTGCATAGTCTTCCCAATCAACTGGCAATCGTGTGAGTAACCGTTTGATGCCGTCATATCCCGTCACACCGTACTCATGGGCGTCCATCCATAATCGCAGATAACTCATCAGAAACTCGCCTAAACTGTCGCCCCAACTCATACTGTAAGTGCGATAGGCTTCAAGGACTTCTCCTGGTGTAACCCTCGGCATCGTCCTTCGCCTCGGTGAGTAGTAACGACTGGCCATCTATCACAGATAATACTAGTGTAAGTCGATCTATATCTGATAAGCAGATAAAAGAATAGAATATATCTGTTAAGCAGATAAAGCAAACACATCTGATAAGCAGATAAATGTTTACATCAAAGTTCCTATGTTCATTCTACATCATAATTTCACTCATGGGATCTCTACTTCTAACTTCCTACGTTCTTTGTTCTTAGCAAAATTTTCAGTCTAACTTCAACTATTCCTCACGACTTCTGGAGAAGGATTCAGGATTTCTGTCCTTCATATGAAATGAATTTCATTGCGATAACAATATGTGAGCGAAAACCGTTTGCAAAACGGAGTTCAAACGAATAAGAACGAGTCAAAACAAAAACACTGCGCAGTGCAGTTTTCTGCCTGCGCGCCCGTGCGCCGGGAGTTACTTTCTTCCGGACGATTGCGAGCTCATGCTCTGCTTCGTACGAGTTTCCTTACAAGATTTGTTTAGCTTTCTTTGGTCCTTATCGAACCCATGCGTCTTGCACCTTTGATCCTTTCTTTTGCTTTTGTCAGCTTTTCGTTGAAACTCGAGTTCGTTTCCAATCGACTTTTCGTTCGTTCGCAAATCAATATCTCACTATTGTTCTCGCAAAAGGGATCAAGCTCCTAGAACTCATATTTCTATGTTCAAGAGGTGAGCATGCTTCTTAGAGCATCTATGTTCTTTTGGGAATAACATACCCATTTTCAGAATAAACTGTAAACTTTGAATAAACATTTCAAAAATCATAACATAACTTCTGTACTTATGCTTTCAGTAACTTAAACATCACTTTTGACATTATCATGTCAACTGTTTCTCATTCTCCGTAAACTCTGCCTCACCTCACTGATAACTCATTTATCATATCACTTTTGACATAAAATTGTTAACCTTTCGCATAACATTGAAAATTTCTTTTTGGAATACGTTCCAAAACTTTCATAACTTTCACTGCTTTCAAAATATAAGTTCAATCTCATTTTCAAACCTTCAAATTCAACTGTTTCAACTTTCAATTTCCAATCTCAAAACTGAGAAAATAATTTACCTCTTTTCCGGTTGAGCTTGATGTGATGGAGTGTTGAGCACAGTCAGCTGATTTCTAGAAGTCTAGTGACTCAATCTAGACTTGACCCTTGAAAGAAAGTTTTAGGTTTCAAAGGACGACCCGCTCTGATACCAACTGTAACAGCCCACCAATCTTAAGTACGGATTAGACGGGACTGTTACTATTAAACAGGGATTAAGAACATAATGACCAATCACTTCTCAAAACTTCAAACTATTATAGATAAACACACAACGATTTCATACAAACTAGACAGACAGATCATCAACAAAAGGATTCAACTGATATGGAGGTAACATAAGTAATATCCAAAATAGTATAATAAAGTGTTTTGAACAGCGGAAAGCATGTGAATGCATATATGACGATATACATCCAAGGTGAACTATTATCGACAAAAACTCCGACTGCTCAACACTTGTCCATCCCATCAGCAGCTCAACCTGCACATTTAAAAACAAACATGCAGGGCTAAGTACAAGATTGCACTTAGTGGACTCATGCCAAAATCATTTCATTGAATTACATTGCCCATTAGTATAACACGAGGATTTTAGTTGAAATAACTCGTGAATACCAAAATACTTTATCATTTCTCAAAAGATTCGCCTGGCCAGGCATTTTCTGATTCGTATGATCCGTATCATTCACATAACTGTTCATAACTGATCTCACGCCGTAGAAGTAGGCCTCCTTCTACCGACGCCGTGATCGGCCGAAGATGTTGCTAACGGCTCACAATCACATAGTCAGGGATTCTGCATCTGACTAGGATCCATGACCGGCCGATGATGTTACTAACGGCTCACAGTCACACACTGGTGTACACGTTAACCCTAGCCAGGAATTCTGCATCTGACTAGGATCCGATATCGATTTTAAAATTGGGAGCTACCCAATAACTGATTCACATTCATAGTTGGCTCGCCCAACAACATGATAGGATACATACGTTAAAACATAAATATTTTGGGCATGTAATCAATAACGCTTCATAATCATTTCTCAACCGAAAGCTTGTAAATAAATACTTTTCAAGAAAGCGTCAGAATAAAAGGGTTTTGAGTAAAGCCCACCTCGTATCGTGTAGGTCTTTATACTACGGTCTCCTTTTCCTACGCCAATGCCTCGTCCACGTATCACCTTAACGTAAGAATTATTTTAGTATGTCGGTCACGTTCGATAGAGGCGGACATAGTCTATAACGTTCTACGTGTCAAATAATGCTAACGCCGACTTACTTTGACGCTCCTTAATCAATTAATGTCGATTATGAATTTTCTTAACTTATAAGAGATATTCTAACTTTTAGTATATAATGACGTTTTAATGTACTTACGTAACGTAAGTAGCATTGTTACTAAACGTCACGTCACATAGGTCACGACATCGAATTGCATGCCCATTGACCTTGGTCAACGATTTTGGTCAGCTATTTTGACCAAGTCAACAAAAAGTCAACAATTTTAACTTTGGTCAACAAAAAGTCAACATTTTGACTTTTTCAATTATTTATGAAATTCTATCATTTTATGTACAATTCTTGTTCCAAAAATTCCTATAAAATCATAGTATGTCTAAAACATCATTTTAGATCATATTATGTAATTATACTTGATAAAATAAATTTATAACATTAATACACATAATATAAAGTTTTCGGCTATCATGAATTAAATAGCTTAGACTTGTGCAAAAATTCATATAAATTCATATGTCACACTATTTTATCATATGATCAATAATATGTAATTACTTAGGTCAAATAAAATTTATACACCTTGGTCTTATAACATATGGTTTTCGGTTTTCTTAATAAACCAAACAAATGATTTTTAAAAATTCTAATAAATTCATATAACAATTAATCACCCTTAACTATGCTTACTATAACATAATTGTTATTTATTATGAATTATTGAATAAAGTTTACCTAAGTAATGTTCGAAAATTTCAACTTAGGTCCAAATAATTTTATAAATTTCAATAAATTCTCACAACCATATATTATGAATCTACACACTTAATATGCTATTATAACACTTAAATATGAATTATATCACAACATTTTATCATATACATATATTTTCGGTATTTATAAAATTATAGGCTATAGTTTTCCAAAAATTCTACATAAATTCATATAAGCATATTTAATACCCTAGATCATGATTTCATGCTCAAATCAACAATTAAAAATCATAATCATCAACATATAGTACCCCTAAGTTTTCGGTCCACATAAATAATTTAATACCATGCTTAATTTCATGATATAATTAATATACATGCTTAATAACATCATATAAACATAATATCTAAACATATTAACATGAGTTCTATAATTTTCGAAAATTACACAACTTAATCAAGCTTATAACATGAATTCTAACGGGCGAAAATAAAAAATTCTAACATGTGTACGAAGCTTGTAAGAAATCTAACCTTTTAATCGGTACGGATTTAATTGTTGAAGGTTTATATGTCTAGGATTTGGGATCAAAGATTGAAGAACACTCACAATTTTTCCTCACTAAATTTTCGGTCCCAAGGTTGCAAAATAAGTAATGGTGGTGCTTATGTTATATTTATAGAGGTATACAACTTGTATGATAATAATTACATGAAATGATAACTTGTACACTTGCTAATTTCATTCAAAATTTTCGGCCACCTCCTCTTGGCATAAGATAATAATTTTGATCTTATCTTACAACTCATTCTTAGGTAATCTTATCCTTAATTAACCACTTGTGCAACAATTTATCAAGAATTAAAGAAATTGTCACATTGTACACTCATGTGTGTGTATCGCCTATTTTAGTACTCTAAGGTTGGTTTTTAATTTTTTCATATGTTATATACTCTATTATGTCATATTATAATTTAATTAATAAATTATAACATAATTATCATGAAATAAAAGAATTAATCACATTTGTACACCTATGTACCATTCTCGGCCATGCTTAATTAAATAGGATGAATTTTTATTATTTTCATATCATATACTATATTATTATCATATTATTATTATAGTATAAAGTTGCTTTAGAAAAGTCAAATATTTCAACTATCTGATGGCTATATCATATAGTATGAAATTAAAATTTTTCAACCCTTTTTTCAAAGATTTCGGCCCCCTCATTTATTAAACCTTGGATTACTTGTTTTAATTGTTAACTACTACTACTTTACACCTATAATATGATAAGATCCAACTCATAGGTTATCCTTAATTATAGGATGATAATTGTACATAAAATCATACTTTAAAACCTAAAATTTTACTTCCACATGCCCAAGTTGGATCCCACACTTGTGCAAATTATATTACACCTCATTTTGTTCTTAATGACATCATAATAATATAATAATTATCATATATCATTAATTAAATAAGAATAAAAATTAATTATGCTTAGGAAACCCTAATTTTCGAAAATCACTAAGGTAATCCCAAAAATTTTATTTTCTTGTATAAAATAGCTATTACATAATTATGTGACATATTATATGTCTTAGATAATAAATTTAATCATAGAAAAGTTTTTAAAATAATTTAGGTTTTTAAAAACCCAAATTTTCGAAATATAATATTTCGAAAATCTCAAAATGTGACACATTCAATTCTTAAATTTTCTAGCATTATTTAATGATAAATAATGCCCTTATATAATAATATAATCATAGGAATTTGAATTTTATAATTCCGAGATCATATGCTAAAGTTATCGCATTATCTCTAAACGTAGACGTTTGAAACGTCTCTAAATTCTCATAGTTTAATTATCTCTAAAATGTTCAAAATAAAGTTTGTTACAACTTTATTTATTCCTATAATAATAGAAATTTCAAAATTAAGCTTAACTGCTTAATATTACTGTAAGACGTAAACGTCGAATTTATTCGACGTTAGAAAATTACGTTCGAAGGAATATTGGAAATTATATTCCTTAATTCACTAAGCATCAGTGAATCTCATACAGAAATTATCCAATTATGCTTGGTCAAAGTCAAGAGTTGACTAATTAAGATTTTAATTATTGAATTAATGATGCTAATTACGGAATTTATTATCGTAATTCAGTATTAAAATTACGGGATATTACAGAAGGTGCGTTCAATCTCTAGATCTAGCGGGTATAGTACCTGCGCCTTGGTTTTGCGCATATACCACAGTCCAGAATCCTGATTCACGCAGAAGAAAATAACAGAGTTAACCACTAATACTAAATAAACACAAAAATTGAAATATCAACGTAATTTATAATTAGCGCTCCCCGGCAACGGTGCCAAAAACTTGTTGTTTGTTTGAAATACTATTCTACGCAAGTGCACTAATCAACAAGTAATATACGGAAATATTCCGAGATCGAATCCACAGGGAACGCACTTTTTAAATCACGTCGAATACAATTTGTTTGTGATTATGAGAGAGACAAATTAAAGAAAACTTTTACACCGAGACGAGGTGGAATTTCAGACAATAAATGATTAACAAACAGATATCAGGAGGAAAAAAAATAGACTTGATCACTTGATTCCACCCATGCCCCGTACTCGCCATGCTTCAACATTATCTTGCCTCATTATGACATGAAATCTTCCAATTCTTAGCATTTTTCCAAATCTAAGATTATACCCTCTAAGCTCGTCAATATATTCCTATACCGAAGCGCTTTAAGAGTATCTCTACCGTTCCATTCATTTATGTCACGCAAGGCAAACACATATTCCTATGCTATTCACACACATAATATTTAAATCATGTTCTTGCGTCACTTTCTTGTTTTCCACTCTATGAGAGCTTCCCAGAAATCATAGAGCTAAGATCTCATCCATGGTGATCAATCACAAGCAAGATAAATAAACACCAAGAAAACGATAATAACTTAACAAGATAAGCAGAAAATGGGGCACATCACACGAGCATGGGTTTCATCAAAAGATCAAGTCATATAAATTTAGCTCATAGCGAAATCAGTGCAATGTAATTAAAAATACAAATGCCATAGAAAATAAAAGGAATTCGAGATTCAAAGTTAACACTCGTCGCCGGAATCACGTGCTCCTCCTTGGATCGTCGCCTCTTTCGATAGCTTCTTCTCCAAGGCGTTGCCCTCTGATTTATCCTCCAGATACTGAATGATGAATCCATATTCTCCTGATTGTCGCCTCCCTTTTAATAACCAACTCTGACACTTTTTAGGTGTACAGACTAGGCACCTGTAAACCCTTCATCCACTGATCCTTTCTTTTTCCGTTGGCTCTGGCAAAACGCGTGTCCTTTATGCTGTCGTGGCCAACCGCCACGTGGCTGTGGTCCTGCAGACTCTTCTTTGTTTCGTTCATACTTCGTCTGCTTTTCTTTCCTTTCTTTCGAGCTCAACCTTTGAACGGGCCTGTCCTCGTGCCTGAATCCGATCTCATTTTGCGTCATCAGTCTCGAGCTCGGTCAAGAGTCCGACCTTGCTTACGAGTCCGACCTCGCTTATGAGCATCAGTATCGAGGTCGTCTCATACTTGTGAACTTTTCAATCTTTGAGCTCGGCTGGTTGCGAGCTCGGCTTTATTCTTTCTTCCCGGAGTTCGGTAGTCTTGAGCTCGGAAGTCTTGAGCTCGGGTGTCTTGAGCTCGGATGTCTTGAGCTCGGGTGTCTTGAGCTCGGGTGTCTTGAGCTCGGAAGTCTTGAGCTCGGAAGTCTTGAGCTCGGACCAACATCCTCGGTTTTCACTTTTCCTGAGCGTTGACTTCGTCTTTGTAGCTCGACTCTGCTCCCGCATTTCTTCAGCATTACTCGTTCAATCCTTCCTCGTACATCGAAGTCAAGCTCGCTCACGAGTTCGGCCTTGCTTGTGCGTTCAACTTGGAGCTTGACTTTGACTCAGCGGACTTCAGCCTCGTCTTCACTGCCGTTCTTCCTACTACATGCCATAATTATTTAAATAACGCCTAAAAGCAATTAAAAACCCTTTGATTTCACCTGACTCAATCCTTCACACATACACGCGCAAACATAACAAAACATACAACAAAACATCGAAATAAACAAACAGAACCCGGTTCACTCAAGGATTTTATCATCAAAAAGGTCATATAATAACTCTTTTATAAGAGTTATCATCTATAATATGTATAGACTACGCATAAAAAGCGTAGTGTATGTGCGCCTAGCTTTCTCTACACCACTTTTCTCTTCGGTTCAAAACGCACATAGACTACACATTTTATGCGTAGTCTATTCTGTTTTTTCTAGTAGTGACTAACCCTAGAGATGTATTAATCCTACCCACAGCGTATGTTTATCCTGCTTCCTATTAACCAATTTTAATCCAGCCAAGATGAAAGATCACATATGTAACCAACAATTTCAGTTACGACAATTGTGGTAGTGGATTACTAATTTCCCTATTACTGTTACGTCTCTAGGTGAAAATTAGCAACTCCAAAAAGATCACAAAGAATATGCTTCCTACGAATGTTCCTATTTCAGCTACGACTAAAGGCTTATCCGTATTGTGCATTCAAGATCGATTCACAATTATAACTGTTAAGTATTCAACTTGCAACTATGTATGCATTAAAGTTGATCAGAAATTAACACATAAGATTTAACACCAAGAATCACAAATCAATGCCTGGAAGGTAAATAGCAAATAGCAGGAATCACCACACTTAGTATAAAATCATACAAACCCTAGGATCAGAACGAAAATTTAGCTAGACATAGAAATCGAAATAAAATACAAATGAACCATAAAAATAAGAATTGAATAGATTAAACCCGTAATATAGCGTCTAAAGAACAATCTAGGGTTTGAATCCAAACCCGAGAGGTAAACGGATAAAATCTGAATTCCTTCGGATGAAATCGTTCCAAAGCGATTACAAAGCGTTAATCAAACGTAGAAGTACGATAATATAAAGACTAGATAAATGAAAATCAAAGCTAGAATGAAAATATGTGAAAAATACTGAAAACTGAAGTAAAAACGTGGAGAGAGGCTCCAATGAAGCTTAGGGGTATATATAGGCAATGGGATGAAACCACAATTCGCAGCCAGTCACGCCGCGCTAGCGGCAGCTAGCGGTCGCTAGTCGTGAGTCGATGGAGATTTCTTGATGATCTCGCACCGGGTTATGATCGCGTGCTTTGCCTCGCGGCCGAGCTAGCGGTCGCTAGTCTTGAGACAGAAACTTTTTCGGAGTATCTCGTGGGCAGGTTCGCGGTCGCGTGGTTTTACCTAGCAGTCGGCCTAGTGGTTGTTTTTCGCCCGAGCTCGCGGCCGGGCTAGCGGCCGCTAGGGTGCTCGCTAGCCTCTATTCCTTTTCATCCTTTGGTTCATTCTTTGCCTTGTGCTCGATTATCACCTGTAACACCTATAGAACACAAAAAATGTCACGTCCCAATTCTCGAGGGAAGGCACGGATGCCGGGGTGTGATTAGGGTGGGGGGTTAAGAAGCGGGGAAGAAGGGGGGATACATAAAGCATACATAATAAGAAGATATGACCATAAAATTGGGCAGTATCTCCTCTATAACTAGGAAATTTCCTGAAGGGGAGGGGTGAGCAAACAATCCACCAATAGAATTATATCGACATCATAACTTCAATGAACGTGATCTTGATTAAATATTAGTAATGCAGGGAAACAAAATAGCATTACATCCTGTTGACCAGACCGGTCAACCACATAGCATGCTCTTATCGAGACTCACAACATATCAACATCATGGCGAACCTTGTTCCCAATCAGAGAGCAAAATAAAAGGGACAAGAATACATCAATAACATAATACGTATATATAACATACATCGCGGAAGCAGAAGGCATGAAAGAACCCGTAGCTCAACCCTTCAGCGTCGCCCGTCCAGCCCTCCTCCATCTATGAAAACATTTGAAAAAGAGTTTCGGGTAAGTACTGGCGCACTCAGCTGGGTTTTTTTATAACATAAAACAAAATTCATGATGCCGTGTTCAGAGCACTAACCTTAGAAGGTTTTAAAACGTAAACCCACTTCTAAGTAAGCAAAAAGAGATTTTCCTTTTTTGATACCTGTCCCGTTATTACTATTACTCCCATCATAGAACCACGGCTCGGAACGTATCCCGCCAGCCCATCACATCTCTCGGCCCGGAACATATCCAGCCAGCCCATGCACGGAACGTATCCACCCGGCTAAATCAGTGTGGACTTCAGGGGTCAATCCCCTTCAGAACCATAACCACTTCATTATCATTTTCGTGTGGACTGCCGGGGTCTGTCCTCTCTCCAGAACCATAACCACGTGTTCGGGGTCTATCCCCTTACGATCATTACTCAAGATGGTGATCAACCCACTGAATAGAGATCCGTGCACAATCACAATAGAACCATATCTCGGAGCAGAGAATAGTAATAACCTCGTTAAAACATTTTTACGACGCACATGTTTTATTTTTGAAATATCAGAGTAAATAACTCAAATAAGCATATATAACCCAACCTGAAAAGACGAAAACGTCAACTGGGAGATATCCACAGATCCAACAACTTCACCGATCGCACTGGTAGGTACCTGGTAACAAGACAAAACAACTTTTGGGGTCACATCCCACAAAGCAAAGCAACAACGTGATCCAAACGAAGATCGAAGCGGGGGAGGGGTGAGCAAACAATCCACCAACAGAATTATATCGACATCATAACTTCAATGAACGTGATCTTGATTAAATATTAGTAATGCAAGGAAACAAAATAGCATTACATCATGTTGACTAGACCGGTCAATCACATAGCATGCTCTTATCGAGACTCACAACATATCAACATCATAGCGAACCTTGTTCCCAATCAGAGAGCAAAATAAAAGGGACAAGAATACATCAATAACAGAATACGTATATATAACACAACATCGCGGAAGCAGAAGGCATGAAAGAACCCGCAGCTCAACCCCTCAACGTCGCCCGTCCAGCCTCCTCCATCTGTGAAAACATTTGAAAAAAGAATTTTGGATGAGTACTAGCGCACTCAACTAGAGTTTTTTTAACATAAAACAAAATCCATGATGCCGTGTTCAGAGCACTTACCTTAGAAGGTTTTAAAACGTAAACCCACTTCTAAGTAAGCAAAATGAGATTTTCTTTTTTCGATACCTGTCCCGTTATTACTGTTACTCCCATCATAGAACCATGGCTCGGAACGTATCCCGCCAGCCCATCACATCTCCCGGCCTGGAACATATCCAGCCAGCCCACAATATCTCTGCCCGAAACATATCCAGCCAGTCCACGCCCGGAACGTATCCACCCGGCTAAATCAGTGTGGATTTCAGGGGTCAATCCCATTCAGAACCATAATGTAACGCCCCCATTCTTGTAATAGGGAACATTACTAAAATCTTTAAATCTTTAATACTTATATAATATAATAATGATAATAATAATTATATTTAAGTAGCGGAGGTTATAAAATTAGACAAACGGGCAGCATGTACCCTATATAAGTATATAAGCCAAACTGTAAAACAACAACAAAGCCCCAACAGCAGCAAAACAATAGCAAAATGGGTCATAGCGCTCATCACACATGTATTTCCAAGTATCATACATCTTTTAAAACATTTTTCTTAACCAAAATCATTTAAATTTATACTTAACCATGCTTATGCACTATTATAGATATAAAGAGCAATGCTTATGAGAGAATGAGTATGTGGGGCTCACTTCCGACTGCATCAACTGTCGATCTCCTTAGCCTGCAACACAAAACATCAAGTAGGGTATGTGAGCATGCGAACATACTCAGTGGGGAATACACTGCAAGCAGTTATAACCAATTACGTAATGCCACAAAACATAATGAATATATTTCTTGATTCGCCACACAGGCTATGATTCGCCACACAGGCTATAATACGCCACACAGTCTTTCACCATGAATGCAACAAAACACAACAATGATTATAACCATAAACTTACAGATAGAGTAAACCCCACCTCGTATAGACGTTTCAAAGAATATTCTTTAGCATTGGTTGTCCGCCTCGAGCTCCGGATGTCACAGCACCTAGCACTTTATAATACTTATAACTTAGTCTTTTTAATGACTAAAGCTTTATTCTTAAGCATTAAATCAAACATAATCCTTTTACATAACTCTTAATAATTAATCTTTATATAAAAGTAAGAACTCACATATATCCAACTTTAATTATTAGCTTTAATATAAATTCCATATGCTTAAATATACCATTATACATCATAAACATACTTATATTAATCATTTAAGCTTATTTTCATTAAGAGCCCTTCAACCAAATTTATGAAAATTTATAATAATTCCTTACTTTATTCAAACTAATATATATAACTTGCTCATTAAAGCTCCATTATCATCCATAATCATCATTCTATATTTAACTTTAATTAATCTAAAGTTAAACATATATATTTCAATCAAAGCATAAACTAATCTTTTCAATTTTCACATATATACTTAGAAAATTCCAAATAAATTATATTATGCTTAATTTACATCCCATAGCTTATATATCATGTTATTTGGAATAAATAAAATCAAAATCATAAGAACCTCCAACTTCATAATTTTCGAAAATCATGAAAAATATACATTAAATTTTTTAATCTATTTTTCTTATTTAATACATGCTTAAATACATTCAAACACATGATTATAAACATAATTCAAGTATAATACAACATCATTTACAAATCAAACCTAGGGTTTGATCCTACTTCTCAAAGCACATATATTTCATAATTAAACTCTCATTTATGCATAATATTAGCTTCTAAACATAGATTAACCTATAAACACATGAATAATCATCAAAATAAAACAATAACTTTGAACTTCACATACTAAACTTTCTTTATAACAACTAATAAATATTTATGCACATAAACATGAAATAAATGCTATTAAACCTCTAAAACAAGATATATAATTGATTAGGAATGATTTCTTATCTTAATTTTGGATTTAGGATGAAATTTGTGAAGTGCGTGTTCAAAATTTGAGAAGAAAAGAGAGAGATTGATGATGATGAATAGTACAATAAATGTTTGTGGTATATATATATATATATATATATATATATATATACTATATTTTATTTCCAACAATTACATACATGTATGTACACAAAGTGTACATGTGTTCATTTTCTAGAGAATTCTACAATTCTCTACACTTTTCTACATATTATATATTTTATTTCCTACAATTACATACATGTATGTACACAAAGTGTACATGTGTTCATTTTCTAGAGAATTCTACAATTCTATACACATTTTAGCAAAATTACATATATGTACATGTATTTCCATTTTATTACTCTTTCACAAATTTTACTCTAATGTATAGCAATTAAACGTTTTAATCGATTCTTATATCCAAATCACTTAATATCATGAATTAATGACCAATGCATAAAAATTAAACTTTCATGCTAAATTCATAATTATAATTTACTAAAATTTTAGAACTTATAATATCAAACTTTACATTTTTCGCTAGGGCGCATCCTTGCTCTTAGCCGAACAACATGTAAAAACGTTCAAAACTCAAAATTTTTATTAGTTCACAATTTAAAGAAAAATAATTCATATATAAATATATATATATATATATATATATATATATATATATATTTATAAATATATATAAATATCTCATATTTCTTTTAAGAAAATTCTCGGGGTAGCCCCGTTTTCTCGTCCTGTCCCTTTAGAAACCCGAGTTCTATGCTATGCTATCTACTAAAAGGCGGAATCAAAACAAGAAAAGGATAAAAACATAAATACGGGGCTACCGGGGAGGGGGCGATCGGCGGTGATGACCGCAACAGTAAGAATGGCGCCGGCTTGAGCCTCCCTCGATTCCCACTCCTCCAGTGACTTCAGCTGCACTGAGCTACTCGGCTCATCCAGTAAACACGGAGAGAAGAAGGAAATTAATGTTGAAAATGAAGGCCCTAGCCTCTATTTATAGGAAAGCGGGGTCGTGGTAAGCTTGCATGAGCTGCTTTTCGAAAACGCTAAAAGCGACGATCTTTTGAAACGAACTCAAATTCACAAACTTGGTACCCATGGACTCGAAATAAAATACGGACACAAAACTATAAACAAGATATGCTTTTAAAGACCCATAAAAGTCGATTTTCGATAACTTCCCTGAGTGCGAACCTTCGTGGGTGGTCGAAAACCTGCATACTTAGTATCTATGAATTCGTCATAAGACACTCTTCACAACGCCTGAGGTTTCGTGACAGTCACATCACCGAAATAAAAACTTAACCTTTTGACCTTTCTCGAAAAATGTGCCATACAAACCTGAAGCTTAGGAATGACGGGGTATTACAAAAAAGGAACCCCAAGAGCAGTATCTTCCAAAAATAGCTAAACGTATAAATCAACTATATAAATGCACTTAAACTGATCTAAAATCATCTTAATATAACATTAATAAATGAGTAAAAAGCACGTTTATCAAACCCCAAACTTGAAACATTGTTTGTCCTCAAACAAAAACAAAGACACAACGAAAGATCAACGAGCGTCAGCAGAGGTGGTAGTTATAGCAGGCCTCACAAATCTTTCAAAGTTCGAAATCAACAGCACACATGACGACATTAGTCAACTCGACAATGTACAACAATTGAAAGCAAAATCTTATTCAATCCAACCCTCACAAAGGCATGTGTATAATAGAGTGTACACTCAAACTCAGAAGAAAATTCAAGACGTGTATACACTCAAAGATCAATGTCATGCAAAATCTTACCATAGGCTTGTCATTTCTCTAATATCTCCACCACATCAAATTATGATAAAAAGGGTCTTTTCACAGGTTGTAATGTAGGCACATTGGTTAAGGTAGGGTGATATATGGCTAAGTGACTCAAATGCGACTCCAAGCACTCCCATTTACACAATCAACTCATATGGACTTTGTCCATTTCTCTTTTTCTTTCCAACATGCTAAATCAACGTTCATACAAACTTGAAATACCTAATTTTTTTGATTAAAAATCCCTTTATGCTCACATTATTCATAATATTTTTCTTTTTCTTCTTTTTTATAGAGCTTATAGGGTCCATTCTTTTCCACAGAGGTACCATTCTTTTCCACGGATGTACCATTCTTTTCCAAAGATGTACCTCTCTATCTTTTAATCCGACGTAATACATCAATTTATTTTACCCCATTGATTCCCATATCCATCCTCATCTTCTATCATCCGGTTAACAAAATAATAAGGTCTAATAAAGGCTCAAAGTAGGTGAGAAATGGTATATATATAAATGGGTTAGTGTATGGGTAAATTCGTGGTTCACAAAGATGACCTTTTATCTTTTCCATATTCGAAACACATATTGCAGTCTCGACACAGAAAACACGGCAAGTTCTGAAGATAATTAGATGCATGATATCACACATTTAAAAGAAACTGTAACATGATGTTTATACAGTGAAGCTCAAGTATCATGGTTTAAGCAAATGGTGAAAAACAACAAGCTAAGCAATCTCAAGTCATACATGCGTCGTTTTCTAACACATCATGTGCAACATCAACGTATTTTTCAGAAAATGTCTATCATCATTGGCCACATAGGTTAACACTTTTCACTTAATCTCGTTAATCAACAGACACAAAAACAAAAACAAAAGACACAAAAGCCCCAAAACATAAAAACTTTATAAGACAAAGCAAAAATATAAAAAGGACTCACAACCAACTACACTCTTCTACTCCCCCCAAACTTATTGTGACATGTAGAGCAATAAGGTTTGCAGAAAAGATATGGTTGGTAGAGAGACATTATCTCATCTGCCGCTAATCCTGCGGTGGGTAGAATCCTCGCCATTGATCCCACTGCTGCATCATCTACATCATCTGACTCTGCTGCTCTTGATGCGCCTGCTATTGGGCAAGGAGGGCTTGTTGTTGGGCCATCATGGAGGTCAGACTCCCGTCTATATGGTCGAGACGATCATCTATCCGATCAAGGCGCTCGTAGATCCCGGGGTCACCTTGGATGGGTGGTGGGTGGAACGCGCCACCTGTCTCATACGCGTCCTCCTGTTCCGCTTCCTCTTCCTCATGTTCTACCTCTCCTTGCACATTTAAGCGCTGAGCCCATCTATAGTGCGCTTCTGAACTCATGTTCCAGTTGGCGTCGGGCTATCCAATGTCGCTTAATCTGGTGAGATCTATGTTGGGCAGCCGAAAGAAGGACTGGTCGTTCTTGTAGTAGAGCAGCCAGAGGTAGCATCATGAGTCTCTCCTCAGGAACATCTAGACATAAAGATATGACTTGTCCAGGAAGATATCCTGTGAGATTGGATTCTCAAGAATCGCCAACCCGAATAAGTCTGCAATAGGGGTAACGAAACCCCCAATACAGAATCCTCGCATTCCCAGAAACTTCTGATTGTATCGAAAATCTTTGGGCGAGGAACATCTTAAACGTCGCATCTTGATCAGTTGCAGCACCAATCAAGATGCTCATATCTTGGGAGGGGCATGTGCCGGCATTATTGCGGGTGTTTAGTATGGTTTTGTGCTTATTTTTCATATGTTTATGCATGTCGTTTCCATTAGTTTGTCCTATTTATGTTGTTGGTTTGATTAGTATTTATCGATTTGGACTTATTTGGTTTGTTTAGATATTTTATAGAAAAACGACATTAAATAGGATTAAATGGATCTTCCAAGAGCTATCCTATATTGAATAGCATCTCGATAGGAGTTCATAGGCTCAAACAGATCGTAATTCGGAGTTCGGACGAGAGAGAACGGAACAAAACACCGAAGTCGCGAGCGAGGCTAGCGCCCACTCCAATGCTCACTCCACACAACGCGGCCACGGCCGCGGTCTTCACAATGCGGCCATGGCCACGCCTCCTGCGTCTTCACAACGCGGCCATGGCCACGCCTCACGCATCCAGCACCCCATCGCCCACTCCACACAACGCGGCCACGGCCGCGCCCCATCCGTCCGAGCGTTTCGATGGATCGGCGCCCGCGACCGTCCGTGACTACGCGATCCGTCGGCGCTGGTATCACCAATGCCCATTCTCGCCCGTCTCTCTCCGTGCGTCCGACGCTTCGTCCACCGTCCGACGCTGCATCCAACACATCTCGCCGTGCGTCCGGCGTTTGGTCTCTGTCCGGCACTGGGCTCAACTCACTATTCATTCCAGGGAGCTCTTGCATCCGGCGCTTCGCTCCGTCCGGGGCTGCGATGCTCGCTCTGACCTTTCCAGAGAATGCTCGCGTCCGGTGCTTCGCCCCCGTCCGACGCTGGGCGTAATTTTTGGGCCCCAATTCGGCGTTTTTCGTGGGCTTTTTCAGGGTTATATAAATTGGAAATTAGCCGCTTTATTTTATTTCCTGCTTTCGTCCATTTCATGACAGACCCCCTTATTTTAGGACGTTAGTATTTCTTTTCTGTTTTTGTGTTTGACATAAAACCATAGCCCTGTTAAGCCTTCCTCGAGATTCGACTTGGGTCGACCTTACCGCTCTATAAGGACCTCGTACTATTGCGAGCGACTGAAAAGAACAATTTGGTCGGAACAAATTTTGGCGTTGTTGCCGGGGAAGGCTTTAGGCTTTTGGTTTTGTGTCGTTTTGTTTTCCGTGTTTCATTTTGTTTTTCTGTTTCTTCCCCCGTGCTTCTTCTTTCTATTTCTTTCTTTTTCCTTTTCTTTGTTACTATTTTCTCCAACAGGTGCGTGTGATCTTGTTTTTGTAGTTGGTGTCTGTTAATGCAAGGTTATCAGCGATATGAATATGGTCAGACAGGCCTGGAGGAGGAAAGCACGTCGTATTGGGCAAATTCTCCTTACAAAGAAGGAGCCTAATTCGACTATTTTGAGGGATACCCGTCAGGCTTTGAGCATCAAGCCTATGATCCCTACTGGAGGCATCCTCAGAGTTCTTCATATAGTCAGGACCTCTTCTTCCAACAACAGCCGGTGAAGCCGACATTGGAGGATTCATTGCAGGCATTCATTCAGGCGAGTCAGTCGGTGAAGCCGACATTGGAGTAGTCTTTGCAAGCTTTCATTCAGGCGAGTCAGCCGGTGAAGCCGATATTGGAGGATTCACTGCAAGCATTCATTCAGATGAGTCAGCCGGTAAAGCCGACATTGGAGTAGTCATTGCAGGCTTTCATTCAGGCGAGTCAGCCGGTGAAGCCGACATTGGAAGATACACTGATGTCTTTCATACAGACGAGTCAACAAAGGTTCGAAATGTTGGAAGCATCTATCGAGCGTTTAGAGACTCAAGTCAGTCAGTTAGCCAGGATAGTGGAAGAATTGGTCCACAACCAAAGTGTGGAGGAGATGCCGAGTCAATTGGAGCAGACTTTTCTTTCATATTCTTTGAGGAGGATGAAGTCGAGGGAAGAATCAGTGAAAATAAAATTAAAGAGTCAAGGTTTCATCAAGCCGAGACTAAATATGAACAACCTGATATCTTCCCGAACCAGTTGAAGGATGAGGAGAGGACAAAAGTTAAGGTGGGATCTGTAATTTTTCAACATCCTAATTCACCAAAGTATTGTGCTCCAGGAGTTGAGGTTATTTATTTTGCTTTGAAGAATAGGATGTTTGATTTGAATTTAATTGATTTATTATTTGCTACCTTGACTGTCCTTTGTGCTTATATTGTTACTACTGATGCTTTGGTTGAGATGGTATTCCTGCAGGTGAAGGACTATGGATAGTCCGTTTTTTATTGGTGGAGCTCGTACCATTGAAATGAGCGCTGCGTGGGAGGCAACCCATGAGTTTATTTATTTTTCTGTTTTGTTTCTTTTTCTTTTCAGGTTTTTAAATAAGTGAGATGAGAATTGTGGCGAGCTGCATAGCATGAACACTCAAGCCACTGGACATCGTCACCGCCGTACCTCGTTGACATGTTCTCTCAATTTCAGGGAAATTCACTTCTACATTTTACCTTTTTGGTTTTTGCGCACTTAGTGAAGTGTGTTGTCTAAAGTGTGGAGGCGTGTTTGCCGTCTTTGTGTGTTTGCATGTGACTTGTATTTATTTGGGTGTGTCGTCCTCCATTTTATACCTTTTGTTTGGATTTGAGTATGCTTTATCATCAAGTATACAAGTAGAGTTGAGTGACCATGATTTGATTGGGTATGCACGTCCGAACTGATTTCTAGTAATTCTTATCGATAAGTGACTTGGCTTGATAGTTGTTGATGATTGATCTAGCTGTGGGGCACGTCGAAGTAAATTATGATGAAGTGATATGTGTGGTTGATTGTCGTTGCTATTTATATGGTCCCCTTGCATGTCTTATCTCGAAAAAAAAAATTATGAAAATATGAAAAGGTTGTTATAAAAATAAAAACAAAAATAAAAGAGTTGGAATAAGTTGTTGATGGATTGAATAAGTGAGCTTAAGGTTGGAATAAGGGGCTCTACTCCTCTCGCTCCATGTTGCTTCTCGAATGGAAGCTCAAAAGTGATGAGTATGGAAAACCACATTAGGATACTCGGGTTTTCAACTCGAAGGTTTGACTTAATGAACATTGTGTTATAATCCTCCTTGGGTCATCACATTTGGTATTGAAAGTTGTGTGTTATGTTGAAAATGAGATGTGTTATGCAAGGATCTATATGAATTGGCTTTTCGATTATTAAATGCATGTTGATCAAAATTATGATTTGCTTGGACTAAGCCGCATGCTCAATCAATTGTTGATTCATTATCATGTTGAGAAATGTATTGGTTTAGAATTTTTAGGATGATGTGAAGTCATGTTTTATCCATTTGAATTTATGTTTTCTTAATTTCTTTTCTCGTGTCGTGATGATGATGTTTGCTTGAGGACAAGCAAAGGTTTAAATGTGGAGGAGTTGTTTAGTATGGTTTTGTGCTTATTTTTCGTATGTTTATGCATGTTGTTTCCCGTAGTTTGTCCTATTTATGTCATTGGTTTGATTAGTATTTATCGATTTGGACTTATTTGGTTTGTTTCGATATTTTGTAGAAAAACGACATTAAATAGGATTAAATGGATCTTCCAAGTGCTATCCTATATTGAAGAGCATCTCGATAGGAGTTCATAGGCACAAACGGATCGTAATTCGGAGTTCGACGAGAGAGAATGGAATGAAACACCGAAGTCGCGCATGCGCGTGCGCGAGCGCGAGCGAGGCCAGCACCCACTCCAGTGCTCACTCCACACAACGCGACCACAGCCGCGGTCTTCACAATGCGGCCACGGCCGTGCCTCCTGCGTCTTCACAATGCGGCCACGGCCGCGCCTCACCCATCCAGCACCCCAGCGCCCACTCCACACAATGCGGCCACGGCCGCGCCTCACGCAGCCACGGTCGTGCCCCATCCGTCCGGCGTTTCATTAGATGCAGCGCCCGCTTCGTCCGCGACTCTGCCCAGTCACGTCCGGCGCTGGGTATCACCCAGCGCCCATTCTCGCCCGTCTCTCTCCGCGCGTCCGATGCTTCGTCCACCGTCCGGTGCTGCATCCAACACTTCTCGCCGTGCGTCCATCGTTTGGTCTCCGTCCGGTGCTGGGCTCAACTCACTATTCATTCCAGGGAGAGCTCGCGTCCGGCGCTGCAATGCTCGCTCTGACCTTTCCAAAGAATGCTCGCGTCCGGCGCTTCGCCCCGTCCGGCGCTGGGCGTCATTTTTGGGCCCCAATTCGGCGTTTTTCGTGGGCTTTTTCAGGGTTATATAAATTGGAAATTAGCCGCTTTTCGGGAGGCTGATTCCATTCGCACACGCACCACGCGATTCCTTTCAGTTTCTTTTTCTTTTCCCTTCCATTTAATTATTGTACTTGGATTAACAATTGGGATTGAATGATTCCGGATATTTGGAAGACGAATTTATCTATGAATGGTTTGTAAGTTTTTCTCGTTTTCATTATGTCTATGTAATTGAGATTGGAATAATTTCTACCATGAGAAAAATTATACTTTTGTAAAGTAATAAATGTTGGATTGGTCTTATCTTGAATCGTGATTATTGTGTTCATGATTTACGATTTTCTAATCCATATAAATTGATTATTTCATGATCTTCATACATGGTGTTCGAGAGAATAGTGTAGCTTGATTATGTGCTCATGTTTGATTATGAAATTATGTGAGAGCATATTTATATTAAATATGAGTTTGACAACGAAAGTGATCGAGATATTGATTTGTTGTTGATTAATTGATATATGTGGTTAGGGTTTTCGCTATCGTGTGCTTTGTAATAAAATATCCTTCGTAGTTGATGGTGGGTTGATTGAGAGATCCCCTGTCATTAAGTTCGAGTCTAACGTTGACGTAATCGAGAGATTAGTTAGTGTTGACCGTCTGCGTGAGTATTTTATGCATTGTGTACTGGTCCTTGATTCATTAATAGAGAGGATAGATTTAAACCCTAGAACACCGTCTCCAATTCCACGTATCTGCCAATTCCTATTGTTGTCCAAGTGCATCCGTTTTCCCTACTTTATTTTATTTCCTGCTTTCGTCCGTTTCGTGACAGACCCCCTTATTTTAGGACGTTAGTATTTCTTTTCTGTTTTTGTGTTTGACATAGAACCGTAGCACTGTTAAGCCTTCCTCGAGAGATTCTACTTGGGTCGACCTTACCGCTCTATAAAGACCTCGTACTATTGCGAGCGACTGAAAAGAACAATTTGGTCGGAACAAATAAGTCCAAATCGATAAATACTAATCAAACCAACAACATAAATAGGACAAACTACGGGATACGGCATGCATAAACATATGAAAAATAAGCACAAAACCATACTAAACAGCGGGCATGAATCGTGATAGTGAGGAGGCGGTGGAAGTAGCGAACTGCGGGATTCCGGATCAAGCTCGCTTTGCCCTCGAGGCATCATAGTACAGAGTCTGCTCCATTACTGGATCAATGAACAACGGCCATATCTCGTTGGCCGAGTTCTCTATATCTCCAATGTAATGTCCGTCGGGGGAGCCATTGATGATTGCATTAAGTTCATCGACCGTGAGCTGTCGGGGCTCGTTGCCCAACTGGAAGGTGATGTAATCTGGCGACCCTTGCATCTTGTGGACATATACGGTCGACAGAAACTCTAGTGTGAGGATCCGGTATGTTAAATAGTTCGACATGATGATAGAATAAAGACCGGATCACTCGGCTAGCCACGTGACATCGTTGGTTATCCCCATCTCTTGACATGTATTTATGCACATAAATCTGGAATGTCGGTGCTTCAGTTACACCAACCTCCTCCATCGGTCCCTTGAAGAGGGACTCGGCAGATGCACTCGAAGTTCTGGGGGTGAAACTCATCAATCGTTTCCCCCTGTGATGAAGAAGCAGGCTCTTTCCCTTTGCGCTTGCTTTCGGATGTACGCGGCGGCATATTATACCTAAAAATATTGCAATGTTAGCTCATGTATATCAAATAATTTTCAAAACCCATTCAACATATAGCTCCCCCAAACTTGGAATTATCAAAATTCTTCCCCCGTAATAACATATGGTCATACAAAGCATAACAAGGAAAGAATACACACATATTGGAAAAACACATCATATGCAGAAATTTTGGTTGCCTCCCGGCTGCCCTCGCGATCGCTAGGGTGGTCGCGAAGCGCTGGCTGGCGATCGCGAATGTGCTCGCATCCAGGCTAGCGGTCGCTAGCCTGGTCGCTAGTCGCGATGAACAGCTAGGGTTTCACGATTTTTTTTTACCCCAAAACAACAATGCAGGTGAATTCATCCAACAATATTGTGACGACCCGACTTCCAAAGAAAGTACGGATCACATGGATCGTCACTGGTATGATAAATGCAGGTGATATATATAATTTAAACCAATACGATTAACCAATCAATTGTGAATAAATCGTAGACTAAAGGGATCTGTTGTATCGGTCGAACTCAAGTCACGTAAAGACTTGCCAAAAGGTTCTATGTTCAAGTCTAACCTAATCGGGCGCACTTCAGGAACGAGTACGACCTCCGGTTCAATACGATATGATAGCGGTCATAATCAACAGATACCAACAAAACATCAGAGTTTGGCAGCAAATAAATGTGTAAACATACATATGATGATGCATGCTCAAGGTTCTAGAAATCCCTTCAATTAAAGCAACAAAATCACTACCACTTTGCACCACCTCGCACCCATCATCAATCCTTGCTCAACCTGCACATCAAAAACGAATATGCAGGGCTAAGTACAAAAGTACTCGATGGACTCGTTCAAAACATTTTCTTCATAAAAGTTATTGAACTGCCCACAATAGCACATGAGGATTTTAGTTGAAAAGACTCATGCCTATTAAATATTTTATCATTTTCCAAAAGTGTCCGGCCGGACTATTTCATCCACGTTGTTCCATATCTGGTAATTCATTCATCATTCATTCGTTCATTCATTCGCGCACTATGGAGGTGGCCACCTACACATAGTCGTCGTGACCGGTCGAGGTAGCTAACCTTAACACACGGTCACATCGTACACAATCGAGTTAGTCCTCAACTAAGTCGGATCCGATCGTTACCCTTTTTAACGTTGGTGGACCAACTCGTTCACATACCACATTGGATATACCAATCAATTCGCGTCCCCACATTTGGACAAACCAACCTCGGATATGGACACAACAAAACATAAATATTTGGCGATCAATAACGGTTCATGCAATAATATTTCATAAAGCTTTTGTAAATCATGCTTTGAGTTATGCATAACATTTTCAAGAAAGCCCACCTCAAGAATTGTCCTTCTTGGAGTGCGTGCTAGCGATCCTCTGTTGTTTTCGTTTACGTCCACGCTGGACCTTATCAACGCAAGAAATATGATTTAGTATGTCATTCGTTTCTTTCGAGAAGTATCATTAAGATTCGACAACTCGATATCTTTTAAGTCTTTGGGTTTTAGGATTTTCGTCATCGATATGACTTAATTAACATTTATATTTCGTCTATTCGATTGGTCTCGTCATAACGATAGATGACACTTCGACGTTGCATTCTTCCCTTCCAACGATGTTTCTCCGTGTCGTTTCGTATAATTTATGAATCTTAAGTTCATAACTAATATTAAATCGCTTGTTAACGCTGCATCAACGCTTTCGAGTTCCAAATCCTCATTCATTGCTAAAATTTCTTCGCCACGTTTTTCGTCTCACATGTCCCACATATTCTATCCGAGAAACTCATACTAATACTACACAATTAATAAATATTTCTCGAATCAATCATCATCTCTAACAAACGTTTTATAAATTTAAGTTGCTTAAATAAAATTTTCTCAATCATCTATTTGACATAAGCAACTTATTACATAATTAAATCTCCAATTTAATTAAGTAGACCATAATTAAATATTAATTAAATGGATAAATTTAAAAGTCCAATAATATTTGATTAATCAAACAAATTAATTTAATTAATCTTATATATCCACTAATTAGGATTTATTTCTCATCACACCTTTGTAACAAAATACATAAGGTCTATCTCATTATATAAGTAAATCATTTAAAAAGAATAATTCTAAAATTATTCTTTAACATAATTAATTAATTATGTTATTCAATTTCTAAAAATTAGACTTTATTCAATCTAATGAATTTAATTAATTCACTCTAAATAATTGATATTTAGATTATTATTTAATTAATTAAGAATTAATCCCAAAATCTAATTACTAAAATTAAATCTCATATTTAATTAATATAGAATTTATTAAATCCTTAATTTAATTTTAATGGATCATAGCTAGATAATTCAAGTCCATTATCAAATTAAATTCTTAGCCCAATATAGAAAATAAGTCTAAGCCCATCTTCAATTTAATTCAAGAGCCCTTCTTCCATTTAATTTAAAAACCCATAGCAATTTATTCCAAATGCCCATCTTTCATTTAATTCAAAGCACACTCAATTAATTCAAGAGCCCATATCATTTTAATTTCAGAGCCCATATTAATATTATTTTGGGCCCAAACTCAGCCCATTATCTCAAGCCCAAAGATATAAATTTTTCAGCCCATTGAATTAAACTAACTAAGCCCCAATCTAATAAATTTCGGCCCAAAAGAATAAGTAATCCAACTAAATTCAACTAGGCCCATTACACTTTTATTAAAAGGCCCCTCATCAATTTAATTAAGAGTCCATCTATTTGGCCCATATCAAGGTCCAACACAATTTATTTTCGGCCCAAAGAAACAAAGCCCATCAACAATAAAAATTGAAACCCTAGTAGCCCCCCCAAGCATTCATCTCCCTCTCTCTCGTCACTACTTACGTGGCGCACACACACACACACACACACAAAATCGCGTCGCCGCCGCCTCCACGTCCGGCCGACCACATCGCCGATCGGCGAGCTTCACGCGACTTGGCCTCTTCCCTCGTTTCCCCTCACCGCCACATACTGTGCATCATCAACCTCCATCCCTCTCTCTCTCTCTGCCGCCATTGTATCCTCGTCTCCGGTGAGCCATCGCGACCGGTAGGCGTACCAAACCATCACCGCCGTGATCTCAGCCACCTCTTCCCTCTCACTCGGTGCGAATCGACGCACACACACGTAGATCTCTCTCTGTTCTCTCATAGACACTCACATAGACGAACGTGCACATCCTCTCTCCCCTCTCGGCGGTGCCGCCGTCTCTGGCCGGGCACGCCCACGTCGTCGTCGCTGACCACGGCTCTGCTCCAGCTACTGTCGCTGTTGGTCGATAGCCGAGCCCTAGTGGCTCGGTCTTGGTTTAACGAAAAGCATGTAGTTTCTAAAATTTTCTAAATTCTGTAATTACTTAGATCGTAATTGTATATTGTATGTTCATATTTTCTGTAATCGAAATGTTGTTGTGGAATGGTGATGGTTATGTGATTCTGTTCTTGGATATGCAAATGAAATGCATAAAATTTTTTTTGAGAAATAGGTCGAGTGATATTGCACCGAATGTGGTAGTGTGAGTTTCATTTGTTCTTTCGATCAATAGCAATTTCTTGAAACAACAAAGGATCAACATTTGTTAGCTTGATCTTGTAAGAAGATAAAAAAAAAATAGAGAGCAAATAAGTTCTTACAGTTTTTGGTTGGTTCTCTTTTGCTGTTGTCGACATGTTTGCAAAGTGGAGAAAATGTGGGTTGTTTTATAAAACATGAGAGGAAACAAAATGTGTTGCTGTAATATTTCACATAGGATTCCTTGAAGGAGTGATGATGAGTATTTAGGGAAAAAGTAGAGTAAAGTAGGGTAAAGTGGAATATTTTGGGAATAAAAATGATGTGGTTCGACTAATTAATTTATCCAAAGATAAAATATCTGGTTCGATTTATAATTGTATTCGTTCTCGACATTCGTTTAAATTTTCTTTTTCGAAATAAAAATGAAACATCGACAATTATAAAATTTAATAGTCGCTCTAAATTCAAATCTCGATTTAGCTAAAGAAATTAATAATCGAAGTTTTAAATTTATCGGGGTATTACATACCATCCCCCTTAAAAAAATTTCGTCCCGAAATTTGTTAACCATGTAAAAGATCTGGTTATTTCTCATTCATAACAGATTCTAATTCTCAACTTGCTCTTGTCTATACCCTCCATAGAACTCTCATCAATGGTACTTCCTTGTTCTTTTATTTTGGATATGTCGGTCTAAACTTTTCGTAGACAATTCTACATAACTCATATTGTCATTGAGGACAATATATATCGGTGGTATCGCATGTATGGGGTCATGTATATACTTTTGAGTTGTGAAGCGTGGAACACATTGTTCACGCTTCCAAAACTTAATGGCAATGCCAATTTGTGCGTTGTTGGTCATATCCTTTCCAAAATTCCATAGGATCCTCTGAAGCGTGGTCGTAGTTTTTTTTTTTTTTTTTGATTTGAATTTCATGATTCCTTTTTTTACAGGAAAATCTTCAAGAAAACTTTATTTCTCACATCAAAATATAGTCTATGCGACGTTTGTCGGCGTACGACTTCTCTCGATCTTAGGTTTCTTTGATCCGTTGGCGGATCTGTTGTACAATCTCAATCATTTCTCCTATAGAGTCAGGTCTTATATTCTTCTTCTCCCACTTTATCGATAGAAGTGGTGATTGACATTTTTTCGTAAAGCGTTTAAATCGAGGCCATTCAAAAGTTGCTTGATAACCGTGGTTGTACTCGAATTCCACAAGTAGTAACACTTGTTCCAAATTTCATCCTCTATCCAGGACAACGGTCCTCAACATGTCTTCAAGCGTTTGAATGGTCCTTTCGGTTGTCTATCCGTTTGTGGGTTAAACACGATCTTGAAATCTGTGAGTTCTCAATTCCTTTTAAGCTCATCCGAATCTGGATATAAATTTTGAATCTCTATCAGACGTGATAGTCTTTAGAACTCCTTGCAAACTTATAACTTCTCGAATGTACAATTGTACTAATATACCTGATCCATATATTATTAGAATCGGTAAGAAATACACGCTCTCGGTCAAATGATCGATGATAATCCAATTAGCGGTATTTTCTTTTAGTGATTGGGTAGCCCGATAATAAAATCCATGACTATATCTTCCCATTTCTATTCTGGTATGTCCAACGATTGTAGGGTTCCATACGGTCACTGGTGGAGTGTTTTCACTTGTTGATACGTCAAACAACGTTTTACGAATGAAGCTACGTCTCGCTTCATTCCATCTCACCAAAATTTTCTCTTTGAAATCTCGATACATTTGGTGCTTTTGGGGTGTGTAGTGTAAGACGTCTCATGGGCTTCTCTCCAGATCTCACTCTTAAGCCCTTCGTCTTTTAGAAAATACACACTCTCCCATCATATAGCAAAACATCATATGTTGCTATTCTAAAATTCTTGTGGTCATTATTCTTGATTTTGGCTCGTACTTCCTCTAGTTTATTGCTCTTCTTCTGAGCTTCCAAGATTCGAGCTCTCAAATCTGGGATTGCAATCAACGTTGCAATACAGCCTTCTATCGTCTCAGGCGGCTCTATAACTTCGATATTAATCCTCTGAAATTCATTTATAAGCATCTCCTCGTGACTGAGGAGGCATCCCAAACTGATATTTGCGACTCAAGGCATCTGTTACATCATTATCATTGCCTGGGTGATAATTGATACCACAGTCGTAATCGTTCACTAGTTCTAACCATCTACGTTGCCTCATGTGAAGATCTTTCTACTCGAAGAAATACTTCAGGCTTTTATGGTCAGTATAGATCTTACATCTAATTCCGTAGAGATAGTGTCTCCAAGTCTTTAAGACATATCGACCGCTATTAATTACGGTGTGCGTGGGATAGTTAAACTTATGTAGGCGTAATCGCCTTGAAGCATAGGCAATAACTCTGCCTTTTGCATCAGAACACATCCTAGCTATTCTTGGAAGCGTCTGTGTAGATCGTGTACTCTTTATCTGCTTCGGGTACTGCGAGTACAAATGTTGTTGTTAACAACTCCTTCAATCTCTGAAACTAGTCTCACACTCGGCGGTCCAGTGTATTTGATTCCTTTTCTCAACAATTGGGTCATGAGTCGGGCTATCGTTGAAAATCCTTGATAAATTTTCGATAGTAGCCGACAAATCCTAAACTCAATTTCATTGGTTTCTTTGAAATTTCCATTCTTGAGCTCAGATCGATTTTTGAGGGTTTACTTTGATTCCTCGGCGGACACGATGTGACCTAAGAATGTGACTTCGCCTAACCAAAACTCACACTTGCTAAACTTGGCGAAGAGTTGCTCTTGCCTCAACTTTGCTATGATCCTCAAGTGCTCTTCGTGGTCTTGGTTATTCTTGGAATATATTAGGATATTGTCTATGAATACTAAGATAAATTTATCTAGTACGGGTAAAATACCACTATTCGTGATATCCATAAATATTGTCGGGGCATTTGTAAGTCGATTGGAATAACAAAGAATTTTGAAATGACCATACCTTGTGCGGAAGCCGTTTTAGGTACATCTTGGATCAAATCCTTAGTTGATGGTATCCCGACTTTAAGTCTATCTTCAAAAGACTCATGCTCCTTGTCGATCAAGCAGATCGTCAATTCGGGGCAAGGATACTTATTCTTTAGAGTTATCTTGTTTAACTCTCAATAGTCTATGCACATTCTCGGTGTACTATCATTTTGTTCACAAAAGGACGAGTGCTCCCATGGAGATACACTGGGTCTAATGAAACTTAACTCGAGGGTTCTTGTAGTTGGATCTTCATTCCTCAAGTTCCCTTGGTGTCATCCGTATGGGGCTTTCGATCAGGCGAAACCCGGTTTGAGATCGATTGTGACTCCATCCGTCGAGTCGGTAATCCGGTAGTTCATCCGGAAAATCATTGGAATATTCTCTCACAATCGAAACGTCTTTTATCCTTCTCTTATTACGGTCTTCCTCTTGATATAGACAAGGTAGATGTGGTCATCATCTTGTTCAACAATATTCTTGCTTATAGCGGATATGATTGGGACTCTTCTTCCCATGCGATCCGTGAAAGTTTATAGGTTTCTTTACGAGATGTTGGAAAGAAATCTTACTTTCGATTCGTGGATAGTATCATTATATTCGTTAACCAATCCATTTCTAGGATTATGTCCACATCCATCATAGGTATGACGTGAAGATTATACGTCATGACGGAAGTAAACCTAGTCAAGTTCTAGGTTCAAGCATGTGTGGGTTACCGTTCTTATTCCTCCTCTTCGGAAGAATTTCTCATGATTTGTTTAGCGTGTTTAAGATCAAATCCTAAGTTCTCAACGCATGCTTCAACAATAAAAGGATGCGAGCGCGAGAACCAAACAAAGAGGGTAACAGAAATTTGGAGAAGTATTCCATACCGCCAAGTTTCCTTGGTTCCTTAGCGGCTCTTGGGAAATTTCTTTTCTGGTTGGCGTAGGTCCTAGTTTGTTTGAGGCGATTCTGTTGTTGATGATGGTGTTGTCGTTGTTCTTTGCTGCGATTCTTCTTCTTTTGTTGTTGTTGGAGTTAGCGATCTTATTCGTGGTTGTCGCCATTGTTGTTGTCGTTCTTTGTCGTGGTTGATATGGTCGATTTGGTGGAAGTATCGGACCGGGTTTGTTCTTTGAACAGTTGAGCTTGGATAGCGGATTTATCGGACTCGATTCGGTTCATTGGGATGGTCATTCTCTCATTGGCGTATCCACAGGCGGTCCTGAGTAGTGACCCTTCGGACACATTTGAAACATTCATCATTGTGAACATGTAGACTCTTTGTGACTCCTATGGCATTTAGGGCATACGGGGAGTTTCACGAATATTTAGTTTCCTCCGCTAGCGTGGGTACTATAGTACGTTCATTGTCTTATTCGTGCCTAGATGGTACATTACTCACTTGTCATGGCCTCGTGTCGGCCTGGCCAACATTTGATCTTTGACCTTGGTGGGGTCCTTCCCACTTTCTCTTTCCACGATCTCCTTGGTGATTCGGTGGATGTCTGACGACAATCCTATCCTCGGGCGGGGCATCCTCAATGTCGATGCTCTATTAAGGCCTCACGATAGATCGATTTCCATGACCGATTAGTGACACTCTGATCTCATGATAGAGTGATGCAACCTAAAGTTCGTTGATTCCCGACTTGGTTCGGGTTCCCAGTGAACCAATCACAAGAGCTCGAGCAAAGCAGTTAAATTTTCAGCCTATATAGAGGCTTGTAAACTCACGAAATATTAAGCTTTGATTTCAATTATATTAATGAGTTTTATCCTCTTGAGAGCTCTTCGTTTTCAAATTTGATTCTAGGTTACGCATTAGCGTCAATTTCAACCGATTGATGAGGATCGTATCACTTGAGTCTCTTCGAACTTCTCGGTTCTCTTCGTCGATGTCAAACAAGCGAGGCGCATACCGCGATATCTCGCGGGATGCACGTCGTAACTTCGTGACCGTGGTCTTTCCTTATCGTAAATTGTAGAACTCGTGTTCTTTCATCTTACGGTAGCTCTTGAATGTACTTCTCGTACACTTCCTCCTCGAACTCTTCCTGTGTAAGCTTCTAGTTCCTATTCATATAAGGTCTTTCTCTTCGCTTCCGCCGAAATCAGCCGCACCAATCATTTGCAAAGCAACGCATGACAAGCGCTCTTAAGAGGTGTAATAAAGGAATTTAAGGATTCGTTCTAGCACGTGAATCCATAGCTCCGTATCCACGAGATTCCCAGTCCCGTTGAAAATTGGTGGATTCTAACTAAGGATTAGCTCTTCAATCCCTCTTATATATACGCAATCAAACATCTTCTTATACCATCCATCAGGATCTTAAATATCTCAGCGCGATATCTATTTATAATCATACGCGTAAGTCTAGTACATCGTCGACATCATGTAATACGACATCAAAACTAATTGCTCTCGATGAGCTATCATCATATCAAGTCAAATGCCTCTACAAGGATTTTCATCAGCATTCTTGAGATTTACCAAAAGATGCCAGGTACGGAGTATGATGCTCCAAAACTAATATCGGCATCCTCCACATACCTAATCACGATGCGTCAAATATTTAAATACTCTTGAGGTCATCAAAATAAGAGTTCGTGTCGTAGCGACTCATCGTTCTCGTATGCATCACCAAATATGCAATCTTATATAAACAAAACACTTTCTAGTCTTAAATAATTAGATCCATAATCGCCTAGGGTATAAATAGAGCTCATCGTGTTGGAGTCAGAACCGAGAGTATGGGTACTATCAATTTCCTCCATCTCATTGTCGGGACGGTCCTCCTCAGGATCTTCCTCTGGGTCCTACTTCCTCTTTGACCTCATCATTGAATGTGGGGCTCACGGTTTCTCGAATTCAAATAATTCTAGCTTCTTCCATAGCAATTAGGTCTCGGTGGACCTCAGCCATGATCTCCTTATAGGCATCGCTGGAATTTGAGAAACGGCAAGATGGCACAAGTTTCTCTCACAACGCATACGGTTAGGCCACGTGATTCGTCAATCTCTACAGTATCGTGGGACATGTGTCCGTACGGGGTGGTCATTGAACTGGGGAAACACCGGTAGGTAGATGTGAGTGCTGGCATGGACTGATCGACAACGATGATTTAGGCGAGCAATGACGGGATGGAATCCTACTATTGGTAGGGCCGGAAAAGTGAGTTGTCGAGGGCGAAGTTCCACCTCGAATATGTTCCTACCACAACCGGTAAGAATGCGGTCCATTAGATGCTAAGCGAGGCATCTCGGGTGGAGCCACTCGGATTTTCGTCATGCCATGTGTATTCTCGCTCGGTGAGATACGGTCCGCAGGTGCGACTCCGATACCATGAATACATAGTTCAGGTGGTTGACAGAACGGGGTAAGTCTACCTCAAGATCGAAGCTCTCTCAGCTTCGATAGATGAAATCTGTCGATATCTCACGGGCATATCCTTGCCAATCGGATGGCAGTCTCGCAACCGGTTGAAGTACGACGTCGTAGTATGATGTACCACGTTCGTGTACAATAGCCTAGTGACGCTCGAAGTGAGCTAAGAACTCATCGACGTCATCTTCTTGATATGGTAGGAATGGTAGGAACGTACAATCTCTTCGAGTATGGCTCTACAGGATAAAGGACTCCTAGTCGTAAAATCATTCGAACCACAATCTTATATCCTATATTCCTAAGTTCTTATGAAACTATTTTCATAGTTTGGTATTCGGAAAGAGACTGTATGGTCTCATAGGATAGAACAGACATTCAATGTCTAGCCTTGAGGTAAGGGCTAAGTGGTCATCATTTCTCATTGGGTTATGAATTATATATTTTCATTCGAATCATGACATTCGATCATATGCGTTCATAATATTCAAAATTCTATCTTTCTTTTATACATACTTTCTTAACATTATGTTTTGATTAAATCGTTATTGCCACGATAGAGATAGCACGTAAAATGTTGAAATTTCTTCGCATAGAGAGCTTGGAACTCGTAATAGTGCGAACCTCCGGTTAAGCAATCGCTCGTCATCGTAGAGTTGTTGCATTCTCATCATCAAATCCGTTCGGATTGAGATTCTTATAATTCGATGTTCTCGTTCTTCCTTAGTATTACATTCAATCGGGGACACCTTATGTTCTCATACTAAGTTCGCAAAAGGGATCATGCGTCTTAAGAGTCTATGTTCTCATGGAAACATACTCATTTATATTATGCCTCTAGCATGCTTTGCATATAGGAGTAAACACAACTCATAACATATATGCAATCAATGATATTCTCATATCATTACTTTATCAATCTCCCGAGTTTTCAACTCTTTTCAATCTACAACCGTTATTTTGAAAATAACAATTTCAATCATTCTTTTTAAAAAAAACTCATTGAAACAACAACTCCATTTGAAATTCTAAAACTTTTCTCCTTTCAAACATATTTCACCTTGAAAACAATGCGACTTTTCTAAGTCCATTTCACATTTCATAACTTCCATCATTTCAAAACAACTTTCACCATTTCAAAGCAACTTCCACAATTTCTAAACAACTTCAATTGAGATGGTTACCTTCTTCCTTGTTGAGCAGGACGACGATGGAGTGCAGTGCAGTGGCAGTCAAATACCAACAGTTTCAAGACTCAACTTTCAACTTAAGATTCAAGGAAAGAGTTTCTAGGGTTCGGGCGAACAAGTGCTCGATACCACTTTGTGACTGACCCGACTTCCAAAGAAAGTACGGATCACATGGATCGTCACCGGTATGATAAATCGATGGATATATATAATTTAAACCAATACGATTAACCAATCAATTGTGAATAAATCGTAGACTAAAGGGATACTGTTGTATCGGTCTGAACTCAAGTCACGAAAAGACTTGCCAAAAGGTTCTATGTTCAAGTCTAACCCAATCGTATGCGACTTCAAGGAACGAGTCGACCTCCGGTTCAATACGATATGATAGCGGTCATAATCAATGATACCAACAAAACATCGAGTTTGGCGGCAAATAAGCGTGTAAACATACATATGATGATGCATGCTCAAGGTTCTAGAAATCCTTCAATTAAAGCAACAAAATCACTACCACTTTGCACCACCTCGCACCCATCATCAATCCTTGCTCAACCTGCATCAAAAAACGAATATGCGGGCTAAGTACAAAAGTACTCGGTGGACTCGTTGCCGAAAACATTTTCTTCATAAAAGTTATTGATCGCCCACAATAGCACATGAGGATTTTAGTTGAAAAGACTCATGCCTATTAAATATTTTATCATTTTCCAAAAGTGTCCGGCGGACTATTTCATCCACGTTGTTCCATATCCGTAATTCATTCATCATTCATTCGTTCATTCATTCGCAAGACTATGGGTGGCCACCTACACATAGTCGTCGTGACCGATCGAGGTAGCTAACCTTAACACACAGTCACACGTGTACACAATCCGAGTTAGTCCTCAACTAAGTCGGATCCGATCGTTACCCTTTTTTAACGTTGGTGGACCAACTCATTCACATACCACATTGGATATACCAATCAATTCGCGTCCCACATTTGGACAAACCAACCTCAGATATGGACACAACAAAACATAAATATTTGGCAGTCAATAACAGTTCATGCAATAATATTTCATAAAGCTTTTGTAAATCATGCTTTGAGTTATGCATAACATTTTCGTTTCAAGAAAGCCCACCTCAAGAATTGTCCTTCTTGGAGTACGTGCTAGCGATCCTCTGTTGTTTTTGTTTACGTCCACGCTGGACCTTATCAACGCAAGAAATATGATTTAGTATGTCATTCGTTTCTTTCGAGAAGTATCATTAAGATTCGACAACTCGATATCTTTTAAGTCTTTGGGTTTTAGGATTTTCGTCATCGATATGACTTAATTAACATTTATATTTCGTCTATTCGATTGGTCTCGTCATAACGATAGATGACACTTCGACGTTGCATTCTTCCCTTCCAACGATGTTTCTCGTGTCGTTTAGTATAATTTATGAATCTTAAGTTCATAACTAATATTAAATCGTTTGTTACGCAGCGTATCAACGTTTTCGAGTTCCAAATCCTCATTCATTGCTAAAATTTCTTCGCCACGTTTTTCGTCTCACATGTCCCACATATTCTATCCGAGAAACTCATACTAATACTACACAATTAATAAATATTTCTCGTAAATCAATCATCATCTAACAAACTTTTTATAAATTTAAGTTGCTTAAGTAAAATTTTCTCAATCATCTATTTGACATAAGCAACTTATTACATAATTAAATCTCCAATTTAATTAAGTAGACCATAATTAAATATTAATTAAATGGATAAATTTAAAAGTCCAATAATATTTGATTAATCAAACAAATTAATTTAATTAATCTTAGATATCCACTAATTAGGTTTATTTCTCATCACACCTTTGTAACAAAATACATAAGGTCTATCTCATTATATAAGTAAATCATTTAAAAGAATAATTCTAAAATTATTCTTTAACATAATTAATTAATTATGTTATTCAATTTCTAAAATTAGACTTTATTCAATCTAATGAATTTAATTAATTCACTCTAAATAATTGATATTTAGATTATTATTTAATTAATTAAGAATTAATCCCAAAATCTAATTACTAAAATTAAATCTCATATTTAATTAATATAGAATTTACTAAATCCTTAATTTAATTTTAATGGATCATAGCTAGATAATTCAAATCCATTATCAAATTAAATTCTTAGCCCAATATAGAAAATAAGTCTAAGCCCATCTTAAATTTAATTCAAGAGCCCTTCTTCCATTTAATTTAAAACCCATAGCAATTTATTCCAAATGCCCATCTTTCATTTAATTCAAAGCACACTCAATTAATTCAAGAGCCCATATCATTTTAATTTGAGCCCATATTAATATTATTTTGGGCCCAAACTCACCCATTATCTCAAGCCCAAAGATATAAATTTTTCAGCCCATTGAATTAAACTAACTAAGCCCCAATCTAATAAATTTCGCCCAAAAGAATAAGTAATCCAACTAAATTCAACTAGGCCCATTACACTTTTATTAAAGGCCCTCATCAATTTAATTAAGAGTCCATCTATTTGGCCCATATCAAGGTCCAACACAATTTATTTTCGCCCAAAGAAACAAAGCCCATCAACAATAAAAATTGAAACCCTAGTAGCCCCCCCAAGCATTCATCTCCCTCTCTAAGACTACTTACGCGCGCACACACACACACACCGACACACACAAAATCGCGCGCCGCCGCCTCCACGTCCGCCGACCACATCGCCCGGCCGGCGAAGTTTCCTGCGACTTGCCTCTTCCCTCGTTTCCCTCACCGCTCACATACTGCACATCATCAACCTCCATCCCTCTTCTCTCTCTGCCGCCATTGTATCCTCGTCTCCGGTGAGCCATTGCGACCGGTAGGCGTACCAAACCATCACCGCCGTGATCTCATCCACCTCTTCCCTCTCACTCGGTGCGAATCGACGCACACACACGTAGATCTCTCTCTGTTCTCTCACGGACACTCACATAGACGAACGCGCACATCCTCTCTCCCCTCTCGGCGGCACCGCCGTCTCTGGCCGGGCACGCCCACGTCGTCGTCGCTGACCACGGCTCTGCTCCAGCTACTGTCGTCGTTGGTCGATAGCCGAGCCCTAGTGGCTCGGTCTTGGTTTAACGAAAAGCATGTAGTTTCTGAAATTTTCTAAATTCTGTAATTACTTAGATCGTAATTGTATATTGTATGTTCATATTTTCTGTAATCGAAATGTTGTTGTGGAATGGTGATGGTTATGTGATTCTGTTCTTGGATATGCAAATGAAATGCATAAGAATTTTTTTTGAAGAAATAGGTTGAGTGATATTGCACCTGAATGTGGTAGGCTGTGAGTTTCATTTGTTGCTTCTGATCAATAGCAATTTCTTGAAACAACAAAGGATCAACATTTGTTAGCTTGATCTTGTAAGAAGATAAAAAAAAAATAGAGAGCAAATAAGTTCTTACAGTTTTTGGTTGGTTCTCTTTTGCTGTTGTCGACATGTTTGCAAAGTGGAGAAAATGTGGGTTGTTTTATAAAACATGAGAGGAAACAAAATGTGTTCTTGTAATATTTCACATAGATTCCTTGAAGGAGTGATGATGAGTATTTAGGGAAAAGTAGAGTAAAGTAGGGTAAAGTGGAATATTTTGGGAATAAAAATGATGTGGTTTGACTAATTAATTTATCCAAGATAAAATATCCGGTTCGATTTATAATTGTATTAGTTCTATACATTCGTTTAAATTTTCTTTTCGAAATAAAATGAAACATCGACAATTATAAAATTTAATAGTCGCTCTAAATTCAAATCTCGATTTAGCTAAAGAAATTAATAATCAAGTTTTAAATTTATCGGGGTATTACAAATATTGTCACAATTTCAACTACCTAATCGGTAATTAGGCCGTGACTCGGTTTAAGAAGAAAATTTAATGACAACAGAGGCTCAAACATATGTCAAGAGAAAAGATGACAACAACTTTCTTCATGAATGAATCTAATATTTACGGTTCGAAGGTAAAATATAAAGTAGGTTTCAAGAAAGTTTTGTCAACAAGAAGGATTTATCAACAATTTAAAACATAGATTGACAATGATTCAATCGAATAATATTGAATCCAACGAAAACCATTACGAACATTCGAGAAATCCTTGTTCACCGAACATTGGACATGATCACTTTATCGTGTCGTAACATATAAGCAAGTAAGGTCAAAGCTCGACAACGAGATGTGGTGAGTTATGTATGAAGACATAACTCTGCGGGCAATAAAACATGTTAATAACAATAGAACAACCTTAATATGAATCAACATTTAGAAGCTCCTCTACCAATGTTAATATTCGATTCCAAAGATCCTCTCACATTCGATCAACTGCATATTTAGAAATATATGCGGGCGTGAGTACAAAATGCACTTTCGATGGGTATCGCTAAAAACATAAAGATAAACTTTGCCCTTAGGGCTATAAACTGACTTGCCATAACATGTACTTTCATAAATAAATACTTAGTTGCTTTCATATCATCATAATATCATAGGCATATGCATGTATCATGTTTGCATGCAACTTTCTTCTCTCCTTCCCATATCCACGGATTCTTTATGCGTGTTGAGAAGTAGGCCTCCTTCTCAAACACCTTAATATCACATACCCGAGTTGGACCCGAAGGTTCTCAACTACGGTCATACCCGACGTCGGTAAATTCTTTCTTTTCTTTATTTTCCGTGGATAGGTAGTGCATCATGCTTATGCTCATGCTTAAAAAATTGGCAAGTCAATCAACTTTTCAAATCAATGCATATCATAAAATCTCATGTCATCTTTCATGCATAATCATAGCATATCATTTGAAAACATTTAAAAGCATAAGCATATTTTTATAGAAAATACTTATACCCACCTGGATGTTCCTTAGAGCTAAGGAACTAATTCCCAATTCCATTTCTCTCTTTTCCATATTTTATCCTCATAGAACAAATAAAGCCTATCAAAAGCCAAACAAGAACATTACTCATCTTAGTCGTCGACACGACCATATCTTCTCGATATCAAATCTAAGACACTATGGTTATCGAACTTGGGTCATTGCATCCTCTAGCGTCTTATTAACAAACAATTTCTATCGAAAATTAAGCGTAAGAACGTTTATAAAGCGACGCCAAATCAACACCGATCAACCAAACATAGCCCCAAATCCTTCAATTTATCATCATATGTCTCAATATGCATAGGAAACTCAACAAAAAGCTTCAATCATCTCATCTTAGCCAATAACCGAAAATCCCCTTAAGACGTCACTTAAGGTCTAACGTCGAAAATTCACGTGAAACGTCATCTAACACCAACGAACCTATATACATGCTCAACTATCATTAAAGATCATCATTTTATCAATAAAACATAAAGATCAAAGCTTTAGCTTTGAAAACAAATTTTCGCCGACAAACTAAAATTTTACCGTTTTTGAATACGTCGGCGAAAAAATCCGAATAAATCATTTTAGGCTTTATTCATATCATAGAATTCAAATATGAAGTCAAAATGATCAAATAAAATCAAAATCCAACAACATATGCCTTAGGGTTTTCGCCATTTGGGAGTTTTAATATAGTTTCGATTTCAAACGTTTTTCTTGTTTCAATCATGTTTATATCAATCCAATAACACATATATGAAGTAAATTCACCATAACAACTTCATAAATTTAAAATCAAGGGCTGCCCTTTTCGAAAATTTCATGAAACTTCAATTAAATAATATATACTTTACAATTTCAACGTTAAACAATACGTAGACGTTAAATCTATCATAATATCCATAAATAATCAACAAAACATAATCAATCATAATTCTTACAATATGACCGAAAACTGAAATGAACATAAGAGCATGCTTTTAAAAATTTAAAACCGTAGATATTTCTAGGCACGAGATTATACCTCTATTCGAAGATCGATCGAAAATTCAACGGTCGGATCTTCCTATTTTGAACACCTAATTTGAAAATTAGTGTGTAAAGTGTGTGTGACCGTGAGTTGGGGAAGAGAAATGAGGAAGATCATGTTTTGAAAAGTATATATTATGTAATTAATGAGTAAAGGGTAAAATAGTAATTTCACATTATCAATTAATTTTTCTTTTATTTTCCAAAATAAAATGGTGCCAACACACCATATTCTAGAGTTTTCTATAAAATAATCTCCATAAATTTATCCTAAATTTTCGGATTTAATAATATTCTAATAATAAATATATATTTTCATGTAATTTTCCAAAATATGCTAGAAAATTCCATAATTAATTCCCAAAAATTCCAATATTGAATCTTATTTTCTTAACACCTTAAACTAATCACTTTATCAATATAAAGTTCCAAAATTATAAAATATGTAATAGGAACTCACTTTATAAAAATAGAGATTAAATTCCATTTTATGCAAATAATGGAATTAAATATTCCATTTATTCTTAAATCCTTCAAAATCACTTTCTAAATTTTTTCATCATCAAATATCATTAAAATATAATAATTAAAATTATTTTGGCCTTAAAACCTATTTTAAATATTTTGCTCTTAATCGAGCTTAATCGTAAAGCGACGTCACAAAAACGTAGATTTTGAAATTCTAAATTTTATGAAATCAAGACTTATTTGAGCATGTATCTATCATATCAAGACTATTTAAATCTTGGTCTTCTCATGTTCAACTAGATTTAAGAATCTTATCTCGATTCTATCTCAAATCTCCAAATTTATCGTCTCAACTCAAGCTTAACACAAAAGCTTCTAACAACCAACTCTTTTTAAGGATGCAATGCCCTCTTAATAAGCTCTTAATCATGAGCTAATCTCATTCTAAATCACGGGTATTACATTCTCACTTCACAAAAATTTCGTCCTCGAAATTTTATGCGTCGAAGAAAAGCTCGAATATATCCTTCTCATCTGATCTTTAACTTCCATGTTGCTTCTTTTAAATCATCATACTTTCATGTCGAGCTAAGATGCATTCTGACTTTTCTTCGTAGCTTAAATCTTGTTCACGAACATTTGTTCTCTTGAGATATGATGTGTTTTGGATTAAACACATATCTTCGTATCTGCGACATTTGGAGCACATCGCGAATATTGTCGAGACTAGGAGAAAACAAAATCTGTAGATGACTAGCTAATCTTTCTAGAATCTTAAACAATTCGATATATCATGATAACTTCTTGAATTCTTGTCTGTGCTTATCGTACGTTTACGACCATCTCTTTAAATCGTTTCTGATCCAAGCACTTTTCTTCTTCCAATGCGTTTTAAATAAACGACGATCTACACTGTCTGTCGTAGAAAACTTCGTAGAGCACCATATAAATATTTGTTCCTATCTTGTCTTCTAACGTCTGGATGGTCCTTTCAAATTGACCATCTATTGCTGATAAAAGCTGTACTGCAATTCGATCTTGTATCCATCTTTTATTATATCTCGTCCAAACGAGATGTAACTTGGAGTCTCTAGTTGAAGTGATTGAGACGAGCACTCCATGTAAACGTATTATCTTTCGATGTATACTTGAGCTAACTTATCAGCTTCGTACGTGATAGAGATCAGAATAACATAAGTGTATTTCATGAGTCGATCGATTATCACCCACGCTTCGATTTGGGTAACCGACACGTATGTCTTCTCATCTTTTCAATTTCATAAAGAGCATCACGGATTGATCTTCAAAATTCACGATTATATACTGCGACAATCTTCTTTCTTTGCTTCATGCTCGAAAGCTAAATCTCTTTCTATTTGCAGAATTCCATGGTAGATACTTTTCGTATAATCTTCCTTGAACTGCTTCCGCATAACATTCTTTAATTGCTCGGAAGAAAGAACTTTCTGACGTAATCTTCACCAGAAACTGTTGACCTTTCCACCTAAACGATATACATAGGAGATATTCTTAATCGGAGTTCTCCAAACTCGAAAACTCGCTTAATGAAACGAATTCATTCTTTAACATCAGCCGGGTTATCCACTTCATAAGGATAAAGCATTTGAGACAGAAAATTCTGACATTCTACAATTGGTTTAAGGGGAGAAGGTACAAGTAAATCTTGAAAAGAATTGTACTTTCTTATTCTTTCATATTGAGGATTTCTTCTTCTGGGTGACATACTGCATTGCAATTGAATACCAAACTACGGATATCTTGCTTATCGCTGATGTGGATAAAGGTTTTCAATCAACAACCAAACTCAGATCTCAAAGGTCTTCAAAATTGCTTATCACAAAGTTATGATGTGAAATGAAACAGTTGGATAGCAAAATGATCGTATAGATATCAAGGAAAGGAATTTGTATATCTGAGGACTTTTACAAAACAAGGGAAAACTTTGCCATCCGGGGCTTTGTATATGGATGCTTTGATATTTCTGACAAAACACGTCTGATACGAACGATGACTATCAGTTTCTATTCTGTCCACGAAAGACTGTCTTTGAAAGGCAAATAACCGATATCTAGGGTTGTAGCTGTGCTGTGCCATCAACTTGTACAACTGGAGTTCATACACAAAAATTTTGAGATACTTGGGTCTCGATGAATTAACATAAATCATTTCTCAAATCTCCAAAGGAGAAGTCTTGGAAACATAAGTAAATAGAATGAACTGAATCGATGTAGGAATCTCAAGAGATGCGAAAGGTTGATCGCATTAATCTAAATCAATAAGGGCAATTTCAATATCGATTTAAGAATAATCAATTTGTACAAGATCTACATCAGATTCAGACATAACTAGCTGAGCATTTGATAAGGAAGACTCTATTTTTAGAATAAGGTTTTAATATCATGCTCAGGCATACAAGAATTAACATCCATGGTTTCAAGGTTTTAACCATCATTATCATCACATGAAGAAGGAAATTATCAACCAACTGAAGCTGATGAACATTTGAGATAGATTTAGGAATAGGGAAAAATAAATCAGAAGGAGGGGCTCGAAGGTATGTAATATTGAAATTTGATGGTAACTAGGAGTCTGGGAAATCAATTTACAACAAAACCAGACTCAATATGTTCAATGGCAACAACAACAACCCAATCTTGTCACTCTTTAGGTATTAAAGAAATCAATTGAGATTTTCCATTAAATCTCGATCGCCTTGCTCAAAAGTTTCCCCAAACGATGGAATCAAACGAGATTCGTCCAAGGTAAACTACTCGTCAATATATATACAAACGCTCTTTGATCTTTGTTGCTGACGACGAACGAGTCGCACTCTTCTGAACTTTCTAGACGATTTGCATCATTCAAATGAAGAATACTCGAACTTTTGCAGAAACATTCTCATTTTGTTCTACCATCTCATCGTTTCTCATGATTTCTCTTCAACTTCAGCTCAATGAGCAATATTCATTTTAAACATACACACATTCAATCATCAACTATGATAACCATAATCATAAGCATAAACTTTTACCTGGTGAGCTAGAGATGACGGAATCGAATGCTGAGCTTCTCTCAAGAACAATTATCTCTTTAACTCATTTTCTCAAGATAGAGTCAAACAAATAACTCTATAACTCAAATTCTCAATCAGAGTCAGCTTAAAAGAATTCATATGCTCAGGGTGCACAATCTGCACAAGACTCTCAACGATTCACGATTTCAGAATTCAAGACAGCATACAAGCTGCACAATGATTTATAAGGAATTACATGCTGAGAATTCAAAACTATGCTCAGCTATGGAAAAGTTCACAAAGATTCATAAACTCAGAATTGCAAAACTGTGCACAATTTGCACAAATTTACAAAGATTTCACAGGTTCAGAATTCAAAACCGCTCTGATACCATTCTGTCACAGCCCAAATACCTAATCAGGTAATTAGGCCGTGACTCGGGTTTAAGAAGAAAATTTAATGACAACAAGCTCAAACATATGTCAAGAGAAAAGATGACAACAACTTTCTTCATGAATGAATCTAATATTTATGGTTCAAGAAGGTAAAATATAAAGTAGGTTTCCAAGAAAGTTTTGTCAACAAGAAGGATTTATCAACAATTTAAAACATAGATTGACAATGATTCAATCGAATAATATTGAATCCAACGAAAACCATTACGAACATTCGAGAAATCCTTGTTCATCGAACATTGGACATGATCACTTTATCGTGTCGTAACATATAAGCAAGTAAGGTCAAAGCTCGGAACGAGATGTGGTGAGAATTATGTATGAAGACATAACTCTCTGGGCAATAAAACATGTTAATAACAATAGAACAACCTTAATATGAATCAACATTTAGAGAGCTCCTTCATGACATTCGATTCCAAAGATCCTCTCAACTCAACTGCATATTTAGAAATATATGCAGGGCGTGAGTACAAAAATGCACTCAGTGGGTATACGCTAAAAACATAAAGATAAACTTTGCCCTTAGGGCTATAAACTTGACTTGCCATAACATGTACTTTCATAAATAAATACTTACTTGCTTTCATATCATCATAATATCATAGCATATGCATGTATCATGTTTGCATGCAACTTTCTTCTCTCTTCCCATATCCACGGTTCTTTATGCGTGTTGAGAAGTAGGCCTCCTTCTCAAACACCTTAATATCACATACCCGAGTTGGACCGAAGGTTCTCAACTACCGGTCATACCCGACGTCGGTAAATTCTTTCTTTTCTTTATTTTCCGTGGATAGGTAGTGCATCATGCTTATGCTCATGCTTAAAAAATTGGCAAGTCAATCAACTTTTCAAATCAATGCATATCATAAAATCTCATGTCATCTTTCATGCATAATCATAGCATATCATTTGAAAACATTTAAAAGCATAAGCATATTTTTATAGAAAATACTTATACCCACCTGGATGTTCCTTAGAGCTAAGGAACTAATTCCCAATTCCATTTCTCTCTTTTTCCATATTTTATCCTCATAGAACGGCAATAAAGCCTATCAAAAGCCAAACAAGAACATTACTCATCTTAGTCGTCGACACGACCATATCTTCTCGATATCAAATCTAAGACACTATGGTTATCAGAACTTGGGTCATTGCATCCTCTAGCATCTTATTAACAAACAATTTCTATCGAAAATTCGGCAGCGTAACGTTTATAAAACGTATCGCCAAATCAACACCAGATCAACCAAACATAGCCCCAAATCCTTCAATTTATCATCATATGTCTCAATATGCATAGGAAACTCAACAAAAAGCTTCAATCATCTCATCTTAGCCAATAACCGAAAATCCCCTTAAGACGTCACTTAAGGTCTAACGTCGAAAATTCACGTGAAACGTCATCTAACACCAACGAACCTATATACATGCTCAACTATCATTAAATATCATCATTTTATAAATAAAACATAAAGATCAAATCTTTAGCTTTGAAAACAAATTTTACGCGACAAACTAAAATTTTACCGTTTTGAATCGTCGTGAAAAAATCCAATAAATCATTTTAGGCTTTATTCATATCATAGAATTCAAATATGAAGTCAAAATGATCAAATAAAATCAAAATCCATCAACATATGCCTTAGGGTTTTCGGCCATTTGGGAGTTTTAATATAGTTTCGATTTCAAACGTTTTCTTGTTCCAATCATGTTTATATCAATCCAATAACACATATATGAAGTAAATTCAATCATAACAACATCATAAATTTAAAATCAAGGGCTGCCCTTTTGAAAATTTCATGAAACTTCAATTAAATAATATATACTTTACAATTTCAACGTTAAACAATACGTGAGACGTTAAATCTATCATAATATCCATAAATAATCAACAAAACATAATCAATCATAATTTTACAATATGACCGAAAACTGAAATGAACATAAGAGCATGCTTTTAAAAATTTAAAACCGTAGATATGTTCTAGGCACGAGATTATACTCTATTCAAGAAGGATCGAAAATTCAACGGTCGGATCTTCCTATTTTTGAACACCTAATTTCAAAAATTAGTGTGTGTAAAGTGTGTGTGACCGTGAGTTGGGGAAGAGAAAATGAGGAAGATCATGTTTTGAAAAGTATATATTATGTAATTAATGAGTAAGGGTAAAATAGTAATTTCACATTATCAATTAATTTTTCTTTTATTTTTCCAAAATAAAATGGTGCCAACAAACCATATTCTAGAGTTTCTATAAAATAATCTCCATAAATTTATCCTAAATTTTCGGATTTAATAATATTATAATAATAAATATATATTTTCATGTAATTTTCCAAAATATGCTAGAAAATTCCATAATTAATTCCCAAAAATTCCAATATTGAATCTTATTTTCTTAACACCTTAAACTAATCACTTTATCAATATAAAGTTCCAAAATTATAAAATATGTAATAGGAACTCACTTTATAAAAATAGAGATTAAATTCCATTTTATGCAAATAATGGAATTAAATATTCCATTTATTCTTAAATCCTTCAAAATCACTTTCTAAATTTTTCCATCATCAAATATCATTAAAATATAATAATTAAAATTATTTTTGGCCTTAAAAACCTATTTTAAATATTTTGCTCTTAATCGGAGCTTAATCGGCAAACGCCGACGTCACAAAAACGTAGATTTTGAAATTCTAAATTTTATGAAATCAAGACTTATTTGAGCATGTATCTATCATATCAAGACTATTTAAATCTTGGTCTTCTCATGTTCAACTAGATTTAAGAATCTTATCTCAGATTCTATCTCAAATCTCCCGAAATTCTATCGTCTCAACTCGAAGCTTAACACAAAAGCTTCTAACTTAACCAACTCTTTTTTTAAGGATGCAATGCCATTCTTAATAGCTCTTAATCATGAGCTAATCTCTGTTACAGAAATACGAGGTATTACAAATATACTTCAATGAACACAAATACACCTAGCAATGTAAGAAACATGCTCAAAAACCATATAAATCTAGCAATATATGTTCTAGTTCACAAACTCTTCAATATTCCACAACAAGAAGAAAACAATCAGTCAAACTCTTCTAAATCATGATTACAAGCTTAAATCAAAGAAGAATTGAACATATGAAGCATACCTTGAGTGGAATTGACTTGGAAAGCATAAGAAAGTGAAGAACTAGGGTTATAGAGCTTGAGAGTGTGTGTTTGGCTGAAAATGTGTGTGTGTGTGTGAAAAATGAGGGGGAGGGATTAAAAATGAGTTCAAAATGCGCGGGTCGACGCATGTAATCGGGTCGGGTCAAGCCTCCGGCGTCGAGCTAGCGATCGCTAGCTCGATCGCTATTTATGCCCAAAACGTTCTGGACGCTTTCTCGTGGCCACCCTCGCAATCGCTAAGGTGGTCGCTAGTTTGCATGAAAATGTTCTGCCTTATTTCTCGCGGTCGTTAGCTCGGTCGCGAGTCGACCCTTTTTTTTATGTTTTAATAAAAGCAATTATATTTTGGGACACAAAAACGACCAACACGACACGACAAGATAAAAACAAAGAAAAACAAACAAGCAAAAAGAAAAAAATAAAGCAGGTAAAAATATTGGGTTACCTCCCAACCAGTGCTAAATTTTTCGTTGCTAGCTCGACGTTACCTCTCATCAATCAGGCGATTTGACAACTGACCTCCTCATCAACTTTTGCTTGCCTCTATACTTTGCGTTTAAAACAGACCACCATTTAGTGTGGATATGCCCCCCTCCAAACTTGAACGAATCGCTCGGGTTCCATGCTGACTTAAGCTTTTTCTAGAAAACTTCCCAATGACTGGACGGTTGCCATCTAAGTGCGAGACATGGTTAACTATGGCAGTGCTGATCGAATGACAATCCTCATGCTCCGAGTTATTATTTCGCTTGATGGCATCATAGATTGAAATAGTTAAACTCCTTCTTATTCACACGGAAGGTGAGATCACCATCCTGCACATCGATCAGAGCTCTGCCTGTGGCTAAGAACGGTCTCCTGAGAATGAGAGGCATGTTCCTATCCTCTGGCATATCAAGGACCACAAAATCCGCTGGAAAGATGAAATCTTTGACTTTGACGAGCACGTCTTCCACTATCCCCCTTGGACGGGTAATTGATGCGTCTGCCATTTGGAGAGCAATAGTAGTAGGCTTTATCTCTCCAATCTCCAATTTGTTAAATATAGATAGCGGCATCAGGTTGATACCTGCCCCTAAATCGCACAGAACTCTGGAGAAAGTATGCCCTCCAATAACACAAGGTATAGTGAAGCTGCCTGGATCTTTTTGCTTTAACGGCAACTTCTTTTCTAGCACAACACTGCATTCTTGAGACAAATTTATGGTCTCGAATTTTTCCAACTTCTTCTTGTTGGCAACAGCGTCCTTTAAAAACTTCATATATCCCGGTGTATCTCTGAGTGCATCTAGAAATAGAATGTTGATATTCACCTTCTGGAACATCTCCATGAATCAGGTCAGCCTCTCATCATGTTTTGGCTTGGCTAGCCGACTTGGAAACGGGACCGGAGGAGTGACGTTGGATAATTCTTCTTCGGGTTTGCCTCGCGGCCACCCTCGCGATCGCCAGGATGGTCACGAGCCCTTGCGCATGCGTCTCTGTTGTGCCTCGTGGCCGGCCTAGTGGTCGCTAGGTCGGTCGCGAGTTTCTCTCCTGAACATTCTGTACGCATCCTCGCGGCTGGCCTAGCGGTCGCTAGGTCGGGCGTGAGCTCCTCCGAATTTTGAACTTCTTCTCGTTCCGGATGGTTCTGATAGGCTTGTCCACTCCTCAGCTAGATGGCATAGCACTGATTCTTCGGGTTTACCTCCGTAGTGCTAGGAAATTAGCCCGACTTTTGTTGCGCATTCTGCTGTGCAGCTATCTGGCTGATCTGGTTCTCCATTATTTTCAAGTGTTTGCCCATCGTTGCTACGGTAGATTCCAGATGTGTAACTTTCTGAGTAGTGCTACTGATGAACGAGTTCTGCTGCATCATATCTTCCAGACTCTGTTTCTTCGGCTCTTGACTTATCCCATTCTGCACTGCGAAGCCTGCTGGAGGTTGTTGGAAGTTATTGGGGTTGGCATATGAAAGGTTAGGATGGCTCCTGTTGTTAGGATTGTATGCCGGATTTCCCCAAGGACGGTTCCTCTGATTTATATAATTCACATCATCCGTCTCGAATTGACTCTTCAAAAGAGTGAACTTCTCCATGAGATTGTCATATCTGGAGTTAACCTCTACAGTAGCTGCTTAGCCACAGGCATCCTCTCCATCGACCATTGATAGCTGTCGGCAGCTATCTCTTCTAAAATTCTGCTGGCATCCTCCACTCGTCGGTTCAATAAGCATCCTCCTGCCAACGCATCTACTATGCTTCTAGTGTGAAGTGTCAGCCCACTGTAGGCGTGATTTGCTGCTCTTTGGAGAATCTATGTTGAGGGCATTTTCTCAACAAACCTCTGAATCTCTCCCATGCCTCGAATAAAGATTCATCTCCCTGTTGGGAGAAGTGGAAGATCTCGGCTATGATTTTTTGCGCTTTAGCAGGCGAAAAATACTTCGAAAGAAACTTCTCGCAAAGTTTCCCCAAACTGTTTATCCCAGTTCTGTCCAAGCTTTTGAACCAATCCTTCGCCTGGCTGCGCAGAGAAAATCCAAACATGCGCATCTGGATAGTATCTTGTAGCACCCAATTCTGTTTGATGGTGTCACATATATCCAAAAATTTCTCCAGATGAGCATTTGGATCCTCAGTCACTCCTCCCCCGAATTGCTCTCCTTGTACCATGCTGATCAGGGCCGGCTTCAACTCAAAGTTATTCGCATTCACTTCAGGGCCCCATCCACCTCCTTGGAATTGCTCAGTTGGTGGTCGGTACATGTAGTTTAGCGGTCTCGTCTCTACAGCAGGGAGGAGTCCCATGTTCGTCATCTGGCGTTGCATCTCAGTAAACTCTGCCAGAAGACGTTGTTTCAACTAAAAGTGTTCTCTTAATTGACTCATAATCGAATAAGGTGTTGTAATAGGGTAAGTTAACCCAAGTCGTCTCTCAAGGAAAACTTAACAGGGCTTATTGTTCGTGTCAAACACATAAGACGGTAAATCCTAAACACTCTAATACCAACATGGGTTTTTGAACAAATGGGAATTGAAATAGCTGAAAACAAATATAAATTAAAGCAATCTAACTAGGAGTTATCAATCCCTAGTGGAGAACCTAAGAAATTACGAATGCAGGAAACTAAAGCGAAGAACAAACTAAACTAGATCATCAAACATAAAGCAATGAAATTCAACGGAGAACAATTCAACATACTATTAAAATCCATTATCAATTGCATAGAATGTAAACTTATCAAATGCCAATGTAAAAACCAATAATCTAATATCAACTATGAACTTGAATCCAACAACAATCTCAAAGCAAAGCATGTAACTGATCGAATGAAATTCAACAGGAATTAGAAAACGAATTGCATAAATTGAAAGGACGAAAAGCAGAAATTAATACTATGATATTGTTTCTATCTGTTGCTGCGTGAAGATCCGGAAGAAATCGTCCGAAGAAAAGTGGCTGCGCGGAAGAAATTAGAACTCAGAACTGGACTACAGTGCCGCGGAAGCCGAACCCCCAAAAAATGACCTAGGCATGTATATATATATATATATTAAATAAGTGAGCATCGGTTCACATTGAGGGCAGGTTGAACAGAGTGTTCTGATTAAAAGGTGAGCGCCGGTTTGGAGTGAGCACCGGCTGGAGAAACGTTCTGTATTGAGAGTGAAGTCGGCTCAAAGTGAACGGGCGTGCAAGATGGGTTCAGTGGGCGCTGGGAGATGAGCGAGCGCGGATGACATGAGACAGCACGAGGAATGGGCAAACGGGCACTCGAAGAACGGCGGGGCGGGGTGGGGCCGAGGCGATGATGGTCGGCCGGGTGGCGCCAATGAGAAGTGTCTTGCGCGACGAGGAACATCTTGAGGTGGCGGCTGGCACCGGGCGTGCCAGTGTCGGATGGGTTGCAGCGGGCGCTCGAGGGCTGGACGAGGCGGTCGCTGATAGCCAGCACCGGACGGAGTGGCGAGCGAGCGAGCGCGCGAGGAAAATAAGGTTGAACGCGCGAGGAGCATTCTCAGCACCGGATGAACGTGTGGCTTGGCGACTTGCGATGTTGGACGAGGTGAGGCGCGCAATGGGTGGGCGTACGACGTGGAGGTAGCCGAGCGCCGGGGGTTGATGAGGCGAGGTACGTGGCGCACGATGGGGCGTGGCGCCGGACTCGGTGGGCGAGCTGGGCGCACGTGCGCGACTTTGATGATTCGCTCCGTTCTCACTCGTCTGAACTCCGAATTGCGATCCATTTGCGACTATGAACTCCTGTCGAAATGCTCTTCAATATACTTGATCCTTGGCATATCCATTTCATCCTATTTATTGCATTTTCTACGAAAAATCAAAACAAACCAAATAAGTTCGAATCGATAAATATTAATCAAACCAAGGGCATAAATAGGACAAACTACTGAAAATGACATGTAAAACAATATCAAGAATAAACACAAATTCATACCAAACAACTCCCTCACACTTATTCATTTGGTTGTCCTCAAGCAAAGTCTATACTAATAAGAGTAGAAAAATAACTCATGCAACTTAACCCTTAATCCAATCAATCAAACCTCTTTTTGCAATTCCCCCAAACATGATGAATACATAATCAAAGTTAATGTGAAACAAATGTAAGATTGTGAGAATGTCAAATAAACAAGTAGGTGATTTTTGCTCAAACCCAACTCTCCGCTAGGGGTGAATTAACTAAAGTGGCCACCTTTAGCAACAAGTTTCCTTTGAGAACACAAAGAAAGTATTAACAGATTTTGGAACAATGTTGAAGGTGAACTCGATGAACTCGAGTCTCCTATCGTGGTTTCCCATGTCCATTTCTCAATTCTGAGAAGAGGACATAATCTCATCCTCCATTTCAACAATCTCAACAATTAACTGGAGTTTTCATTCTCCTCATTTTTTAATTTTTTAATATATAAAATGAAACAAGTATATAGGTAACCACAATGTTAAAACTACCCCTAACATTAGCCGGAAAAATCACGTCAATGACCCCCGATTTATAATCAATCCACACAATCTCGTCAATTCACAATTGCACTTTAATCACATATCAAAAAGAAAAATGGAATTACATCAAGGTTTGATCAATACCACAAAGTACAATTGCACAAATCAAAATCCTAACTTATTCGCATAGACAAAACTTAATTCCAAGAAATCAAAATAAGCACAAAGGCACATAACCAAGTATGCAAATAGATAAGATACGCACACAATGAAATATGATAAAATGGATCTTCCAAGGATCAATTATATTGAAGAGCATCTCGATAGGAGCCCATATGCGCAAACGGATCGCAATTCGGACTTCGGACGAGGGAAAACGGATCATTTCTTCAATGTCGCACACGTGCACTCCGAGCGTGCTTATTATTGGAAAGATGGCATCAAATAGGATGAAATATATTTTCAAGAGCTATCCTATATTAAATATCATCTCGATAAGAGTCCATAGGCGTAAATGGATCGTAATTCGGAGTTCGGACGAGAGAGAACGGAGCGAAGCAATCGTCGCGCATGCGAGGCGCGTTTAGTGCTGGCTTGCCCAGTGGCGATTATAAAGCAAACCGGCGCTCACATGGCGCCGAGCTCGCCTGATGTTGGTTTGTATCTTGGAAGCAGTTTTGGTTGAGCTTGTATACAATGTTTCTGTTACCACTATTACAATCTCCTATCTGAATTGTTTACTTGATTGCATATATATGTCCCTTTATCTCATATATAAGTTAGATCATACAATGTTTGTAGATCACAGAAGTCTGTATGATTGGTCAAGCTTAATGAGATATAAATAGTATCACAGCTGAGACAACTTGAGGATGAGTTGTCGGTATAGGCTGCGGTGTAGATAAGAAGCGACTTGACTTGGTTGCTTGTCTATGCTGGTACGTCTCTGACGTATTGATGGATCACAGTGAGATGAGTTCTTCTATCTGACCGTCGTGAAGAACCTAGATCTCGGAGACTTACGTTGGTCTAAACCTCGATAAGGTATTAGATGAGTATGAGTTGATGACCATCACTTTGACTTGCTATGGGTGAGGGTTACATGAGATAACCCAAGATTCTCTGCATCTTGGGTGGTGGCAGTGCTTGTATGTCATGTTAGTTACCTGTGTCGAGTCACCGTATCCGTTTAGGATGATGGCGTCCCTTAAGGAGCTCAAAGATTTATTGTACTAAACCCCGGTTGAGTTATCTCAAGTACAATAATAAGGTTGAGTGGTACTACTTGAGGAATTAAAGATATTAATTATTTTAAGCGATCGAGCAGCGTAAATAATTAATGGACGTACGATATCTTAAATACGGGGATTCGTAAAGTCAAAGTACAAGCCCGACTCAACTTCGGCAATAAAGGGGTAAGTCAGCATTTATTCTCTAGTGGCATGAATAATTGTTTATGAATTAATTTATGTTCTGGGCTGAACATAAGATAATTAATTTATTTGAGGCCCATCTTTATTCCTTGCATTTGATCCCTGGGGTGGCCCATCCAGGCCTGGAGCTATGAAGAATTTCGAGCCATCCTAAGTAGAGTCCATCTGGGACTCTAACTTGATCCTCTCTATCCTAAAGGATATTATTATATTTATTAGATATGCATAAATCCTATCTAGATAGGATTTAGGATAGCATTATAAATATAAGGTGAGAGAGAAAATCAAGGCTAATGCTAAGCTAATATTTTCGAGAATTCATATTCCAATAGGGTGAGATTTTCGAAAACTTTGAGCATAGGAAGAAGGAGATTTTCTATAGTATTCTCCATAGATTGTCCTCACTCGACATTGGAGTTTAGGCAAATGGGATATAGTCCAGAAGATCAAAGCACGAGTCTTGATCTATTCATCCCCGACAGATTCGCAGGTAAACACGAGAAAACTCCTACGTGTTGCAATTAATTATATAGGTGCATGCTAGGTATATAATCAATGTATGGTGAATTAAACATCCAAGATAGATCCTCGGGAGAGGGTTAAAATCAGATTTCCCTACACGCCCTCCTCAAGCCCAGTGCCCGCTCCATGGCCATCCCTCTTTCGTATTCTTCAGCCTGCGTATGCCACCCGCACAGTGCGCGTTCCAAGCGCCCCTCTCCCGTGCGCATCCCCACCATCCAGCGCTCGCTTTCTCTCCAGCGTCCTCGGCACGCCTCCAGCGCACGCTGGGAGCCCACCCAGCACTCGACCATCCATCAGCGCCGGCTCACCACTGAGCACCCGCTCAACCACATTTTCCTCGCGCGTTCACCCCTGAACGCTGGCTCGCTCCATCGCCGTGCTCGCTCACCTCGAACCAGCGCTCATGCTCAATACAGAATGCCAAAATTTGTTTCAACTAAAAGTGCTCTCTTAATTGACTCATAATCTAATAAGGTGTTGTAGAGGGTAAGTTAACCCAAATCATCTCTCAAGGAAAACTTAACAGAGCTTATTGTTCGTGTCATACACATAAAGCGGTAAATCCTAAACAATCTAATACCAAAGAGGGGTTTTTGAACATACGGGAATTTAAATGCGAAAAAGTAAAATATATAAAAGAAAGCAATCTAACTAGGGGTTGTCAATCCCTAGTGGAGAACCTAAGAAATCACGAATGCAAGAAGCTAAGACGTAGAACAAACTAAACTAAATCTTCAAACAGAAAGCAATAAAATTCATCGGAGAAAGATTCAACATCATTTGCATAAAATGTAATTTAAATACCGAAAGAAACAGAATCAATGGAAAATCAACAATCCAATATCTACTATGTAATTGCATCCAACAGAAATCTCAAGTAATAATACTATAAATTCAATCCAACAATAATCTCAAAGCAAAACACGTAAATGATCGAATGAAATTCAACAGGAATGATAAAACAAAATGCATAAATTGAAAAGGTAAAGAACAAGAATTAATACTCTAATATTGTTTCTATCTCTATCTCGATCGCAAGCTTCAGAAAATTGGTCCAGGAACCGCGGCTGCGCGAAGAAAAGAACCCCCATTCAAAAAGGACCTAAGCACGTATATATATGTTTATTAAATGAGTGAGCGCCGGTTCACATTGAGCGCAGGTTGAACGGAGTGTTCTGATTAAAAGGTGAGTGCGGTTTGAGTGAGCGTCGGCTTGAGAAACATTCTGTATTAAGAGTGAACGCCGGCTCAAGGTGAACGAGCATGCAAGATTGGCTCAGCGGGCGCTGGGAGATGAGCGAGCGCGGATGACGTGAGACAGCGTGAGAAATGGGCGAGTGGGCGCTCGAAGAACGGCGGGCGCTGGGTGGTCGAGGCACGCGAGGATGGTCAGCATCGGGTGGTGCCCAGTGGGAGAGTGCGCGCGCGGGGAATGTGCGGTGGGGTGAGCGTTGGGCGCTAGGCGATGCCCAACGTCGGATGGGATGCAGCAGGCGCTCGGGGACTGGATGAGATAGGCACTGATAGCCAGCACTGGACGAAGTGGAAAGCGAGCAAACGTGCATGACTGAACGCACGAGGAAAATACGGTTGAACGCGCGCGGAGCGTTCTCAGCGGCGGATGAATGTGTGGCTTGGTGACTTGCGACGCTAGACGAGGTAAGGCGCGCGATGGGTGGGCATGCGATGTGGAGATGTCCAAGCACTGGATGCTGACGAGGCGAGGTGCGCAGCCCATGACGGGGTGTGGCGCTGGACTCGGTGGGCGAGCTGGGCGCACGTGCGTGACTTTGAAGATTCGCTCTGTTCTCACTCGTCTGAACTCCGAATTGCGATCCGTTTGGGCCTATGAACTCATGTCGAGATGCTCTTCAATATACTTGATCCTTTGCATATCCATTTCATCCTATTTAATGCTTTTTTTCTAAAAAAAAATCAAAACAAACCAAATAAGTCTGAATCGATAAATATTAATCAAACCAACGGCATAAATAGGACAAACTACTGGAAATGACATGTAAAACAATACCAAGAATAAGCACAAATTCTTACCAAACAGACGTGCAGCATGTTCGGAGGTACGCCTCGTTGTTCGGATTTGCTGCCATCTCTCACCTTCTCCTTTCTCGTCTCCTTCTCCTTTGGGTATTAATAATTTATCGAAGCTCGATTTAGACTATACATGATACGAGGATTATTATATCATATTCACTAATGATTAGTGAATTAAGGAATATAGTTTATATTATTCCTTCGAAAGTATTATTCTAACGTCGATTAAATTTTGATAGTTAGTCTTACGTTATTTTCTAAGTGACGAAACTTAGAATTAAATGCCTTATTGATAAGAATCGAACAAAGTGACTACGATGTTATTAGCAATGTTACGAAATGATTCGACGGTGAACGATGAAGAGATGATTCGATTGTCGACGTTTTTGAGATAAGTCGAAAACTTAGTGTAACGACTAAGGAATTATGTTTTATTAATTCCTATGATTATTTTATGGAATAAGAGCATTATATATATATATATATGTAATAATTGTACACAAGTGGCTAAAGCTTATATAATATAGTAGGATCACATTTCTGCTCTCATTTGCTTCCTTGAGCACCGAAAAGAGAGAGAAAAAATTTGAGAGAGAGTTCATCATATTCTTCCCAAATCTTAAGTAGAACAACGTTGCCGCCGATAATCGATTCCTATTAAAAGGTTAGAAACGTTACGAGCTTCTAATACATGCTAAAATTTTCGAATTCCATCCATGAAATCATATGTTATAAGCTTATGTTATTTATGATGAAAATTTGAGAAATTGTGTTTAAATGCTAAGTTGTTTATTAAATATGTTTATATGATGTTTAGAAGCATATATTATGAATTTAGTATAAAATTGAGCATGATATAAAATTCTAGGAGAGGACCGAAAGCATGTGATGACCATATATTGATGAAAATGATATTTAATTGTTGATTTGAGCATGGAATAATGATCTATGATAATAAATAAGCTTATATGATTTTATGTAGAATTTTAGGAAAACATTAGTATGTATATTTTGAAATTACCGAAAATGTTGAGAAATATTATGTTGATATATGATCCATGTTTAAATGATATTTGTAATACCCCAAATTCTCATAGCTCTGATTAAGCGCTAAGTACGTAATTAATTAGAAATTAATTACGTGAGTAACTAGGAACAATGCATCCTCAGATAAGATTTTATAAAGTTCTAACTTAAAGATTTATTTTAGAATTTTACTGTTGATTGATAAATGATAAATCTTTCGATGAGTATTTTATTTCAGTGTCTATTTAGAAAGAGTGATTTATGAAAGTTTCGATTCGCTAGAAATTCTATATTTCTAATTGCTTTATATTGAATTAATAATTTCAAAAGATGCTTCATATTATTATTTTAAGCTTATATTATTGTTAAAGAAGATTCTAGAGCAATTAGCTTCTTAAAGAAGCTAAAGTATCAGCTTATCCAAGAAGATTTTGCACTAGCTTTTAAAAGCTTCTCATGAAAGCCTTAAATAGTACCCTAGACTTCTATATATATATATATATATATATGTATTTAGTATGCACAAGACTTTACTTCCTCCCATTCCTCCCTAAAATTTTCGAAACACACCTACACACACACACTAAATTTTCTCTCTTCCAAGATCAAGATCTGGACTTCCAAACCTTTTCAAATCGGTAGATCGACGTCTTAAGAAGGTAAACTACTAATCTTATTCAAGTTTTGAAGTGAAAACCAAAGAGAAACCCATCCCCAAACCCCATATGGTTCGCCATTTGGCCCTTTTCTTAGGATTTTGTTCGTCAATTTTAGTTGATATATGAATAGATCTACTTATTAGAAGTGTTATTATGTGAAGAAAACAAAGAAAAATCTCCTCTTTGAACCTCACCATTTTCGGCCCTCTTGAACAAATTTGGGGGAAAATGTTGATCTTTTATTTTATTCTTCAATTGATGCTAGATCTAGTGATTATATTCGAATTGTGGGTTCATGTATCAATTTTCATGAAAAACCTAAACTTTAGTAAAGAACCCTAATTCTTATGTTGAGGTATTGTTGATGATTTCTTGAATCAAACTTAGATCTATGAAATTAGAGATGATTAAACATGTTTAGAGTCGATTTTTGGAAACAAGAATCGAACCCTCCATTTTCTTGTGTTGACCGAAAACTATGGCCATGATTTTTAGATGTTTTGTCTTTGATTTGTTTACAATAAGCTTGTAGCTATGTAATTATATGTATATGATCTTGTTTGGCAAAAGAAATTGGAATTAAATCGACTCGAGTGAAAACCCCTAATTTATTATACTTATGGAGTCTTGAGAAATTATGGATTTGATTTTATTTGAGTTGTTTGATTTCATAAGTATGATCTAGTATATGAAAATAGCTTATTTTGAATTATTGGGATTTTTCTGACTCTTCGTGAAAATTTAGATTTCGTTAGTTTGCTAATTTGCAAAGGATGTTGTGATATTAACTTGATATTTGGAATTTGATTTCAAAACATAGATTCTTTTGATTATATATAGCTTGATCAAGACTTACTTGATCAAAGTTTCCAAAGGAAAAGATTTGAAAGTTAAAGATCTTATTATAGCAATATGGTATCCCTTATATATATATATATATGGAGTTGAAAAGATTCAAGTTCTTACAAAATACTTTCTCAATACATTGAATAGTTTAGTTTTGGATGCATTGACCTAGTAGAGCTTAGCTTAGTCATAGTATATCGAGAGAGTTTTAGTAGAGGCAAGAGTTAGAAACTCTTAGTTCCTCTTTCTCGTATTTATTCCTCTTATCTCTTTTTAAGGAACAAGTGGAAGCGAGATAGAGATCAAGAAAAGGAAGATAGAAAGCCTCGAGTAAGCCAGATTTCAGGTGGGCTTTCTAAACTAAAATATGTTTGTGCACAAATTTATGATAATGAGCATGTGAATTTTTATAAAGTTAATTGACTTACTGTTTTGAGCATATTGCGTATTGCTATCTCGAGAGATGGACGATATCGCCCTATCTTTGGACAGCCGCCGATGAGGTTTAGTGTACACAGAGTGATCGTGAGCTAAATGGCCGATCACGGTGTTTGAGAAGGAGGCCTACTTCTCAACACAAGAGTGCGTAGATATGGTGTTTATTTAAGATTTGTCTGCAGACATGTTATGATTAGAATTGTTAGCACGTGCATTGATCATGAAGTAAGTGATTTCAGAAAGTATGATTCATAGGTTATTTCTTAAAACCCCTGTGAATCTAAGAAAGTGGCAAGTCGATTATATAGCTCTAAGAGCATGTTTCAGTTGTTTTCGGCAATTGCCCACTGAGTGCATCAAGTACTCATGCCCTGCATGTATTTCTAAATGTGCAGGTAGTGCAGGAGATGACAACGGAGATTGAATGCTGAGCGAAGACCTATTTTGTCATGTTTTATGTCTGCCCCGGGTTTATGTCTTCACACATAAACTCAGCTACTCTTTTCCTGCCAACTCTAACATGATTTTGATGTATTATGATACAGAGTCCTGATGGGTTAGACATTTGATAAACATGTATGAATTCATGTCAAAGATTATGGTATCAGTTTGCTAAATTAATTTATATCCAAATTTTGATCATTTGGTTAATCACAGGTCTGATAACTCGTCTTTCTTTAAAATGATAACTGTTTATATCTGCGAGTCTCTTGAAATAGTTAGTCATTTCTTTTCCTTCCGCCCGTCGCACCCCGATTAGTCAGTTAATACAAGATTAGATAGGTTGGGGTGTGACAATATTATAGCATATTAGTGATGTAGAATCATAATATAGTGTTGTATTAATTTATTGGAATTTTAGAAAATTAATTGTACCTTAGTCAAAGTTTCGAAACATATGGTTCTAGGGTATTTTGAGATATGAATTGTGTTTGATGAAAATTATGTTATAGTGATGATACATGATGATGATTATGTGTTATGTGATTTAATTTGAATTTTTGAAAAATGTTTGGTATGATTTTTAAAAGGGCCGAAAGCTATATAGTGAAATTAGGTGATGTACAATTTTTCTATGATCAATGTTATTACATATTATTGATTCTATGTTAATATAGAGTATTATGTGAACTTATAAGAATTTTTGGAAAAGTTTTGGAAAATATTTAAAAAGGACCAAGATTATTGAGAAATTAAAGCTAAGGTTTTAAAATTATTTTATCATGTATAATCACATATTATGTTTTAAAAATATGTTTTAGACATACTATGAATTCATATGATTTTTAAAACAAGGTATATTATGTGTATGTCGAAACATGTTATGTGACGTAAGGATTGAAAAGTGAAGTGTTATGATCAAGTTAGATCATATGTATGTGTGTTGTCGAAGCATGATTGTTGATTATCGTGAGAAATTGAGACTTATGAGAACGTGATTAGAAATCGATTGAATCGAGTATATTTATAAATTAATAGTTATATGTATGAACGTTGTGAAGTATATGGTATTGAAAGTCAAATGACTTGACTAGAGTATAAATGTATGAAATACGTTAATATACGAACATGGTTATGTGGTACGTCTAGAAGAAATACGGATTTCGTTGAATGGATACACTAAGATGTGTAAGACGTATTAAGTGGGTTAAAGATTACGAAGTATGTTAGAAGGTTATCGAATGTCTTAGACTTGGATGTTTTCAAAAAACGTGACCGACGTACTAAATTAGTTTCTTACGTAAAGGTGGGACGCGACGTGATCGTTGACGTTAGAAAGAAATCTTATCTGTAAAAGAAGAACGAAGACGAAAGCACGAAGAACGAGACGATGGGAGACTACCGGAAAAACCAGGAGCACGGCACGAGAACAGCGGCGGCCACGCGCAAGTTTCCGGCGGTAATGTGGGGACGAGGCGGGCGGTGTTTCGGCGGCTAAGGCGGTGAGGCAAGACGCCTCGGCAGCTAGGAGTATGGGGCACGCGGTCTCCGTGCGGACACCTCGGAATGTCTCGGCGCTGAGGTGCGTGCCCGAGGCAGATCGTCCTCGTCAGGTCATCGGACGCGAGAGGGCGGTAGTCCTCGGCAGCTTCGGGCGCACCTCAGCAGGCGACGCTCGGTAGCGCTCGGACGGCATCAGGCGGGCAAGGGTCGAGGCGTCGGCACGCTCCGCCCGGGTCGCGTCGCAAAGAATCCTCGACAACACAAGCAGCGATCGCGCGGCCCGACCGCCTCGGCATATAGCGCGTGGAAACCTCAACAAGGTCTCGGCAGATGTGGGCGACACGGGGCGCGTGATTCTCGCGCAGATGCCCCGGTGGTGCTCGGCGGAGTTCTGGGCAACGTGCGGCGCTTGCGCAGCGCTGGCGGCCGCACGCAGCGCACCTCGGCGGCCACGCAGATGATGCTTTCGGTAGTGCTCGGACGGTCTCGCACAGATCGCTCCCGGTAGCTCTCGACCGACAGCGCGCGAGTCGCGCGTGATTTTCTCGGCCGGCTCGGCGTGGGTTTCTCGGCTGGGCTTGACGCTGCGCGATGGAGGTGCTGCATTGTGCGGCGACTAGCACGCCCAGCTCTCGGCAGTGGTGGCGCAAGGTAGTGCAGCGGGTGGGCTGGCGGGCGTCGCGCATGGGCGTGCCCTAGCGCTGACCCACCCCGTCTTGGGCCGACCCGCCCAAATCCGACCACGACCCGTTTTTTCACCCAGATTCAATTTTGACCCGTTCGGATTTTGACCGGTTCAGCCCGTTCCAATGATCCGGCCCGTTTTTAATTTTTCGGCCCAAATCCAGTTTTGTCGAATCCGGTCTGTGCCCGTGCACGCGAGGCCCGTTTTCCGAGATTTTGCAGAGTGTACTTTGCAAATTTATGTAATAAATTAGGCGTGAAGTGCAGATCCACGAGTGGGCGCGATGAGCGATTTTATTTTATTTTTATCGCTCAAAGCATGTCGTGGATGTTTAAATTATGCGATAGCATGCTATGTATGTTTAAATTACGTAGATAAACATGTTATATGTTTTCGTGATTGGATCGCGATAGTAAGCATGCTAGGTTTATCGCGTTTTCAAGCATATTTTAGAATTACTGAGCATGTTTTACATGTTGAGTTCTATAGAAAAGCATGCTTGGATTACGTGATCTGCATGGACAAACCTTTTGAAACAAAAGACTAAGCAAGTAACCCGACATATTAATTTTAAATTAAAATATCAAGACCTCCACTTTTTGATCTCTAAACAAAGTGATACGCACTGTGAGTAAACGTCCACACGCGTGGCTTGCTTGCACTGTTTGTCATAAGTTTGTTAGATGAGATTTCTAAATAAAACATTTTAATCTATTGAGAAGTGGGAGTTTCATGTGTAAACGTCCACACGCGTGGCTTGCATATGCGGTTTTTCATAAGTTCTCTAGAGATAGATTTAAAATGAGATAACAAAGGAATTTGGATTGGAAGCGGTATGGTCCTAGTGAGTATGCTAATTCTAAGAATTCTTTTTCTGCGGTTAAAATTGTGGTCATTGCTTAGACATCACCTCAAGTACAACTTCCCGCGAAGTCCCTTCTTGTGATAGTGATGTGGTCTAGTAAGGTCCAATCATTAATTTCATTTGTCATAAGGATAAGTTGACATGGATTGAAATTAAACGACTAAAAGGTATATTTTAGTCCGGTCGAGGGGTTCATGTAAACGCCCACACGCGTGGCTTGCATGTGGGATTCCTTGGGCGATTGGAGGTTTCAATTAATATTGTTTTAACAAAAGGTTACAATATTATTGTTACAAATTATGTGCGATCGTATGCTTATGTGTTTACATTACTTTTCAGATATATCTCTTACACCGATTATCAACATGCTCACACAAAATCCTCTATCCGGTCCAAATTTTATCGAGTGGAAACGAAACATGGAATATGTTCTTATCGCTGAAGAACACATGTTTGCTCTCACTACTCCCAAACCCGATGCCCTTACTGACGTATCGACTAATGAGCAGCGATAAGCAGACTTTGGCATAAGTCAAACAATATGGCCAAGTGCTATATGATGACTACGATATCCAAAGGCTTGCAGCTGCAGCATCAGTCGATGGTAGACGTGACTGAAATATGGTCAAGTCTCGAGAGTAAGTTTGGGCAGTCGGATCGGAAAGTCCGCTTCTACACAATGAGAGAAATCTTGGCGTGTAAGATGGAAGAAGGAAGTTCGGTCCATGAACATGTCTCTCACATGACTCATCTCATGGATAGTCTTGATCAGTTGGGAGGAGGTATTGACGGCGAAGCCAAGGTCGATATCATCCTCAACACACTGCCCAAGTCTTTTGAGAATTTTCGTGTGAATGCGATCATGAGCAAGACCAAGTATACACTTAGTCAGTTGCTTAATGATCTCGTGGCCGTGGAAGGAGTCATGGGTAGAGGAGCACATGCCCTTGCTAGCACATCTAGGGGCCCAAATTTTTCGTTGAAAAATGGAAGAAGAAAAAGGGGCACCAAAGGTAGTAGAGGCAAAGGATACAATGGGAGCAGTGGGAGCAAGAACATGTCTGCCACCGGAGGCTTGAAAAATCCAATGGAGAGGGACAAGTGCTTCAAGTGCGGTGTTCAATCAAAAGTGTACTCTCAATTGACTCGCAATCGTACGAGGTGTTATAGTCGGGAAAGTCAACCCTAGTCGTCTCTCAAGGAAAACTTAACAGGGCCTAATGTTCGTGTTGCTCACAGAAAACAATTAAATCCTAAACACTCTAATACCAACATGAGTTTTTGAAACAAACGAGAATTCAAATACGAGAATTAAGCAGAAAACCTAAGCCAGAGTTTGTCAATCCCGAGCTAAACTAATTAAGCAATAGATCTAAACTAGAGGTTGTCAAACCCTAGATGATAAACTACTAAACACGGAATCAGGAAACAAATCAAAAGAAATTAAATAAGATCTCCAAACAAGAAACGATGAGATTCAACGAAGAACGATTAATCATGAAATCCGAGTTCAACTCCACTTGCATAAAATTCAGATTATTAAAACCGGAAAGCAAGAACTGATCAAGAGCCCAACAAAACAGGAATTAAATACAAGCAGGATGAATCAATACGTAGATGAAACGATCAAGAACGACGGAACAAAATACTGATAAATTACTCTCAATTCAAATCCAAAATCACACAAGGTATTGCAAGAATCCGTAAATAAAATTGAAGAGAACTAAGTACCGATTACAGGATGTTAAACCAATGTCTGAATTGACTAAAATTGAAGAACAGATCGATCTTTGTTCCAGCGGCGCGATGGCGAAAGAAAACAGAAGAAAATACGTAAAATCCGAACTGAGGAAATAACCTAAAATAACGTATATATATTAAGGCAACAGAGCGCCGGCTGAAAGCGAAGCGCACGCCGAGGGCGGGCGTCTTGCGCGAGGCGCAGGCGGGGTCGGGCGAGGCACGCGGGTGGAGGTGCTGTGGCGAACCGCGCTCACTCCGAGCGCGAGGAAATTGGGAACGCGCTCTAGTGAGCCGGCGTTCAGCGCGGATGAGCGGGCGAGATGCGGGCGAGCGCGGCGAAGGTGCTGCGGGCGAGCCGGCGTTCACTCGAGCGCGAGGGAATGGGAACGCGCGCGGAGTGAGCCGGCGTCAGAGCGCGGCGGCGCGCGACGGAGGCGGGCGCGGGCGAGGGGTAAGCGAGCGGGTGCGGGCGAGCCGGGAGGCGAGCTGGGCGCTGAATCGAGCGCTCTGGACGAACGCTGGCTGGGTGCCGGGGTGTGCGGAGTGGCGAGTCTGTCGCCTGGCGCGGCGCGCGTCTTGCGACTTGGACTCGTCGACACGTGCTCTCGCGTCCGATCTCGTAATTACGATCCGCTTTCACCTATGAAATCCAATCGCGATGCTCTTCACTGTACTTGATCCTTGGTAGATTCATTTAATCCTATTTAATGCCGATTTTCTGCAAAACATTGAAACGAACCAAGTAAGTCCGAAACGATAAATAATAATCGAACTAACGACATAAATTGGATAAACTAATGAAGACAACATGAAAACAATACCAAGAATAAGCACAAAATGACACCAAACAACTCCCCACACTTATTCATTTGCTTGTCCTCAAGCAAAGTCTATCAAGTAAGAATAGAAGAATAGCTCATGCAACTAAACTCTTAATCTAATCAATCAAACCTCTTTTTGCAATTCCCCCAAACATGATGAGTACATAATCAAGGTTAATGTGAAACAAATCTAAGATTGTGAGAATGTCAAATAAACAAGAAGATTATTTTTGCTCGCACCCACTCTCCGTTAGGCGAATTAACTAAAATGGTTACCTTTAGCAACAAGTTTCTTTTGAGAACACAAAGAAAGTATAAACAAATTTTGGAACAATGTTCGAAGGTGAAGTCTCGATGAATTCGAGTCTCCTATCGTGGTTTCCATGCCCATTTCTCAATTCACGAGAAAGAGGCGAGAATCCCATCCTCCATTTATACAATCTCAACAAATTATTGGAGTTTTCATTCTCCTTCTTTCTTTTCTTATTCATTTTTTTTTTTTTGAAACAAGTATATAGGTAACCAAACTGTTAACATTCCCCCTAACATTAGCCGGACAAATCACATCAATAACCCCCGATTTAAGATTTATTCACACAACCCCGTTCATTCATATTGCACTTCAATCACATGACATCACGATAAAAGAGAACACATCAAGATTTGACCAATACCACAGAGTTCAGGTGCATAAATTATAATCTTAACTTATTCGCATAGACAAAAACTTGAGTACAAGATGACAAAATAAGCATAGATCCATGGTGTCAATCATGCACATACCCCGAGCACAACATATACAACATATCATCAACAACTCCCCCCCCCACACATAGATGAGCACTGTCCCCAAAGCTCTGAACATGAACAACAAAATAAAGCCAAAAGAGAACGAGACTTCCCTGATAACAGCTGAGAGAAAAGGAGGTCGGGCGAACATCGAGTTCCAAGGATAGTCCTGCAGCAAGCACCAGAAAAGACAAGGAAAAACAAACAAACAACAAAAGGAAAACAACGAACCACCGAAAAAAGGACGAGAGCAAAAAGAAATAAGGAAATATATACATACTCTCCAACAGTGAAGCTTCACTGTTGGTCCGGCGATGGTGGTGCTCACGATACTTCTTCTTCTGCTGGTATTGCTTGATCACGAGAATAGCTGCGGTGGGCCATTCTTCTTGGTATTGCCTCTCTTCTTTGAAATTCTTGTGGTGCTTTGAGGTCTTCTGTATGGGGCGCTCTGATTAGAACTTTGCCCTTGACTCTGATTTCTCCATCCCACGTTAGATTGATTCCTCCACCCCGAGCCAAACTGTTGCTGATTAGACTCGACCTGCTGTCGGGGTTGGAATCCTTGCATGGCATAGGTTTCTGCTTCGCCCTCATGAGTCGGCTCCCCCATCCTAGGGCACGTATCAACGTTATGCCCGGTTTCATTGCAAATTCCACAAGGCTCTAAGAATTCCTCGTGCTGGGTTGGTTGATCGAGCTTTCTCAATTTCAGCTCTTGTACTCCTCATCAACTCGCCACTTGTTTAGTCATGTCGTATGAAGGGTTCACGGCATGAGACTTTGCTCTCCCACCTCATTGGACTTACATTTGTGAAGTAGCACCATGGCTTCAAAAAGTTCGACGATATCCATCGCCGTACTAGAACCGATGTCTCCACCCGCAACGTTGTCCACCATGTATTGAAACTCGAGTCAATCCATCATAGAAGAATTGATACAAAATTTCGTCTAGCAAGGCATGATGAGGACACTTTTGCAACAAGTCCCTGAACCGTTCCCAAGCTTCATGGAATGGCTCGTCAGCTGTCTGATTGAAAGTCATGATCTGTGACCTCAACTCTTGACTCTTCTTGTTCGGGTAGTACTTCGTCATGAACTTGTCTACCACGGCATTCCAGTTCTGCAGAGAGTTGGCAGGGAGAGCAAGAAACCAAGATTTTGCTCTATCTTTCAGGGTGTACGGGAAACACCGCATCTTCAGCTGATCTTCATTTAGTCCTCCCAGCGGGAAGGACTGCAAAACCGAGCAAAACTCTCTTATAAAGCCCAAAGCATCCTCACTAGCAAGCCCATGGAAAGTAGGCATGAGTGAGAAATGGTTCGGTTTCAACTCGTAATCTCGGGCTGCGGTCCAAGAACAATTGGGGCGAGGCGCCCCAATCACCGCCTATAAAAATCACGCAGAGCACGTGCATTCTCACCCATCTCTCTCAACGGGAGTATCTTCAACAACCGGTTGATCCGTGATAAACTGCTCGATTGTTCACCACTCGTAAGTGGTACCAAACCTCCTCGACTCGAAAAGCGACCTTTTAGTTCTTCGAGTGTGGTCCAACGGGTAGCAAGCGGTCTATTTAGACTTCATGCGACCTAGCATACAAAACACTCAAACAAGAAAAGATCCCACGAATCGGAGAATAACAAAATAAAAACAAAAGAAACACGGAAAACAAATCAACACAAACAATACGCCTAAAGTTCTCCCCACAATACGCTTAAAATTTGTTCAATCAAAGTGTACTCTCAATCGACTCGCAATCGCACGAGGTGTTGTAGTCGGAAAGTCAACCCTAGTCGTCTCTCAAGGAAAACTTAACAGGGCCTAATGTTCGTGTTGCTCACAGAAAACAATTAAATCCTAAACACTCTAATACCAACATGAGTTTTTGAAACGAACGAGAATTCAAATACGAGAATTAAGCAGAAAACCTAAGCCAGAGTTTGTCAATCCCGAGCTATACTAATTAAGCAATAGATCTAAACTAGAGGTTGTCAAACCCTAGATGATAAACTACTAAACACGAATCGTGAAACAAATCAAAATTAATTAAATAAGATCTCCAAACAAGAAACGATGAGATTCAACGAAGAACGATTAATCATGAAATCGAGTTCAACTCCACTTGCATAAAATTGATTATTAAAACCGAAAGCAAGAACCGATCAAGAGCCCAACAAAACAGAATTAAATACAAGGTGATGAATCAATACGTAGATGAAACGATCAAGAACGACGGAACAAAATATCGATAAATTACTCTCAATTCAAATCCAAAATCACACAAGGTATTGCAAGAATCCGTAAATAAAATTGAAGAGAACTAAGTATCGATTATAGGATGTTAAACCAATGTCCGAATTGACTAAAATTGAAGAACGATCGATCTTTGTTCGGCGCCGATGGCGAAAGAAAATGAAAAATACGCGAGAAATAACCTAAAGTAACGATATATATTAAGGCAGGCGCCGGCTGAAAGCGAAAGCTTGTGGCGAAGCGCGTCGAGGCGCGGGCGGGCGTGCGGCGGGGCGACGGGCGAACGGTGTTCACTCCGAGCGAGAGGGAAATTGGGAACGCGAGTCGAGCGATGAGCTGCTCAGCGGATGCTGGCGAGATTATGATGAATTCCAAGAGTTTTGAAATGAATTGTGAAAGTTTGGGAATTATGTCTTGTGATACTTATAATGTTTTCATTATGGGATTATGAGTCACTTAGCCTAAATATAATCCTACCCTACCAAAGAGCCTACATTATAACCTTTTATAAAGACCTTTTGATCTTAGTTCTTGAGCACATATTTGAGCAATGGAGAATTAGACGATTTGCAAGCTTATGGTAGATTCCATGTGTTTTAAACTTTGAGAGTATACATCCTCCTTCATACACTTGAGTGTTTGAGATTTCTTATATATATATCCATGTCGTGAGGATTCAAGTTTGAGAAGGCTTGTGCTTATGATTATTATGATGTGTGGAGTTTAACGAAGATGTTGTGATTTGATTCATTTGAGTGAATCGTTTTGCTCATTGCTCTGAAGCTTATTGCTTTTATCGCTCGACTCCTTACCATCTCTCGTCGTCTCTCTTTGTTCTAATTTGTTTGAGGACAAACAAAAGGGTAAGTTTGGGGAGTTGATAAGCCTCATTTTTACATGATTTATAAAGCTATATTCGCTTTCTTTCTAAGTGATAAGTGATCTTTTGAGTTATCTTTTATATATTTATATTTACCTTAGAAGATATTATGCCGTGTATTTCATGTCATTTTAGCATAGGTTTTGATGTCAAAAAGGTGGATCATGATAAAGAGGAATCACTAGCCAAAATTTGATCGCTCCATTTTTCACACGTAAAAGGCGTATATAGAAGGTAAGTTGAGTATCGTATCCACAGGCATTGTAATACGAAAACACGTGGTAGCTCAACGATAATTCATCATTATTCAAGCACGTAAAATTGGGTGAAAGGTTTTAAGGGCTTGAATTTAATCCAAAGCAAAGCGTAACCATGCGAGAAAATAAAACAAAGCAATAAACACACGGAAGATAAAAGCAGATAAGAGAGACTAACCCTAGGGATGCATTAATCCTATCCACAACGTATGTTTATCCTGCTCCTATTAGCCAATTTTAATCCGCATAAGATGGAAGATCACAAATATAACCAACAACTTCAATTACGACAATTGCGGCGAGAGATTACGAGTTTTCCCTACCATTCTAGGTGAAAACAAGTAACTCAAAAGGATCACTAAGAATATGCTTCATACGAATATCCTATCTCGCCTCGACTCAAGCGCTTATTCGTATCATGCATTCAAGATCGATTGACAATTAATACAATTACGTAATTAACCGACAACTAGATATGCATCAAGATTGATCGTAAATCAACACATATAAATAAGCACCAAGAATCATGAATCAATGCCTCGGAAGGTAAATAGCGATAACAAAATCACATCATATAGGATCGAATCATGCAAACCCTAGGATCGAGACGAATTTTAGCTACGCATAATTAAATTACCAAAGCAATAAATAATTAAATAAAACATAAATTAAGATAGATAGATAAAACCGTAAGAATCCACGAAGAACAATTGTAGCGACTTGAATCCCAAGAAATTACAATTCTAATACTAAACTATGAAATTGGAATGAAAATACTTAAAGAAAAAGCTAAACTAAATTAAACGGAAAAGAACTTGCAAAAGAAAATAAAGAAGAATTTGTGTTCGCTGCGAATGGTGTTTCTAAGCTACGCCTCTCTACCCTATTTATAATAAAACCCAAGCTCCTTTTCTCGTAAATTCACCAATCCTATTTTGACTCTGAATCAATTCCCTAAAACTCTCGTCTAAATCTCACTCCAATTCATGCTTGATGTTTGCGTATATATATAAATCACGTAACCCTAGGCGACTTATCCCGCGAGCCATTCACGCAAAAGAAGGTTGCGAGCGTCAAAATTGCTGAAATCTCGCTCATCCTCGCGACCAAGCATCTCGACCAACGGTCCCGAGCGTTTCTCGCGAGGCGTAATTCCCTCCGCGCGACTTCGCCGTTTCGCTCCGTTCTCTCTCGTCCGGACTCCGAATTGCGATCCGTTTGCACCTACGGACTCCTATCGAGATGCTCTTTAACATTGTACACTTTGTACATCCATATTTGTCAAATCCTTTATCTCATATTCAATGTCGTTTTCAAACAGTTCTTCATCGCATGATCTCGCGACTGGGCTAGTGATTCCTCTTTATCGTGATCCACCTTTTTGATATCAAAACCTATGCTAAAATGACATGAAATACACACGGCATAATATCTTCCAAGGTAAACATAAATATATAAAAAGATAACTCAAAAGATCACTTATCACTTAGAAACGAAACGAATATAGCCTTATAAATCATGTAAAAATGAGGCTTATCAACTCCCCCAAACTTACCCTTTTGTTTGTCCTCAAACAAATTAGAACAAAAGAGAGACGACCAGAGATAGGTAAGGAGTCGAACGATAAAAGCAATAAGCCTCAGAGCAATGAGCAAAAAAAGATTCACTCAAATGAATCAAATCACAACATCTTTCGTTAAACTCCACACATCATAATAATCATAAGCATAAGCCTTCTCAAACTTGAATCCTCACGACATGGATATATATATAAGAAATCTCAAACACTCAAGTGTATGAAGGAGGATGTGTATACTCTCAAAGTTTAAAAACACATGGAATCTACCATAAGCTTGCAAATCGTCTAATTCTCCATTGCTCAAATATGTGCTCAAGAACTAAGATCAAAAAGGTCTTTATAAAATGTTATAATGTAGGCTCTTTGGTAGGGTAGGATTATATTTAGGCTAAGTGACTCATAATCCCATAATGAAAAACATCATAAGTATCACAAGACATAATTCCCAAACTTTCATAATTCATTTCAAAACTCTACACCAAAAAGTCATTTTTTCTAAGAATTCCATAATTTTCATATAAGTGATATACTCATCTCAAAGCACTAGCTACTTACCCATTTATGTTCTTTTCACACACTTGTGTCATTTATTTATTTATTTATTTTTTTGAACTTATATGGGTAAGCAACTATTTTTATTATTATCACTTCCTCAACAATTATTCTCTTTTCTTTCTTTTTCTCAACCTTTCATCCAAGCAACCAAAAATCACACTAACAACATAACCCAACCCACGACTATATGAATGAATAAGGTAGGCTCAAACGAGCTCATCAAAGGATAATAACATGTTCGTGTTTGGATAGTGTATAGGCTAAGAAAAGAATGCCTAATATCATTTCAAAATTCTTAAGCACATCAATGCAACCTCGAAAAAGAACCAGAGCAAGTTCTAGAGAAACACATGCTATTTCAAACTATTCACACAGGAAAAAAAAAAAAGACTGAAAAGATATGACAGTCAAAAGCTCAAGTCTCACAGGTTTCAAAAATGCGATCAAGTTCTCAAAGGTTTAATACTCACAACAATCATAACATGCTTCGTCTCACAAAATCAATAGATTTTCTAATAAAAACAATTCTCATCATCGGCTGCTCGTCATTCAACTCAACCCACAAAACAGACACAAAACCCAAACACGAAAAACAAAACAAACACAAACAAAAGAAAATGTAACAAAAGCGAAAAACAAACCAAAACAAAGAAAAACATTGGGTTACCTCCCAACAAGTGCTAAATTTAAATGTCTTTAGCTAGACCAATACTAACCTCGATCAATCGGCGATTTGGCAAGCAGTCTTCTTACCAAATCTTTGCTTGCCTCCATATTTTGCGTTGACTGCAGACCACCACTGAGTGTGGAAGTGGCCTCCCCCAAACTTGAACAAGTCACTCGGAGTTCCATGCCGAGTCCATCTTTTCTTTGTAGCACCCTTGTCAACTAGTCGGTTGACATCCAAGCTCGAGATTTGGCTAGCTGCAACAGTGGTGATTGAATGACACTCTTCATGCTCTGCACTATCGTGTCGCGGGATGGCGTCATAGATTGAGATTTTCAGCTTCTCATCGTTAACACGAAAAGTTAGATCACCTTCCTGCACGTCAATTAAAGCACGACCAGTTGCTAGAAAAGGCCTACCCAAGATTAGTGGTTGATTTTTAAATTCAGGAATGTCTAAAATAACAAAATCTGCTGGAAAGACAAAATCCCGAACTCTTACCAACACATCCTCAACTATCCCCTTAGGGTATGCGACTGACCTGTCAGCCATCATTAACGAAATGGAGGTCTTCTTCAGTTTGCCCAGCCCCAAGCGATTGAACACATTTAACGGCATCAGGTTTATGCTTGCTCCTAAATCACACAACACGTTGGGGAACGTGTGCTCTGCAATCTCGCACTCCAACGTAAAACTGTCGGGATCCTTCTGCTTTAGAGGGAGCTTCCTCTGTAAGACGGCACTGCATTCTTCGGATAGGGTAATTTTTTCAAATTTCCCCAATTTCTTCTTGCTTGCAAGCGCGTCTTTTAAAAATTTCATGTATCCCGGCATGTTTCGCAGCGCTTCAAAGAGAGGCAAATTGATCTCAACTTTTTGAAAAATCTCTTTGAAACACGCAAACTCCTCGTCATATTTCGACTTGACTAGTCGACTCGGAAATGGGACCGGAGGAGTGTACGTGCGAGAATTGGATTCTGGAGGCCCTTCGCGGTTGACCTCGCGACCGCTGGGAAGGTCGCGAGGCGTCTGCTCTGCGCTGCAATCCTTCTTCGCGTTCAAATTTCAGCGCTATTCGCCGCGAACAAATCTGGGGCGTGCACAATCTGATGGCTCGCGGTCAGGGCTCGCGGGCGCGTGCTCGGTCGCGAGCTTCCGTGGGCAAATTTTGGGACTCCTCGCGATCGGGCTCGCGGTCGCGAGCTCGGTCGTGAGTTTCTGCTCCAGTTTACTTTCTTGCTCCGTATGGCTTGGGTAAGCTTGTCCACTTCTCGTCTGGATGGCGAAACATTGATTTTTCGGGTTTACCTCCGTATTACTCGGAAATTGGCCCGTCTTTTGTAGTGCATTCAAGCTGCGGCTACTTGACCAATCGATTTTCCAAAATCTTCATATGCTTTCCCATAGCCGTCACAGTGGACTCCAAATGATTAATCTTCTGCCCGGTGTTGCTTATAAATGAGTTCTGGTTCGTCGTCAATTGTTGGTTGCTTACAACCAACTGTTGCATCATGTCCTCTAGACTCGGCTTCTTCGTCTCTTGAATCACTCCATTCTGAACTGATAAACCTGGTGGAGGCTGTTGAAAATTATTGGGGTTGACGTACGAGAAATTTGGATGATTTCTGTTATTTGCATTGTATGCCGGATTTCCCCACTGATTCCTCTGATTGATGTGGTTGACCTCTTCTGTCTTGATCTGACTCTTCAAAAGAGTGAATTGCTTCATCAGCTCGTCGTATTTCGAATCAGTCTCGACAGCTGCTGCTTTAACCATTGGCGTTCTCTCCGTTGGCCATTGATAACTATTTGCCGCCATCTCTTCTATGATGCGACTGGCCTCCTCTACACGACGATTAAATAAACATCCACCTGCCGACGCATCCACTATGCTCCTTGTATGCCATGTCAGCCCACTGTAAAACTGCGTGATCTGCTGTTCTTTGGAGAATCCGTGTTGTGGGCACTTTCCCAATAGGCCCCTGAATCGCTCCCACGACTCGAACAATGACTCATCTCCTAGCTGGGAGAAGTGGGAGATCTCGGCGATGATTTTCTGGGCTTTGGCTGGCGGAAAATACTTTGAGAGGAACTTTTCGCAAAGATCCCCCCAACTGTTTATGCCCGTGCGGTCCAAACTCTTGAACCATTCCTTCGCCTGACTGCGCAGAGAGAATCCGAACATGCGCATCCGAATCGTGTCTTGTGGCACCCCATTCTGTTTGATGGTGTCACAAATGTCGAGGAATGTCTCAAGATGCGCATTCGGGTCCTCTGTGACTCCTCCCCCAAACTGCTCTCCTTGTACCATGCTGATTAGGGTCGGCTTTAACTCGAAGTTGTTTGCATTGACTTCCGGGCCCCATCCGCCTCCTTGGAATTGTTCAGTGGGAGGTCGGTACATATAATTCAGAGGTCTCGTCTCTGGAGCAGGGACTAGGAGTCCCATATTCGCCATCTGGCGCTGCATCTCTGCGAAATCGGCTAACATGCGTGCAGCTTGCTCGGGAGGAATGCCCCCGTTCTGTGGATTAGCTACCATTGCAGCCCGTCTCTTCTCTCATCCTCTTCTCCTTTGAGAGCTTTCGATCTCGGGATCTAGTAATATTTCAGGAGGTCCACGAGATCTTGTCGCATAAACTTCACGAGAAAAGAGAATTCACTCGTAACAATAAATAATATAATATATAACTTGAATTAATAAATCCAAATCGTCAAATTATTCCTATGCAATCTTAACAATCCCCGGCAACGGCGCCAAAATTTGATCGCTCCCTTTTTCACACGTAAAAGGCGTATATAGAAGGTAAGTCGAGTATCGTATCCACAGGGATTGTAATACGAAAACACAGAAGCTAGCTCAACGATAATTCATCATTATTCAAGCACAGAAAATTGGGTGAAAGGTTTTAAGGGCTTCAGAATTTAATCCAAAGCAGGCGTAACCATGCAGAAAATAAAACAAAGCAATAAACACACGGAAGATAAAACAGATAAGAGAGACTAACCCTAGGGATGCATTAATCCTATCCACAACGTATGTTTATCCTGTTCCTATTAGCCAATTTTAATCCAGACAAGATGGAAGATCACAAATATAACCAACAACTTCAATTACGACAATTGCGGCAGTAGATTACGAGTTTTCCCTACCATTCTAGGTGAAAACAAGTAACTCCAAAAGGATCACTAAGAATATGCTTCCTACGAATATCCTATCTCAGCTACGACTCAAGGCTTATTCGTATCATGCATTCAAGATCGATTGACAATTAATACAATTACGTAATTAACCGACAACTAGATATGCATCAAGATTGATCAGAAATCAACACATATAAATAAGCACCAAGAATCATGAATCAATGCCTGTAAGGTAAATAGCGATAACAAAAATCACAACATATAGGATCGAATCATGCAAACCCTAGGATCAGTACGGAATTTTAGCTACGCATAATTAAATTACCAAAGCAATAAATAATTAAATAAAACATAAATTAAGATAGATAGATAAAACCGTAAGAATCCACGAAGAACAATTGTAGCGACTTGAATGGGAAGAAATTAAATTCTAATACTAAACTATGAAATTGGAATGAAAATACTTAAAGAAAAAGCTAAACTAAATTAAACGGGAAAAGAACTTGCAAAAGAAAATAAAGAAGAATTTGTGTTCTGCTCTGGAATGGTGTTTCTAAGCTACAGCTCTCTACCCTATTTATAATAAAACCCAAGCTCCCTTTTCTCGTAAATTCACCAATCCTATTTTGACTCTGAATCAATTCCCCAAAACTCTCGTCCAAATCCCACTCCAATTCATGCTTGATGTTTGCGTATATATATAAATCACGCAACCCTAGGCGACTTATCCCGTGAGCCATTCACGCGAAAGAAGGTTGCGAGCGTCAAAATTGCTGAAATCTCGCTCATCCTCGCGACCAAGCATCTCGACCAACGGTCGCGAGCGTTTCTCGCGAGGCGTAATTCCCTGCGCGCGACTTCGCCGTTTTGCTCTGTTCTCTCTCGTCCGGACTCCGAATTGCGATCCGTTTGTGCCTACGGACTCCTATCGAGATGATCTTTAACATAGTATACTTTTCAAATCCATATTTTTCAAATCCTTTATCTCATATTCAACATCATTTTCAAACAGTTCTTCATCGCATGATCTCGCGACTGGGCTAGTGATTCCTCTTTATCGTGATCCACCTTTTTGACATCAAAACCTATGCTAAAATGACATGAAATACACATGGCATAATATCTTCCAAGGTAAACATAAATATATAAAAAGATAACTCAAAAGATCACTTATCACTTAGAAACGAAACGAATATAGCCTTATAAATCATGTAAAAATGAGGCTTATCAGCGCGCGGACGGGGGTGCGCGGGTGAGCCGGCGTTCACTCCGAGCGCGCGAGGGAAATTGGGAACGCACGCTCGGAGTGAGCCGGCGTTCAGCGGGTGTCTTGCGAGACGGAGGCGAGCGCGAGGCGAAGGTGGCGGAGGCGGGCGAGCGAGAGGGAGGCGGGCACTGAATCGAGCACGCACTTTTCGGGGCAGTGCGTCTTTGGGTGCCGGGTGTGCGGAGTGAGCGAGTGTTGTCGCTCGGGCGCTCGGGCGCTCGTGCGCGACTTGGACTCGTCAACACGTGCTCTCGCGTCCGATCTCAGAATTACGATCCGATTTCACCTATGAACTCCAATCGCGATGCTCTTCACTTTACTTGATCCTTGGTAGATTCATTTAATCCTATTTAATGCCGATTTTCTGCAAAACATTGAAACGAACCAAATAAGTCCGAAACGATAAATAATAATCGAACTAACGGCATAAATTGGATAAACTAATGAAGACAATGTTGGATTTGTATACTGAAAGCAGTTTGGTTGAGCTTGTATACAATGTTTCCTGTTACCACTATTACAATCTCCTATCTGTTTTGAATACTTGATTGCATATATCTGTGTCCCCTTATCTCATATATAAGTTAGATCATACGGTGTGTAGAAGATCACGTAAGTCCGTATGATTGGTCAAGCTTAATGAGATATAAAAGTTTCACAAATTTGAGACAACTTGAGGACGAGTTGTCGGTATAGTCATGTATAGATAAGAAGTGACTTGACTTGGTTACTTGTCTATCTTTGATGCGTCTCGGCGTATTGAAGGATCACATTGAGATGTGTTCTTCTATCGACCGTCGTGAAGAACCAAGATCTCGGTGACTTACGATGATCTAAACCTCGATAAGGTATTAGGTGAGTATGAGTTCTTGACCATCACTTTGACTTGTTATGGGTGAGGGTTATATGTTCTAACCAAGATTCTCCGCATCTTGGGTGGTGGCGATCTTGTATGTCACGCTAGTTATCATGTCAGTCACCGTATCCGTTTAGGATGATGGCGTCCTTAAGGAGCTCAAAGGTTTATTGTACTAAACCCCGCAGTTGAGTTAGCTCAAGTACAATAATAAGGTTGAGTGGTACTTGCTTAAGGAATTAAAGATATTAATTATTTTAAGCGATCGTGATGCTCTAAATAATTAATGGACGTTCGATATCTTAAATACGGGATTCGTAATGTCTAAGTGCAAGCCCGACTCACCTTCGGTAATAAAGGGGTAAGTCAGCATTTATTCTCTAGTGGCATGAATAAATGTTTATAAATTAATTTATGTTCTGGGCTGAACATAAGATAATTAATTTATTTGAGGCCCATCTTTATTCCTTGCATTTGATCCACTGGCCGCCCATCAGCCCATAGCTTGATGAAATCGGCGCCCCTATATGCTCTCAAAGGAAAGATTTTATTCTCTTTATCCTATAAGGATATTATTATATTTATGGGATATGCATAAATCCTTTCCTTGTGGGATTATGGTAATGCATTATAAATATAAGGTAAGAGATAAAGTCTAGGTTAATGCTCATTAATACTACTCAAATTTTCGGTAATCTCATAGCTTTGAGAGAGAATTTTCGAGACCCTCTTGAGAGCATTGGGTGATTTTCCGAAGCATTCTCCATAGATCGTCCTCACTCGGCGTTGGAGATTGGGCGGCCGGGATCTGATCCGGAAGGTCAAAGCACGAGTCCGATCCGTTTGATCCATTCATCTCGTTCCATCGACCTCTTCGATCCAAAGGTAAACACGAGAAAATCCTACGTGTTGCAATTAATTAAATAGACGCATGCTAGGTTTATAATCAATGTATGGTGAATTAAATATCGAAGATAGATCATCGGGGTGAGGGCTAGACATATGTCATCCCTACAATTGGTATCGAGCACAGGATCGAAATCTTGGCTCTGTTGGATTAATTCATGTTTGATTATTACGTGCGTTTAATTAATTGTGGATCCGCGTTCATCGTGGCTCGTTTTTGTTTTGTTGGGTTTTATTTTTCACCACGAGAAAATCCGTGGTTAGATTAGATTTTTGTAAATCTTATCTGTAAAAGAAGAACGAAGATGAAAGCATGAAAACGAGACAATGAAGAATCGCCGCGAAACCGGACGCGGGCAGCCCTCGGTGCCGTGTGCGCGTCTTCGGCGGCATCGGCGAGCGAGGCGTGCGGGCGGGCAGGCGGTGCTGGCGCGCATTGCTCGGCGCCGGCGTCGCGCTCGACAAACCTCGGCGGATCGCGGGCAGCGGCCGGCGGCGCCAGACGCGTCGCGGCGGGTAGCGCGGGCATCGGCGGGCGTCGCGGGGTGCGCGCGTTTATCGCGCGGGAAACCTCAGCGCGCTCTGTCCGCACTCGGCAGAAACCGCGCGGGAAACCTCAACGAGGTCTCGGCACGGCGCGGCTTTCGGCGGCGCGAGAGCAGCGCCTCGCCGGCGGCAGCGCGCAGCGTTCTCGGCGGCTTCGGCACGGCGCTCGCGCTTTGCGCGAGAAACCTCAAAGCGTTCTCGGCGGGCACGCAACGGGCGGCGAGGCGCGAATCGCGAATCTCATGGCGAGCCTCGGCGGCCTCGGCCGAGATTCGCGCAGGAAACCTCAAAGCTGTCGAGTTTTTCTCGGCAGGGTGGGGCGACGGCGCGCGGTGCTGGGCGCGCGCATGGGCTGTGCCCTAGCGCGCGCGGCCCAGCCCATTTTGGGCCAACCCGGCCCAAACCCGGCCCAGACCCGATTTTCAGGCCCAGACCCGTTTTTCCAGCCCGATTCCAGATTTTAGGCCCGATCCGGCCCGTTCCACCGATCCGGCCCAAATCCAGTTTTGACGAATCCGGTCCGTGCCCGTGCACGCGAGGCCCGTTTTCGAAGTTTAATTCTGTACTTTGCAATTCTATGTAATAGATTAGGCAGGAAAGTGCAGGTTTCACGAGTGGGCCACGATGAACGTTTTATTTTATTTTTATCGTTCATTGCATGTCGTGGATGTTTAAATTATGCAGTAGCATGCTATGTATGTTTAAATTACGTTGACAAACCTTTTAGTGTTTTACGTAATTAGATGCGCATAGTAAGCATGCTAGGTTTATCACGTTTATCAAGCATATTTTAGAATTCTGCGAGCATGTTTTACATGTTGAGTTCTATAGACAAGCATGCTAGGATTACGTGATCTGCATGGACAAACCTTTTGAATAAAAAGACTAAGCAAGCAACCCGACAAATTAATTTTTCAAATTAAAATGTCAAGACCTCCACCTTTTGATCTCTAAACAAAGTGATACGCCACTGTGAGTAAACGTCCACACGCGTGGCTTGCTTGCACTGTTTATCATAAGTTTGTTAGATGAGATTCTAAATAAAACATTTTAAATCTATTGAGAAGTGGGAGTTTCATGTGTAAACGTCCACACGCGTGGCTTGCATGTGCCATTAAGAAATGATGAAAATGTTTAGTAAGCACAAGGCCTTTTCAAATAAAACCCTTGTGTCTTACCATGATGGGCAGTGTAATTTAAAGTGATAAAATATTTTTGGCATGAGTCCACTGAGTGCATTCTTGTACTCAGCCCTGTATGTTTGTTTTTAAATGTGCAGGTTGAGCTGATTGATGGGATGGAGCAGTGTTGAGTAATCGGATCTTTTGTTGCTGATAAGTAGAACCTTGAGTGCACATCGTCATATGTGTACTTCACATGTTTTCCGCTGCAAGAACACTAAAGTTATATTTTGAGTTTGAAACATATTACCTTCAGATCAGTTGAACCCTTTTGTTAAAATTTGATGGACCAGTCTTATATATAAATTATGTGTGCTTAATCTCAAACGGTTTGAAGTCTTGAAAGTTTGCTTGTCATATGCCTCAAAATCCTATATTGAATTACCTTTGATATTCTTAAATTCCTTTCCAAGTGATAGTCTCTGCTAATCCGTCCTTAAGATTAGTGGGCTGTTACAAAGTTGTATCAGAGCAGTTTGTTCCTTGAAACTAAAACCCTCCTTTCTAAAGTTAAGTCTAGATTGAGTCACTAGACTTCTAGAGATCAACTGACTATGCTCAACACTCCATCACATCAAGCTCAACCGGAATGAGGTAAATGATTTCTTCTCAAAAGTTTTGAATTGAAAAGTTTGAAAGTGAAAAAGGATTGAAATGATGTTTCAAAAGAAATGAAAGTTATGGAAATTTGTTTGAGAAGAAAGTTATGAATAAAGGTTGAGAAAGAAAGTTGTGAAAAGTGATTGATATTTCAAAGATGATATGTTGAATTCTTGGAATTCAAAGAAGTACATGAGTACTAATGAGTTATGTTATGAATATTTGAAATTCTTATTTCAAATCTCAAAGTTGTTATGAAAGATGATTGATATGATGAAAGATGATTGATATGATGTTTTAAGTTATGAAAAGAAAGAAGATATGAGAAAGATGATGACAGTGATATGAGAAAGTGTTGACAATAATAAGTCAAAAGTGAAATGTTTGAATTCGTGTAATTCAATGAGATTTATTGTTATGAACAAAGTTATGTTATCAAATGTTTAAATTTTGAAATTTTAAGTTTTGATGACAATGAGTATGCTATCCCAAAAGAACGTAGACTGTTTAAGACGCATGATCCCTTTTGCGAAAGAACATAGAAAGATGAGCTATGAGAATTTTTATTCCATCTTGAGAACAAAAGCAAAATCGAAATGAGAATTTCGAGTCAAAAGATGAGAACAACAAGAACAAAGTTGAGAAAACCGAAAGAGAATAAGTATAAATGATGATGACAAGATGATGAATGTCACTATGCGATAAGTGACTTGGGTATAGTCTTTCGTTTGGATGTTTCACATACGACGGAAATCCAACTCTGACTATGACTTTCTCGTTAGAAACGAAATAAGAATGTGATCAAAGAAACAGTTGATCTTAGTCTTATGATTTACATAGAACGAGAACTCTACAGTGTAAAAAAAAATCTTATAATGCTACTAGAACGTAAGATTCTCAGTAGTACAAGTAGAACTATGATGTGTGGGTACATGATAACCTTCATTGATAACCAATGTAAGTTATATGAGGTTTCAAATTTTATTCATTACCTAATTTCTGTCATTGAGTTTAACTCTATGATCTAGTTCCAACTGAGAAATCACTTGAGTTTCCCATTTTTTCAGAAAGAAGTTTACAAACCGAAAATTTATACGGTGTCCTTTTGAAACCAAGCTTTTGTGTAACTGATGTAGGGAAATCTGATTTAACCCTCTCCCGAGGATCTATCTTGGATGTTTAATTCACCATACATTGATTATATTCCTAGCATGCGTCTATATAATTAATTGTAACACGTAGGGGTTTTCTCGTGTTTACCTTTGAATCTATCGGGGATGAACGGATCGAGACTCGTGCTTTGATCTTCTGGACCATATCCCGGTTTCCCAATCTCCAACGTCGAGTGAGGACGATCTATGGAGAATGCTACAGAAAATCACCTCCTTTCTATCTCACTATTTTCGAAAATTCTATCCCACTTGACAATGGTAATTATCGAAAATTGTGTAAGGATAAATGTGAGGATTAGCCTTGATCTTATCTCTTACCTTATATTTATAATGTATTACCATAATCCCATTACGAAAGGATCCATGCATATCCCATAAATATAATAATATCCTTATGGATAAAGAGGATCAAATCCTTACCTTATTAGAGAGATAGGGACCGATTTTCTCCAAGCTACGGGCCTGGATGGGCCAGCCCAGGGATCAAATGCAAGGAATAAAGATTGACCTCAAATAAATGAATTATCTTATGTTCAGCCGAACATAAATTAATTTATAAACATTCATTCATGCCACTAGAGAATAAATCTTGACTTACCCTTTATTACCGGGTGAGTCGGACTTGCACTTAGACATTATGAATCCCGTATTTAAGATATCGCGTCCATTAATTATTTATAGCATTACATTCGCTTAAAATAATTAATATCTTTAATTCATAAGTAGTACCACTCAACCTTATTATTGTACTTGAGCTAACTCAACTGCGGGGTTTAGTATAATAAACCTTTGAGCTCCTTAAGGGGACGTCATCATCCTAAACGGATACGGTGACTCGATACAGATAACTAGCATGACATACAAGCACTGCCACCACCCAAGATGCGGAGAATATTGGGTTAGAACATATAACCCTCACCCATAACAAGTCAAAGTGATGGTCAGCAACTCATACTCACCTAATACCTTATCGAGGTTTAGATCATCGTAAGTCACCGAGATCTTGGTTCTTCACAACGGTCAGATAGAAGAACTCATCTCACTGTGATCCTTCAATACGTCAGAGACGTACCAGCATAGACAAGTAACCAAGTCAAGTCACTTCTTATCTATACATGACTATACCGACAACTCGTACTCAAGTTGTCTCACCAGAAACTTTTATATCTCATTAAGCTTGACCAATCATACGGACTTACGTGATCTTCTACACAATCGTATGATCTAACTTATATATGAGATAAGGGACACGATATATGCAATCAAGTAATCAATTCAGATAGGAGATTGTAATAGTGGTAACATGAAACATTGTATACAAGCTCAACAATACTGCTTTCAGTATACAAATCCAACAACTGAGAAAGTATTTGTGACGGGTCTGGCCAGCCCATATGACCAAAGAAATCTCAGTAGTCGTCATTCTGGTCTTCGAACCTTATATCCCAATTATTCAATTCAAGGAGCATATTGATTCAAACCTCTAAAGTCAACATGAATTGCAAACACATACTTCTTTTAAGTTGTCATGATGAATTTTTCTTCAAGCCTTGAAACCAATGAGTAAGATGAAGGTTGACTTATTTGGTCACCTAAGTTTTCAGATCTGTAAGAGACAGAACACCAAGTTATGATGTAGAGAAGTTCTCGATGAGACGAAATATATTTTTCCTATAATATACGTCGATATGATAACCTTAGATGGGCCTTTGCGGCAAAATGAGTATGAAAAGGATGAATGATTTTATTAAAGTTGATTTATGATAAGATTGTGCGAAGATGATGTATGAATTACGATAAACGATATGCGGATGCCAACTACGTCTTTGCAATATCAGAATGCCGCCTAGACGTGAACCTGAGCAAGGAATTAGAGGAAGATATAGGAGAAGGGGTAGAATCCCACAACCCGAAGAAGAAGGAGAAATACCACAACCACCTCCACCTCCACCTGATCGTAGAATCGAGGAGCTTTTCCTTAGGCAGATTCCGCCTACTTTTAATGGAAAATGAAGTCCTGATGATGCGGAACAATGGGTAAGAGCTATGGAGAGGATTTTTGATTTCCTCCATTGTACAACACAAGAGCGACTGTCTTGTGTTACCTTCCAACTTAACGGACCTGCGGATTTCTGGTGGGAAGCCAGAGGGAAAACCATGACATAGAAACAAATGGACTATTTTACTTGGGAGGATTTCAAGAGAGAGATGTATGAGAAATACATCCCTAAAAGTTATAGAAAGAAAAAGGAAAACAAGTTCTTCAATCTGAAACAAGGACGAATGTCCGTAACAGAGTACGATTGCATCTTTTGCGATATGTCTAGATATGCTCCTGATCAAGTGAGCACTGACATGAAAATGTCAAAGAAATTTCGATCTGATCTAAGGCATGAGATAAGAATATCTCTTGCTAGTCACGGTGAATTGACGTTTACTGAAGCTCTCGGTCGGGCTTTAGATATTGAAGCAGCAATGCCGGAAGATAAATCGGTACAAACTCCGTCACACCATGCTAGTGACAAAGGCAAGAAAAAGTGGGAAGTAAACTACAACAACAACAACCAAGGAAGTTTCGGGAGCGCGAGTAATAAGATGCCATGGCAAGGAAACATGGCCCCACAAGGGCAAGGATGGAAACGACCGATATTTTCCACTCCAATGAGAGGGCCACAAGAGCAAATAAGGGATTTTCCTTGCCCAAAATGTCATAGGATGCATAAAGGTGAGTGCCTATTGGGCATTTGCTTTAAATGTGGTGGAAAGGGCCACTATGCAAATAATTGCCCAGAGATACGCCAGGGAGGAACGGGATGGCCAAATCAACTAGGCCATGCCCAACCACTTAGGGCTATTCAATATCATCCCAAGCATCAGCCTCGGCGAAGAATGACAAGAAAGCAGCGGCGTCGAACAACAAGCATACCATCGACGACAAAACAAACAAAACCAGGGAAACATGACAGGTATGGGAAAACTTCTCAACGTACCTATAATACTTTTGTTTGAAATGGATGCTTCACATTCTTTCATCGCAAGAGCATGTATAGATAGGTTAGAACTCGAATTTGAACAAGCAAATCAGGAAGTGAGAATCTTTTCACCATAGGAGGAATTATGATTGCCACGTATGTTTGCTCAAACTTAGAATTGAACCTTGAATCACTTAAGATCTAGCAATTAACTTGAATATAATACCTATGAGGGATGTAGATATAATCCTAGGAATGGATTGGTTAGCCGAAAACCATTCCACAATCCCGTACAAGAAAAGGAAAATTTCATTCCATTTCCCCGGACAAGAAGCTACGAAATTCCATGGAATTAACATGGGGAAGAAGATCCTGATTTTATCCACACTATATCTAAGGAGAATGATGAACAACAAAGGATTCCGAGCATTTCTTGTCTATCTGGACAGATAAGCGAAAGTTAAAATAAAAGTCGAGGATATGGAAATCGTTCGAGAATTTCAAGATGTTTTTCCCGATAATTTACTAAGTTTACCCTAGTAGGCAGCTAGAGTTTCTATCGACCTAGGACCAGGATCAACCCCAACGTCGAAAGCTTGGTATTGAATGACTCCAAAGGAACTTGAAAGACTAAAATTTCAAATTCAAGAGTAGTAGGATCTAAAGTTTTATCGGACACGTGTATCACCTTCTAAACACCCATTGTTTGTAAGAAAGAAAACGACTCATTGAGGATGCGTATTGATTATTAAGAACTGAATACATTGACGCTTAAGAACAAATATCCACTGCCAAGGATAGACGATTTGTTCAATCAGTTGAAAGGAGCGAGAGTATTCTCGAAAATCGATCTTAAATCGGGTTATTATCAACTTAGGGTACAAGCTGAAGATGTACCCAAAACGGCTTCCGAACAAGATATGGCCACCATGAGTTTATAGTTATGCCGTTCGGACTAACAAATGCACCAGCCGTATTCATGGTCCTCACTCGGCATTAGAGTTTAGGCAAACGGGATACAGTCCAGAAGATCAAAGCACGAGTCTTGATCTATTCATCCCCGACAGATTTGCAGGTAAATACGAGAAAACTCCTACGTGTTACAATTAATTATATAGGTGCATGCTAGGAATATGATCAATGTATGGTGAATTAAACATCCAAGATAAATCCTCGGGAGAGGTTAAAATCAATTTCCTACAATTGGTATCGAGCACAGGATCGATATCTTGGCTCTGTTGGATTAATTCACGTTTGATTATAACGTGCGCAATTAATTAATTGTAAATATGTCGTTCATCGTGGCTCGTTTTATTTTTTATCGGTTTTTGTTTTTCACCACGAGAAAATCCGTGGTTAGATTAGATTTTTTCTTGTAAATCTTATTTGTAAAAGAAGAACGAAGATAAAAGCACGAAGAACGAGACGACGGGAGTACGCAGAAAAACCGGATGCACGACCGACGGCGTGCGGGCGACGGCACGCTGAGCATGTGCGGTGCTCGCAGACACACCGACCGGCACTGCACGCGTTCCCTTAGCTGGAGTCGGTGGCATCAGGGCACGGGTCGTCGGCAGGCTTTGGCAGACAGCCTCGGCGACTTCGGGCATGCCTCGGCAGGTGTCACCCGGCAGTGCCTAGGCTGCATCAGCATCGGCGGACGTCGCACGGGAGGCCCTCAGCAGCTTCGAGTGGCCTCGGCAGGTCTCACCCGGAAGTACCTCGACGAAGTCGCAGCAGCCCTCGGCAGCCAGGCGTGTGGGGCGCGCATTTCTCGCGCAGATGCCTCAACACGTCTCGGTGGGTCGTGCGCAGCGTCTCTCGGTGAGCCTCGGCACGAGCGTGCATGCAGAAACCTCAACGTGCGGCAATGCTCGGCGGCAGGGCTCGACAGCGCTCGGCGTGTCTCGACGGGAAACCTCAGCGAAGCCTCGGGCAGCAGCGGGCGACGCGGCTCGGCAGCGGTCGGCGGCCTCGGTGCAATTCTCGCACGCGGAAACCTCAACGCGCGCAGAAGCTCCTGCAGCGCGATTCTCGGTAGCTTCCCGACAGCTTCGGCAGACTTGGGTGAGCCTCCTCGGTAGGCGCCCCGGTAGGTGATGAGGTGTAATACCCCGTATTTCTGTAACAAAGATTAGCTCATGATTAAGAGCTTATTAAGAAGGGCATTGCATCCTTAAGAAAGAGTTGGTTAAATTAGAAGCTTTTGCGTTAAACTTCGAGTTGAGACGATAGAATTTCGGCATATTTGAGATAGAATCTGAGATAAGATTCTTAAATCTAGTTGAACATAAGAAGACCTAGATTTAAATAGTCTTGAGATGATAAATACATGCTCAAATAAGTCTTGATTTCAGAAAATTTAGAATTTCAATATCTATGTTTTTGTGACGTCGACATTTGCCGATCAAGCTCGGATGAAGAGCAAAATATTTAAAATGGTTTTTAAGGTCAAAAATATGTTTAATTATTATATTTTGAGGTTTATGGAAATTATTGAGTTTAAAAGTAAAGATTCAAATAGAGATTATTTTATCGGATAATTAGTGTCGATTTCTCGCTATAAAAACGTTATACATTATTCTACAATATTTATAATTATTTTCTACAATAAAAGTGATTATTTTATATTAAAGAAAATGAGAAAAAGAAAAGAAAAGAAAAGGTTCTAGAATAGGGTGAATAATCACCCTAATAAAGAAAATCAAAAATAAAATTAATTATTACATAATATAAAGTAGTAAACTTTAGACTTTTCAAACTACATTTTCTTCTCCATTTCTCCCAAACTCACGTCCCACACACAAGAACACACACTTTCACAAACACAAAATTTCGTGCACCATGGTCCAAAAATAGGAAGATCCGGTCGTTGAATTTTCGATCGGTCTTCGAATAAAGGTATAATTTCGTACCTAGAACACATCTACGGTTTGAAATTTTTAAAAATATGATCCTATGCTCTTATTATATTTTCGGTCAAATGCTGAAAATATGAATGATTATGTGTTGTTTGATTATTTGTTAATATTATGATAGATTTGACGTCTACGTATTGTTTAACGTTAAATTTGTAAAGCATATGTTTATTATTTTGAAAATCATGAAATTTTCAAAAAAGGGCATGCCTTAATCTTGAATTTATGATGTTAATATGATTGAATTATCTTCATATATGTGTTATTGGATTGATATAAACGATATTGGAGCAAGAAAAACGCTTGAAATCGAAATTATACGAAATTACCTAAAATGGCCGAAAACCCTAAGGCATATATTGTTGGATTTTTTATTTTATTTGATCATTTTGACTTCGTATTTGGATTCTATGATATAAATAATGCTTAAAATGATTTATTCAGATTTTTCCGCCGACGTATTCAAAAAAGGTAAAATTTTAGTTTGTCGGCGAAAATCGATTTTCAAAGCCAAAGCTTTGATCCTTATATTTTGTTGATAAAATGATGATATTTAATGATAGTTGAGCATGTATATAGGTTCGTTGGTGTTAGATGACATCTCACGTGAATTTTCGACGTTAGACCTTAAGTGACGTCTTAACGGGATTTTCGGTTTTTATCTATGATGAGGTTATTGAAGCTTGTTGTTGAGTCTTATATACTCATTGAGACATATGGTGATGAATTGGTGGAGTTTGGGCTATGTTTGGATGGTTTGGTATTGATATGGCGATGCGGTTATAAACGTTACGTTGTCGAATTTTCGATAGAAGTTGTTATATGTCAAAGATGTTAGAGGATGCAATGACCCAAGTTTTGATAGAACTTAGTGTCTTAGTTTTGATATGAAGAAGAAATAGTCGTGTCGACGACTAAAGATGAATAATGTTCTTGTTTGGTCTTGATATGCATTTATGTCGTTCTATGAGGATAAAATATGGATAAAGAAAGAAATGGAATTGGGAATTAGTTCCTTAGCTCTAAGGAACATCCAGGTGGATATAAATATTTTCTATAAAAGTATGCTTATGCTTTCAAATGTTTTCAAATGACATGATATGATATGATATGATTATGCATGAAAAATGACATGAGATTTTATGATATGCATTTAATTGTATTGTTTTGAAAGTTGATTGACTTGCCAAAGTTTTGAGCATGAGCATAAGCATAATGCACTACCTATCCATGGAAAAGAAAGAAAAGAAAGAAATGACCTACGTCGGGTATGACCGAAGTTGAGATCCTTCGGGACCAACTCGGGTATGTGAAGTTAAAGTATGTTGAGGAGGCCTACTCCTCGGATCAACACAAAGAAAATACGTGGATATGGGAAGGAAAAGAAAGATGCATGCAGACACGAAACATGCATATGCATATGATATGATGATATGATGATATAATGATATGAGCATGCATGAACAGATTTTTGAGAAACCCTATGCAGGTAATTTCAATAAAAACCCTAAATAAGTTTATTCTTATGGCAAGTCAAGAATATAGCCCTAAGGGCAAAGTTTTAAATGTTTTTGGCGTATACCCACTGAGTGCATTTTTGTACTCACGCCCTGCATATATTTCTAAATATGCAGGTTGAGCTGGAGAGAATCTTTGGAATCGAATCTTTTGCAGCGAGCTTCTAAGTAATTTGCTTCATGATAATATTGATAAATGAGTGATGTTATTCATTTGATGTTCACATGTTTTTAATGCCCAGAGAGTTATGTCTTCACACATAATTCTCAGCTACACTTTCCGTTTCCGAACTTTGGCCTTCACTTGTTATGTGTTCTGCTAGAACAAAATGATCAAGTTCAATGCTCGGTTATGATTTGAATTGTGGATAAATTCTTAAAGTTTTCGAAGCATGCTCAATTATGTACATTCTTGATAGTGGTTATTTCGTTGTGCTTATTTTCCTCAGTCGTTAATCTTCTTGTTCGATTCTTTATTGTTATTAGAGGATCATAAAATCATCCTTCGTTCAACTTTATTTCATCTCTTAAACAATAAATATTCGACTCGTTTATGACGAAGGTTAATGTCATCTCTTCTCTTGACACATGTTTGAGCCATTGTTGTAAAAATTTTCTTCTTAACCCCAAGTCACGGCCTAATTACCTGATTAGGTAGTCGGGTCGTGACACGAGACGAGGCTAGGCGGCTGCTCGGTGAGTTCCTCGGCAGCTCTCGTCAGGAGACGCATAGGTGGGCGGAGGATGTGAGGCTGGGCGTGCGTTGTGGGCTGTGCCCGAGCGCGCGCGGCCCAACCCACATTGGGTCGACCCGGCCCAATTTCGACCCTAACCTAGATTTTCGACCCGAACCCGATTTTCGGCCCGATTCCAGATTTTTGGCCCGATCTGGCCTGTTTTCGATTTTTCGCCCAAATCCAGTTTTGACGAATCCGGTCCGTGCCCGTGCACGCGAGGCCCGTTTTCGAGTTTTGAAGATCTGTACTTTGCAAATTTTATGTAATAAATTTGGCAAGTAAGTACAGGATCCACGAGTGGGCCGCGATGAACGATTTTATTTTATTTTTATCGTTCAAAGCATGTCTTGGATGTTTAAAATATGCAGAAGCATGCTATGTATGTTTAATTACGTAGATAAACATATTATATGTTTTCGTGATTGGATGCGTATAGTAAGCATGCTAGGTTTATCGCGTTTTTCAAGCATATTTTAGAATTCTGCGAGCATGTTTTACATGTTGAGTTCTATAGAAAAGCATGCTAAGATTACGTGATCTGCATGGATAAACCTTTTGAAACAAAAGACTAAGCAAGTAACCCGACATATTAATTTTTAAATTAAAATGTCAAGACCTCCACTTTTTGATCTCTAAACAAAGTGATACACACTGTGAGTAAACGTCCACACGTGTGGCTTGCTTGCACTGTTTGTCATAAGTTTGTTAGATGAGATTTCTAAATAAAACATTTTAATCTATTGAGAAGTGGGAGTTTCATGTGTAAACGTCCACACGCGTGGCTTGCATATGCGATTTTCATAAGTTCTCTAGAGATAGATTTAAAATGAGATGACAAAGGAATTTGGATTGGAAGCGGTATGGTCCTAGTGAGTATGCCAATTCTAAGAATTCATTTTCTTCTGTTAAAATTGTGGTCATTGCTTAGACATCACCTCAGTACAATTTCCATGAAGTCCCTTCTTGCGATAGTGATGTGGTCTAGTAAGGTCCAATCATTAATTTCATTTGTCATAAGGATAAGTTAACATGGATTGAAATTAAACGACTAAAAGATATATTTTAGTCTGGTCGAGGGATTCATGTGTAAACGTCCACACGTGTGGCTTGCATGTGGGATTCCTTGGGCGATTAGATGTTTTAATTAATATTGTTTTATCAAAAGGTTACAATATCATTGTTACGAATTATGTGCTATCGTATGCTTATGTGTTTACATTACTTTTCAGATATGTCTCTTACACCGATTATCAATATGCTCGCACAAAATCCTCTATCCGGTCCAAATTTTATCGAGTGGAAACGAAACATGGAATATGTTCTTATCATTTGAAGAACACATGTTTGTTCTCACTACTCCCAAACCCAATGCCTTATCGACACATCGACTAATGAGCGTGAGAGTCGGCGGACTTTGGCATAGTCAAACAATATGGCCAAGTGCTATATGATGACTACAATGTCCAAAGGCTTGTAGCCGCAACATCGATCGATGGTAGACGCGATCGAAATATGGTCAAGTCTCAAGAGTAAGTTTGGGCAATCGGATCAGACAGTCCGCTTCCACACAATGAGAGAAATCTTGGCATGTAAGATGAAAGAAGGAAGTTCATCCATGAACATGTCTCCCATGACTCGTCTCATGGATAGTCTTGATCGGTTGGGAGGAGGTATTGACGGCGGCCAAGGTTGATATCATCCTCAACACACGCCCAAGTCTTTTGAGAACTTTCGCGTGAACGCGATCATGAGCAAGACCGAGTATACACTTAGTCAGTTGCTTAATGATCTCGTAGCCGCGGAAGGAGTCATGGGCAAATGAGCACATGCCCTTGTTAGCACATTGTTTAGAATGATTTTGTTCTTAATCTTGGTATTCTTTTGTATGTCATTTTCAATAGTTTGTTCTATTTATGTCGTTGGTTTGATTCGTATTGATCGAATTGGACTTATTTGGTTTGTTTCAATGTTTTGCAGAACAATAACATTAAATACGATGAAATTTATCTACCAAGAATTATCCTATATTTAATAGCATCGTGATAGGAGTCCGTGGACGCAAACGGATCTAAATTCGAAGTTCGGACGAGAGAGAACGGAGCGAAACCGTGAAGTCGCGCACGCGCACGGGCGAGCGCGTCCGGCGCTGCGGGCCGTCCGGCGCTGGGGCACGCCCAGCGCGTGCTCCACTCCTCCCGGCGCAAGTTACGCTGGTCCAGTCCTCCCCAACGCCGGTTTCCTCATCCCCAATGCCGGTTTCCTCACCCCCAGCGCCCGCTGCATCTCCCAGCGCCCTCCGTGCGACGTGACGCCCATCCGCGTCCGGCACTCTCTGTTGCCCGTCCGACGCTGCCACGCTACACTCTGACGTTGGGTGCAAGCAGGTGACGTGGCCCCCGGGAAGCAGGTGGCCTTGCCCCACGAAAGCACCTCACCTTGCCACCTCGGGAAGCATCGCCTCGTGCGATGCTGCGTCCGGTGCGGCCGCCCATCCGGCGCTGGGGTTGGCAATCTCTCCCACTCGCGTCCGTCGCTACAACTCCAGCCGGCGCTGGACATGTGTCCAGAAGCTTGGCGCATCCGGCGCTTGGCTCCGTCCGGCGCTGGGTTTCTATGGCTGTAGAATAATACATGTTAGGGTGTTCTTATTTTGAATCGTGATTGTTGGGTCGATGATTTGTGATTTTCCTATTCGTATAAATTGTTTATTTCATGATCTTCATACATGGTGTTCGAAAGAATAGTATAGGTTGATTGTGTGCTTATATTTGATTATGAAGATATGCGAGAGTAGATTTATATTAAATATGAGTTTGACAACGAAAGTGATCGAGAGATTGGTTTGTTGTTGGGTAATTGATATATGTGGATAGGGTTTTGCGATTATGTGCATTTGTAGTGAAATATCCTTCGTAGTTGATGGTGGGGTGATTGAGAGATCTCCTGTCATTAAGTTCGAGTCTAGCATTAACGTAATCGAGAGATTAGTTAGTGTTGACCGTTGGGTGAGAAGCGTGGGTGTTTGATGCATTGTGTACCGGTCCTTGATTCATTAGTTGTGAGGATAGATTCGAACCCTAGAACACCGTCTCCAATTCCGTGTATCTGTCAATTCCTCTTGTTGTCCAAGTGCATTTGTTTTATCTGCTTTATTTTATTTCCTGCTTCCGTCCTTTCCGTGAAAGATCCCCTATTTTAGGACGTTAGTATTTCTTTTCTGTTTTCATGTTTGACATAGAACCGTAGCCCTGTTAAGCCTTCCTCGAGAGATTCGACTTGGGTCGACCTTACCATTCTATAAGGACCTCGTACTATTGCGAGCGACTGAAAAGAACAATTTGGTCGGAACAAATTTTGGCGCCGTTTCCGGGGAAGGCTTTAGGCTTTTGGTTTTGTGTTGTTTTGTTTTGTTTTTCTGTTTCTTCCCCTGTGCTTCTTCTTTTTATTTCTTTCTTTTTCTTTTTCTTTGTTTCTGCTTTTCTCCAACAGTGCGTGTGATCTTGTTTTGTAGTTGGTGTCTGTTAATGCGGGGTTACCGCGATACGAATATGGTCGACAGGGCTGGAGTAGGAAGCTCGTCGTCGTGGGCAAATTCTTCTTTTGAAGAAGGAGCCCAATTCGACTATTTTGAGGGATACCCGTCAGGCTGTGAGCATCAAGCCTATGATCCCTACTGGAGGCATCCTCAGAGTTCTTCATATGGTCAGGACCTCTTCTTCCAACAACAGCCGATGAAGCCGACATTGGAGGAGTCATTGCAGGCGTTCATTCAGGAGAGTCATCCGGTGAAGCAGTCGGTGAAGCCGACATTGGAGGAGTCATTGCATGCGTTCATTCAAGCGAGTCCGTCGGTGAAGCCGACATTGGAAGACACACTGACGTCTTTCATACAGACGAGTCAACAAGGGTTCAAGATGTTGGAAGCATCTATGGAGCGTTTAGAGACTCAAGTCAGTCAGTCAGCCAAGATAGTGGAAGAATTGGTCCACAACCAAAGTGTGGAGGAGATGCCGAGACAATTGGAGCAAACTTCTTCTATCATAGTCTATGAAGATGATGAAGTTGAGGGGAGAATCAGGGAAGTTGATGAAAGTGAAGAGTCGAGGTTTCTTGACCGAGACTAACCATGAACAACTGATATCTTCCCAAACCGATTAGAGGAGGAAGAGAGGACATGCATTGAGGTAGCATCTATAGTTTTCAGCATCCTAATTCTCCAAAGTATTATGCTTTTGGAGTTGAAGTTATCTACTTTTCTTTGGAGAATAGGATGTTTGATTTGAATTTAATTGATTTATTAATTGCTACCTTTACTGTCCTTTGTGCTTACATTGTTACTCTTGATGCTCTGTTGAGATGGTATTCTCGGCAGTGAAGGACTATGGATAGTCCATTTTCATTAATGGAGCTCATGCCATTGAACGAGCTACCGAGTGGGAGGCAACCCACGAGTTTAATTTTTATTTTTTGTTCCTTTTCTTTTCTTTTCGGGTTTTTAATAAGTGAGATGAGAATTGTGGCGAGTTGCATATCATGAACACTCGAGCCAGCGGACGTCGCCACCGCAGTACCTAGTTAACTTGCTCTCCCAATTTGTGGAAGTTCACTGCATTTTACCTTTATGGCTTTTGTCTTAAGTGTGGGCGTGCTTGCCGTCTTTGTGTGTTTGCATTTGACTTGTGTTTGTTTGGGTGTGTCGTCCTCCATTTTATACCTTTTGTTTGGATTTGAGTATGCTTTATCGTCTAGTATACGAGTAGAGTTGAGTGAGCATGATTTGATTGGGTATGCACGTCCGAACTAATTTCTAGAAATTCTTATCGATGCGTGACTTGGCGTGATAATTGTTGATGATTGATCTAGTTGTGGGGCACGTCTAAGTAAATTGTGATGAAGTGATATGTGTAGTTGATTGTCGTTGCTATTTATATGGTCCCCTTGCGTGTCTTATCTCGAAAAAAAAAATGAAAATATGAAAAGTTGTTATTTATAAAAAAAAAAGTTGGAATAATTGTTGATGGTTGAATAAGTGAGCTTAAGGTTGGAATAAGGGGCTCTACTCCTCTCGCTCAATGTTGCTTCTCGAATGGAAGCTCAAAAGTGATGAATATGGAAAACCACATTAAGATACTCGGGTTTTCAACTCGAAGGTTGGACTTAATGAATATTATCCTATAATCCTCCTTAATTCATCACATGTGGTATTGGAAGTTGTGTATGTTGAAAATGAGATATTTTATGCAAGGTGTTTATATGAGTTGGCTATTCGATTATTAAATACATGTAGATCAGATTTATGATTTGCTTGGATTAAGCCGCATATTTAATTAATTATTTATTTATTATCATGTTAAAAAAATGTATTGGTTTAGAATTTCTAGAATGAAGTGAAGTCGTGTTTTATCTATTTGAATTTATGTTTTCTTGATTTCTTTTCTCGTGTCGTGATGATAATGTTTGCTTGAGGACAAGCAAAGGTTTAAGTGTGGAGGAGTTGTTTAGAATGATTTTGTTCTTAATCTTGGTATTCTTTTGTATGTCATTTTCAATAGTTTGTTCTATTTATGTCGTTGGTTTTATTCGTATTGATCGAATTGGACTTATTTGGTTTGTTTCGATGTTTTGCAGAACAATGACATTAAATAGGATGAAATTTATCTACCAAGAATTATCCTATATTGAAGAGTATCGCGATAGGAGTCCGTGGGCGCAAACGGATCTCAATTCGGAGTTCGGACGAGAGAGAACGGAGCGAAACCGCGAAGTCGCACGCGCACGCGCGAGCGCGTCCGGCGCTGGGGCACGCCCAGCACGCGCTCCACTCCTCCCAGCGCACGTTCTGCTGGTCCAGGTCCTCCCCAATGCCGGTTTCCTCATCCCCAACACCGGTTTCCTCACCCCCAGCGCCCGCTGCATCTCCCAGCGCCCTCCGCGCACGACGTCACGCCCATCCGCGTTCGGTGCTCCCTGCTGCCCGTCCGACGCTGCCACGCTACACTCCGACGTTGGGTGCAAGCAGTGTTCGACAACATTCACAGGGTAGGAGAATTTAATCTTTCGAACTCGGAAGAAGAAAGCTTATCTGAAAGTGAGGCAAGTGCAGCGACAGTAGAGTACGAGAGTTTGGGGAGTAGATCTCCAAGTGAAGAAGCCGTGCCAGAAGAAATGGCAGCAAATGGAGGAGCCCATGAAGAAGGAAACCCGAGGATGCGTGATTTTGCTCGACCCGTCATTGGGGTGACAACGTCATGCATAGTCCTCGGGATCCGGCCCGTAACTATGAGTTGAAGCCCATCCACTTCAACCCTGCTTGGTCATTCTATGGGATGCTAGCGAGGATGCCTTGAACTTCATCCGGGAGTTCTATGCGATGGTTCACACTTTTCCACCGAACGGGCTTCGTAAGATCTGTTGAGAATGTGGTGTTTTCCCTACACCGAAAGATAGAGCCAGACATGGTTGATGTCTCTCACCCCGCCCGGTTCATCGACGAGTTGGCAAGCGTGTATGATAAGTTCATGGGAAATTACTACTCGAACCGAGAAAACACAAGAGTCGAGGGCTCGGATAGCCACATTCAAGCGGATGGTTGGAGAACCTATGCATGAGGCATGGGATCGGTTCAAGTCGTTACTGACGGCGATGTCCGCATCACCATTACCCAACTAAGCTTCTCAATCGGTTTTCTATGATGGATTGGCGATGGATTATCAATACATGATAGATAATGCGGTGGACGAGACATTGGAAACTACATCTGACACGCCACCACCACGAGATGGAGAATCTTGGGTTAGGATGGTGCCCGGTATATGCTTCTTGACAATCCAATGAGCTTGTCCAGGTTGGGCGATATCTAGCTACTATGCTACCCATAGCGAGTTATATCGGGCCTCGTGCATAGCATTGCGTACATGAGACTTCCTACGGCGAAGCGTAAGGAACTTGTCTCATTCCTCTATCTCGCTGTGCGTATATGGTGACCTGCGTTTTGAATCAAGGCGCCGTATGCGAAAGGTAGCAATCCTTTCTTGGCGGTGCGTACTAAAGCAGTAATCACGATGTATCAATGTAAGGCGCTTTGAGATAAGCTCAACATTTTCTTCTTGCGATCTCGGTAAACCTTGATCCCAAGAATGTCGCTGCGCATCTCCTAAGTCTTTCATTTGAAGCCGATCGGATAACCCGACTCTTTACGATCGATACATGACTTCCGTTGTTGCCAACTAGAAGGATGTCATCTACATAAAGTGCAAAAATACCACATCACCGTTGACATCTAACGATACACACACTCTCGCTAAGCAATGGGTAAATCCATAGGACTTTACCACAAATCAGCCAAAGCGTAGTTCCATGATCGGGAGGCACGCTAAGTCCATAAATGGACTTAAAGCTTCCATACTAGATGCTCTTCACCCTTTACCACATAACCTTGAGGTTCTTGCATATAGATGTCTCTACCTTCCTCAAGGTAACTGTTTAGAAGCGGTTTAACATCCATTGCCAAACCTCTAGGTTCGAGTGGGCTGCTATGGCTGAAGAATTACGATGGACTTGAGCATTTGCTACAGGTGAAAGGTCTCATCGAATCGATGCCCTCAATCTGAGTGTACCCTTCAGCGAGATTCTCCCATGAGACGCTAGCCGCAAACTCACAATCGATTAGGAGCGAGAATAAGTGCTAAACATGTTTCCGACGTAAGACCGCTGCCCGCTTTGCAAAAGAAAAGAGATTACACCCAATTATGAAGTGCAGCAAGATCATTAAGCAAGTGACTAAGTGTAAACTCGGGTCTTGCTCATGATCGCATTCATGATTCTCAAAAGACTTGGGCGGTGTATTGAGGATGATATCGAGGCCGCCGTCGATACCTCCTCCCAAGTGATCAAGACTATCCATGGAGATAGTCGTATGGAGACATGTTCATGGACCGAACTTACTTCCATCTTACACGCAAGATTTCTCTCATTGTGTGGAGGCGGACTGTCGTCAATTGCCCAAACTTACTCTCGAGACTTGACCAAATATCGGTCGCGTCTCACCATCGGCGATCGCTGCAATACCAAGCCTTTGGACATCGTAGTCATCATATAGCATTTAGCCATATTGTTTGACTTATTCAAAGTCTTGCTATTAGTCGATCGTCGATAAGGGCATCGGGTTTAGGAGTAGTGAGAACAAACATGTGTTCTTCAGATGATAAGAACATATTCCATATTCGTTTCCACTCGATAAAATTTGGACGGATAGCAGTTTTGTCGCGAGCATATTGATAATCGGCGTAAGAGACATATCTGAAGCGATAATGTAAAACACGTAAGCATCACGATCGCAAATAATTCGTAACAATAATATTGTAACCTTTTGATAAAACAATATTAATTGAAACCTCCAATCGCCAAGGAATCCCACACGCAAGCCACGCGTGTGGGCGTTTACATGAACCCCTCGACCGGACTAAAATTTTACCTTTTAGTGGTTTAATTTCAATCATAACTTATCCTTTTGACAAATGAAATTAATGATTGGACTTACTAGACCACATCACTATCGCAAAGAAGCGGACTTGGGGAAGTTGTACTTGAGGTGATGTCTAAGCAATGACCACAATTTTAACGGTGAGAAGATGAATTCTTAGAATTGGTATACTCTCTCGGACCATACCGCTTCGATTCAAATTCTTTTGTTATCTCGTTTATATCTATCTCTAGAGAACTTATGAAAATCGCATCTGATGCCACGCGTGTGGGCGTTTACACATGAAACTCCCACTTCTCGAACACAAGAATTGGCGAGCTCACTCGCCAAGTTCAACTATTGAGAGTGAGCGATCTCAACCACCGCCCAATTCCAACAAAGAACAAGTGATGTCGATGGAGACATGTGGGATTTGTGGTGAAGTGGGACATGGGGCCAACATATGCCAACGAACCAATGAGATGGCTTATGAGGAAGCGCAAGTGAATGCAATGCAAGGGTTCCAAAGAAGGGTTCGAAAGAGGCAATCGACAGGGTATCAACCGAGGCCTAAATACGATCCCTTTTCAAATTCATACAATCCAGTGGAGAGATCATCCTAATTTCTCCCGGAATCGAGAATCAAGGAGGATCTAGTCAAGGAGCTCGATTCGATACAGCGGTTCCAGCAGCAACATAACAATTCAAGACCACCTCCACAAACCCAACAAAGAAATGGGTGCTCAGGAAGCCAACACTTGAAGATTCTCTACACACTTTCATTCGTGCAAGTCATCGAGATTTGAGTCATGGAAGCATCAATGAAGAGGATAGAGACTCAAGTAGGACAATTATCGGGACCGTTGGAGAATTGGCACAACAAGGACAAAAGGAAATTGCTTAGTCAACTCGAACAAGCACAGCAATCATGGTTCTTTGGAGTGGAAAACAATTGACAATAAAGTGGAAATTCCACTAGAGGAACCGAATTGACTAAGGTGGTCGAGGAAGTGCAAAGGAGAGCACAGAGGAGGAAGAGAAGAGACATCCGAGGCTTCACAAAGCCGAGACTCAGATAAACCTCTAATTCCCTTCCGAGCAGATTGCGAAGTGAAAAGAAGGATCGGCAGCTTCGTTGAGTTCTACAAGATGCTATCTAAAGTGAATGTGAACTTGCCTCTCCTCGCGTTATTCAAACGTCCCAAATATGTCAAGTTCTTTAAAGAGTTAGCATCGAAAAGAGGAAGTTTGTAGATGATGAGAAGGTGATTGTATCCGAGGTTGCGGTGCTATTTTTCAAAGATCAATTGCCACCAAAGCAACGCGATCCGTGAAGCTTTGTGATAAAGATTGCTTTGGGAAATGGAAAGGAAGCTACAGGCATGCTCGACCTTGGTGCAGGTATAAATTTAATGCCTTACTCTATTTTTGAGCAACTTGAATTAGGGGAATTAAAACCTACTCACATGTGTTTACAGTTAGCTGATAGATCAATTCGTTATCCTAGGGGGATTATCGAGGACATATTAGTTAGAGTGGGTGGATTGATCATTCCTGTTGATTTTGTTGTTTTAGATGTGGGTGACTTTAAAGAAAATGGTAGAGAGCACACAATTCTTTTAGGAAGGCCTTTTATGGCTACTACCAACACTTTGATTGATGTTAAAAATGGGGTATTGAAAATGACAGTGTTGGGAGAAACTGTGTCCTTTTCTGTTAGAGATAGCACTATAGTACCATCTTCTGATGCGATTGATAATTGTTCTTACATAGATGCTATTGATTGCTTGGTGGTCGAGACATGTGTATTGTAGGAAGATCGAATAGAAACTTTCCTTGCAGATTATGATGAGAATGAAGAGAAGCTCTGTCTGGAGAGCAATGTTGCGGAGGAGAACCGGAAGATAGAAGTGGAAAGATTACCTTCGCAAGGGAAACCAGACCTCAAGGAGTTACCCGAGCATCTCAAATATGTCTACCTTGAAGAGGGTGAGCAGAAGCCTGTCATAATCTTTGCCAGGTTAAGCAAGGAAGAGGAAGAACAACTCATTGAGGTCCTAAGAAAGAATAAACGAGCTCTTGGATGGAGTATATCCGATATTCGAGGATAAGCCCGAAGAATGTGCATGCATCGGATAGTACTTGAAGATGGGGCTAGGCGATTCGGGAAGGACAACGGAGGTTGAATCTAACCTTATGGAGGTAGTCGAAGAAGAGATTCTAAAACTCCTTGTAGAGGACTCATCTACCCGTCGCGAGCAGACGGTGGGTCGATCCGGTTCACGTGGTACCCAAGAAAGGTGGTATAACCGTGGTGAAGAATGATAAAGGAGAGCTGGTGCCTACAAGGACTACCACTGGATGGAGGATGTGCATCGACTACAGAAAGTTGAATGCCACCACTAGAAAGGACCATTTTCCTCTTCCATTTATTGATCAAATGTTAGATAAGCTAGTTTGACATGAATACTATTGTTTCCTCGATGGTCCGTCTGCTATTATCGTGTAGCAATTGCTCGGAGGATCAAGCCAAAACAACTTCCACTTATGCATTTGGCACTTTCGCGTGGAGGAGGATGCCGTTTGGTCTGTGCAATGCCCCTGGAACATTTCAAAGGTGCATGACCTCTATCTTTTCAGAAATGATTGGTAATTTCATTGAGGTTTTTATGGATGATTTTTCAGTTTTTGGATTATCATTTCATGATTGTCTTAGGAAGTTAGATGTGGTTCTTGCACGTTGCATTGAATGCAATCTTACATTGAGTTGGGAAAAGAGCCATTTTATGGTGACGAGTGGGATTGTATTAGGGCATGTGATATCTAAAAAGGGGATTCAAGTTGATAAAGCAAAAATTGATGTAATTGAAAAATTACCTCCACTAATTGATGTCAGAGGAATTAGAAGTTTCTTAGGGCACGCAGGATTTTATAGGCGATTTATTAAGGATTTTTCTAAAATAAGTCAACCTTTGTGTAAACTGCTTGCCCAAGATGTTCATTTTCTATTTGATGAAAGTTGCTTGCATGCTTTTAATACTTTGAAGGAAAAACTTATCTCTGCACCTATTGTAGTTGCCCCAGATTGGTCATTACCCTTTGAGATTATGTGTGATGCATCGAACACTGCAGTAGGAGCTGTCCTTGGTCAACGTATTGATAAAATGTTGCGTGTGATTTACTATGCAAGTTTAACTCTTAATTCTGCGCAAGCAAATTACACGACTACAGAAAAGGAGCTTTTGGCTGTGGTTTTTGCTTTAGACAAGTTTAGGTCTTATATTCTAGGATCTAAAACAATTGTACACAGTGATCATGCGACTCTTGGTGCTTGATGTCAAAACCTCAAGCCAAACCTAGATTGATTAGGTGGATTTTGTTGTTGCAAGAATTCGATGTTGAGATTAAGGATAGAAAGGGTAGTGAGAATGCAGTAGCTGATCATTTATCTCGTCTTCCCTTTAGCTCCCAAGCAGATGACTTGCATCAATCTGGCATTAGTGATGAGTTTCCCTTTGAGCATGCATTTGAGACTTCTGTTATTCCTTGGTATGCTGATATATGTAATTATCTTGCAAGTGGAAAATTACGTTCTGATATTTCTTCTCAAGAGAAGAAAAGGTTTTTGTCTTCCTGCATGAATTACTATTGGGATGATCCTCATCTTTTTCGCCTTGGTAAGGATGAGGTTATCAGAAGATGCATTCCAGCAGAGGAGCAGCCAGAGATCCTGACGTTTTGTCATGCTTCGAATTGTGGAGGACACTTTGGGGATCGAAAGACTGCCTTTAAGGTTCTTCAATCTAAATTTTATTGGCCGTCAATCTTTAAGGATGCGCATAATTTCTGTTTAGCATGTGATAGGTGTCAACGGGTAGGTGCGATAGGAGTTAGAAATGAAATGCCGTTGAATACTAATCTACCTGTTGAAATCTTTGATGTGTGGGGCATTGATTTTATGGGTCCTTTTCCAAAGTCTTGTGGATTTGAGTATATTCTTCTTGCTGTAGATTATGTGTCCAAATGGGTGGGCGATTCCTACCGGACATGTGATGCTAATATTGTCATCAAGTTTGTGCGGGATAATATTCTTTGCAGGTTTGGATTCCTCGAGCTATAATTAGTGATGGGGAAAACATACGTAATAAATCATTTGAGAAATTGATGAAGAAGAATGGAGTTTCCCACAAAGTTGCAACACCGTATCATCCTCAAACTTCAGGACAGGCCGAGACGAGCAACAAGCAAATCAAGGGGATTCTAGAGAAAATGGTGAAGCCGTCGAGAAAAGATTAGGCAACTAAATTGAATGAGGCTCTGTGGGCATATCGAATAGCTTACAAGACCGTTTTAGGGATGAGCCCCAATAAGATGGTCTATGGTAAGTCTTGTCATCTTCCGGTGGAGATTGAACATAAAGCATATTGGGCGATTAGGAATGTGAATTTGGATTTGTCTCAAGCCGGAAAAGAGCGGACTTTACAGTTATCTGAGCTTGAAGAACTGCGCGATGAAGCCTATGAGAATGCTCGAATTTATAAGGAAAAGGTGAAGAGGATTCATGATAAGAAATTAGTGAGAAAAGATCTTCAACCTGGAATGAAAGTGCTTTTGTTCAATTCACGGTTAAGATTGTTTCCCGGGAAGCTTCGGAGTAGATGGAGTGGTCCATATGAGATAGAAGAGGTGTTTCCCTACGGAACGGTGAAATTATACAATCGTGATGAGAATAAGTCCTTTCAAGTTAATGGACAACGGGTGAAGTTGTACATTGAAGGAGCATCGAATGTGATGGAGACTGAGTCGATAAGACTTCAAGAAGCAGTGTCAGAATGAGATTCAATGGTCGAGCTAACGACGTTAAAACTAGCGCTTCGTGGGAGGCAACCCACGTTTATTTTTGTTTCGCTTGTGTTTCTTTTGTTTCTGTTATGTTTCTGTTTGGGTTTTTGATGTTGTTTTTTTTTTTTGTGTGGTGTGCAGGTAGGAGTTGTATATCTCGCAGTGTTCGATACCAGGAGAACTTAATCGAAATTCCGTCCAGAGGGGTACCCTAGGCACCGGACGCACCGAAACCGACGCTGGGGTACAATTGATGAGGACGAGCAGAGACACACCAGCACGGACATGGCAAAACCGCACTGGTGAAATTCATTATCCGGGCAGAAGGTACCCCACGGACGGGATCAACCGTACTGGTGGAAATATTATTTTCGGGCAGAGAGTGTGACCCAACGCCGGATGGGTTGCAACCGGCGCTGGGTCCGAATTACTTTAAAAAAAAAATAAAAAAATAATAATAATAATATTAATATTTATTTGAAGGATTGGTTGTTCGTAAACCCTAATTTCTTTCTCTCTCTCTCGCAGCCCCTCCTTGCACTCAGCGCAGCGCGTTCTTCCCTCCGACTTGCGCTCAACCGCCACGTCCGGCGTTTCCTTCTTCTTAGAGCCTCCGTCCGGCGCTCCATCTTCTCAGCCCCGCGTCCAGTGCTCATCTTCTCAGCGCCGCGTCCGGCGTTTCGTCTGTCTCAGCGTGCGTCCGACGCCGCGCTCGCCCTCCGTCCGGCGCTTCCACCATAGCGCCGCGTGTCTTTAGCAATCCTTCCTCCGTCTGGCGCTCGCTCTCAATCGCCGTGCACGCCTCGCCGCGCCCTTCCGTCCGGCGCTGTCCTCGCCGCCCCGCTTACCAGTCCGGCTTCATCTCGACCGTGTCGGTAGCGAGCTCAGCCTCCGTCCGGCTTTTTCCTCCGTCCGGCGCTTCGTTCGTCCATTCGGCACTCCGATTTCCTCAGTGTGCGTCCCAACGCCGAGCTTGCTTGCGTTTCTCTCACTCAGTTTATCCAACTTCACTCGCCCTTGCCTAGTATCTCCCATACAGATATCAATATGGTTCGTACGAAGAATGCAGTCGGGTCTAGCTCCCGTCGTCCTCGGGACGATGATATTCCTATGGAGGAACCCCAAGAAGATATCAGCATCATGTACTCAGCAGCTTTTCCCATCTATAATCCTGTGGAAGGTACTCTTCATCGTCGTTTTATTCATCAAGAAATAACTCCTCCGCGTATATTTAATTGGGAATTGATGCAAAGCTTGGGTCTTGAGGATAGGATTAAGAAATATCTTAAGAATTTAGGCCTGCTTCAGTATGCTATGATGGAATTGCCCGGTTATTCTCCGTTGTTAGTTGAATTCTATTGTACGATGGGTTTGATGATGAATCTTACACTATGACCTGTCGTCTATTGGGGAAAGAATATGCTGTCACCCCTCGTGTTATGAAGGGTGTGTTTGGATTTCCAACCTCAGGTGCACGTGATGTACCTCAATCGTTTAATGTCAGAGAGGCGTGGCATGAGTTATCTGGGTTTAACAACTGGTCATCAGTTGGGATGCCGAGTGGGTTTATTAAGGATCCAGCTTTGGCGATGGTTCATAAATTCATTGCCTTCAATGTCTTCGGCAATGAGCAGGCTAACAAGGTAAAACACGATCGAGGTCTTCCTCCTCACGCGTCTTGTGATTAAGAAGACAAAAGTTAGCCCAACTTTCTTCATTTTGGATCATTTGCAATTAGTTCAGCGCCGTCGGCCTACCTTGTGCCAGATCCCCACTGGACTAGCTGTGCATTTGAGGATAATTAGTAATGAGGGCACACACATTCCTGGGCAAGATTTGATAAGACCGAAGAGGATTGACCTTAGTGAGCTTCGAGGCACCCCGTTTGCTTATAATGAGACGACCCTTGTACCGCATGATATGAGGAACTGTGTGAGGAGATACATGCATGCGCAGCTCGCCACAGCTCAAGCAGAAGCTGCAGGACCATCCCATCCCCCTTCTGGCGACATGATGATTTTTGATACCACTCTTGCATCTGATGAAGAAGGCGATCGATATCCGATGCGGGGAGGGATCAGAGCCTCTTCGAGCAACGCCGATCCCGATCACCCACGCTTCCTTCTCAAAAAGATCCATAAGTAGCGTGGTTACTATTCCATACGTGAGGAGTTGGGACAGTTCAGAATGAATTAGCGGTCGATGGACGAGTTTCGTCAAAGACATCTACTCGATTCAATCAGCAAAATGAGCGTCTTGACGAATAGAACCGACTTTGGAGAGAGCGAGAACCAGCTACCGAATCAATATAATCAGCGGATGGGTGAGCATAATCGCATGGCCGCCTCGAGGCTCGATGGAAAGCTTGGACTTCGTTTCATGGCGATCCACCTCCACCATCGTTCCCCGACCAATAGTGATTCTTCACTATTGGAGTATATGTGTTTTGCTATTTTTGTGTGTGTGTTTCGTTTTCTTTTTGTTCTTTGTTCGTCCTGTTTTGGTGTTTTGTTTTGTAGGTTTGTTTGGTTTTGATGCCTCGCCACTGTTTCGACAATTTCAGGGAAGTTACCTCTACTATACTTTTATATTCATATGCAAGGAGGACCTTTTTGTTTTAAGTGTGGGGGTATCGTTTGGTTTGTGTCATTTTGTTTTGTTTTGTCGTTTCCGTTTTGTTGCGTCTTGTCGTTGTGTTTAAATCATTTCTTAACTCTTTGTTTGGATTAGAGACGAATTTATTCTCTTGAAATCAATGGTGTATGAAGAATTATGCTTTAAGTTGAATTGATTGTGTTTTGATCTGAATTTCTTTGCATCTTGGTATATGGTTTTTAGTTTGATAATTCTTAGGCGTCAATTTGAACTGTGGGACATAATTAGGAAGCTGTGTTTAGACAAGGTGTGTGATCGGATGTCATATGCTTCGTAAATGGAACCTATCTCTTGTATGATTTTCTAGAAAAAGTGGACAAAAAAAAATAAAAAAAATAAAAAAAAATAAAATAAAAAAATTACGTTGTATGAAATAAGTGGGCTTAAAATTCGAATAAGGGGATCTACCCCTCTTGCTTGTGTTGTCTCTCGAATGGAAACTATTAGCTATGGGTATAGATATCTACGTTAGGATACTCGAGTGTACAACTTGAAGTTTTCACCTAACGATCATTGTCCTATAATCGGTTTTAAGTTCCACAAGTTCTTATTTGATTTTGTCATTGGGATATCTTACATGAAAGGGAACCATATAAGTTGTATATTGATTTCTGAAATCATGTTGAGTCGAAGCACAGCTATTCTATGATAAGTCACATGTTCGGATTGATGAATGAGGATCATTATATTGAGAACTATATTATTAAGATGCATTGAAGGGATGTGAATATATGATTGATTCTATTTGAAGTATTGATTCTATGTGTACCATTCTTTTCAAGAAACTAAATTTGCTCGAGGACAAGCAAAGAGTTAAGTGTGGGGGAGTTGTTTTGCATGTTTTTGTTGTGTTTTTCTTTGTTTGTTTGTAACGATTTGGTTCCTATATGCTTAAGTTTTGAATATCTTTTTATTGGAATCATGTTTGTTTTGTTTTGTGTAGGGAATGTTCGCGTTTAAGCATTTTGAGCATAAAAACGCATGTGAAGTTGCCTTTGGAAGAGGCACCAGCCCGCGCTGATCAAGGCCGTCGTGGGTGCCATGCCACCTTAGGGCGCCCCGCGTCCGTCCTGGCATGCGTCCGTCGCTGGGCACCACGCTAAAGCTTTCGAGAGGCCGCGTGCCGTCCGTGCGTCGGGCGCCGGGTGAAGCCGTCGAGAGCGCCGCGTCCGTGCCGGCGTGCGTCCGGCTTGGGCGTCGGTGAAGTCGCCGTCGAGACGCCGATCCGGCTGGCGTCGTCCGGCGTTAGGCGTCGAGTTGAAGAAGTCCAGAGAGTGGCCGCGTCCGCGCTGGCTTGCGTCCGCGCCGCCTCGCGTTCCACGCACGCTTCGCGTCCGGCCGAGTATCGTCCGCCTTTGGGTGCCTATGATTTCGCCTGGTTTTGAAGACCTCGCGTCCGGCGCTTGGACTCTGTCCGGCGCTGGGCGTGAAAATTCCGCACCTATATATATGTTTTAAAACGCGTGAAACCCGAGATCTTTACATTCAGTTTATTTTTACCGTCAGTTTTGGAAGAACTCTCCCCTAGCGAACAACTTCATTATCAGTTTTCTTTGTAATTTCTTTGCATTGGATTGATTCAAGAACTTGATTGAAGAGATTCATCACGACTATTACGATTGTAAGGATTAATTATTCGATCTTTCTTCCATTGAATTGTTGGATAATGATTTCTGTTGATTGTAATTGTTTGATCCGTGAGATGAGCATGAACTAATTGTCTACTAGGGTTATGTGATTCAAATTGATTGATTAATTATTTGTTTGATTGAGAATACCAATTGATTCCTAGGGTTTATTGTTGAGTGATTGCTCTCTATTGAATTATTCATGTTTCGTGTATTATCGAGAGATAGATACGTGCATGATAGGAATTTGCTACGTGATTAATCACCATTTGATTGTTTATGTTTCGTGTATTATCGAGAGATAGATACGTTGCATCATAGGAATAGATTGGATTAGATGTTACCAGAAACGGGACTCTAGTAGTTTATATATTTGTGAAATTCGATAACCTAGGTTTAATCCACGGAACAAGAGTCGAGTGTTTGGATTGAGGTTTGAGAATTGCATGAATAGGTAGATTTCTTAATCGAGCATTAATCAATTAATCAAGGCGAAGAACCCTAATACCCTAGTTCTATCTCACATACTTGAAGAATTCATGTTGCTATTGAACTGCTTTGAACAATCGTTTGAATCGTTTGCGTGTTTTATTTCCTGTTAATCTTAGTTAATCATCACCTCCAATCAAGTTTAGGATTTAGATTTATTGCTTTTATCGTAACACATCATAAGCCCTGTTAAGTCTTCCTCGAGAGATTCGACTTGGGTCGACCTTACCACGCTATAGGGACCTCGTGCTAATGCGAGCGACTAAGTAGAACAATTTGGTCGGAACACACATCTAGGGGCCCAAATTTTCCGTTGAAAAATGGAAGAAGAAAAAGGGGCACCAAAGGTGGTAGAGGCAAAGGAACTAGTGGGAGTAATGGGAGCAAGAACATGTCTGCCACCGGAGGCTTGAGAAAGCCAAAGGAGAGGGGCAAGTGCTTCAAGTGCGGCAAGACTGGGCATTGGAAGGCCAAGTGCCCTATGCTCAAGGCTCAAGGTACGCCATTTTCTTTAGTAACGGAAACATGTTTAGCGACTTGTTCTACTTATTCATGGGTAGTAGATACGGGTGCGACTGATCATGTTTGTTACACCTTGCGAGGTTCCTGCGGACAAGGGAGCTGTGTGATGGCGAGATAACGATCTCCATGGGCAACGCGGCGAAAGTCGAGGCCGTTGCAGTTGGAGATGTTACTTTATGTTTTGATAGAACATTTTTAGTTTTAAAAGACGTTTTATATGTGCCGGAGTTTCGGCGAAACCTTATTTCAGTTTCGAAACTATTTATTCATGGATATTCAGTTGTTTTTTATAGTGGTGTTTCTATCATAAGAAATGACAAAGTTATCTGTGGTAGCACTTTATATAATTCGCTTTATACTATTTCTGCCAAACAGAATACTTTTAATTATGTTGCATCTACATCAAACCTTAAAAAGAGAGTTTTCTTCGCAATATGACACCACTTTTCTCTGGCATCTTAGATTAGGTCACATCAATCTAAATAGGATCCAAAGACTAGCTAAGAATGGTGCGTTGGGTGATCTCACAGTTACTCCGTTCCCAGTCTGCGAATCCTGTATAGAAGGAAAAATATCGACCAGACCCTTCAAAGCGAAGGGTTATAGAGCCAAAGAAGTGTTGGAGTTAGTCCATTCTGACCTTTGTGGACCGATGTCCACACAATCTCGTGGAGGGTATGAGTACTTTGTCACTTTCATTGACGATTACTCAAGGTACGGATACATATACCTGCTTCACCGCAAGTCTGAATACTTTGAGAAATTCAAAGAATTTAAGGCGGAAGTGGAGACGAAGCTTGGTAAAAGTATCAAGTCACTGCGATCTGATCGCGGTGGCGAATACCTCAGTAACGAGTTTATGGACTATTTGGTGCAGTGTGGGATTACCTCTCAGCTCACTACACCGGGCACACCACAACGAAATGGTGTGTTAGAGCAAAGAAATAGGACTCTTTTAGAAATGGTTAGATCAATGATGAGTTATGCAACATTGCCTATTTCGTTCTGGGGGTATGCCTTAGAAACAATGCATACTTGCTAAATCTAGTACCATACAAATCGACCGAAAAGACCCTTTCGAGTTGTGGTTTGGTATGCCTAGTTTAAGCCACATAAGGATATGGGGCAGTCCAGCACATGTGCTGAACAAGAAGACTAACAAGTTGGAGTCTAGATCTGATGCAAGGCTATTTATTAGCTATCCTAGAGGAACGAAAGGTGGTTATTTCTATAGTCCTAAGGATCAGAAGGTCATTATTAGCACTAATGTCCGATTCTTAGAAGAGGATTACATGAAAACTATAAATCCAAAGTTGAAATCATTCTTCAAGAATTAGAAGATGATCGTATTCCACCACCGATTAAGCTAAAGGTGCGAGATGTCGGTGTCAGTGGGAGGATCGACACCGATACTTCAAGAAATTGAAGTGGGTCGAGTTCCACCGAGATACCGCCGCATAAGTGGCTTCTATCTAGCAAGTTGTGTAAGATGAGAACCACAAGTTACCGCACCCACCGCTGCCATTGTGCGATGGCGTCTCGTCGTAGTGGGAGGGTTGTTCGTCAACCCGAGCGATTTATATTCGTGGGTGAATCTTTGGATTTAGTCCCGTGAAACGAAAGCAGCAATAATCGACCCATGGACATACGGTGGAGGCGATACAAGACATCGATGCAAGATCATGGCACACCGCTATGGACTTAGAAATTGAGTCCATAACACTATGGATGTATACGAAAGACACCTCTACCGGATGGCAAGGAAGTCATAGGTAGTAAGTGGGTATCAAGAGGAAGAGATTCGATGGAGAGGTTTCGCTTTTAAAGCCGGGCTTGTGGCGAAAGGGTACACTCAAATTGAGGGCATCGGTTTCGATGAGACCTTTCACCTGTAGCAATGCTCAAGTCCATCAGAATTGTTCTGGGCATAGCAGCCCACTTAAACCTTGAGGTTTGGCAAATGGATGTGAAAATCGCTTTTCTAAACGGTTACCTTGAAGAAGGTAGAGACATCTATATGCAGCAACCCGAAGGTTATGTGGTGAAGGGTGAAGAGCATCTAGTATGGAAGCTTAAGAAGCCCATTTATGGACTTAAGCAAGCTTCACCATCCTGGAACTTACGCTTTGACGAGGTGGTAAAATCTTATGGATTTACCCAGTTGCCTAGCGAAAGTTGTGTGTATCGTTTAGATGCGTTTAGATGTCAACGGTGATGTGGTATTTCTTGCACTTTACGTAGATGACATCCTTCTACTTGGCAACAATGTGAAGTTGTTATCAGACGTAAAGAGTTGGTTATCCGATCAATTTCAAATGAAAGACTTAGGAGATGTAGCGTACATTCTTTGGATCAAGGTTTACCGAGATCGCAAGAGGAAAATGTTGAGCTTATCTCAGGCGTCTTACATTGATACTGTGATTATTCGTTTTAGTATGCGCACCGCCAAGAAAGGATTGCTACCTTTCGGACATGGTGTTCCTTTATCTAAGGAGCGACACCTATGACAAAGGAGATAGAGGAGATGAGACAAGTTCCTTACGCTTCGCCGTGGGAAGTCTCGGTGTATGCAATGTTATGCACGAGGCCCGATATACGCTATGCGGTGAGCATAGTAGCTAGATATCGATCTAACCGGACAAGCTCATTGGATCATGGTAAAGCATATACTCAAGTACCGAAAAGGACTCGAGATTATAGGCTGGTTTACCATGCAGATAGTCTAATGCCTTTGGGTTATTCAGACTCGGATTTCCAAGCTGACCGTGATGAGAAGAAGTCTACCTCAGGCTATGTGTTTACCTTGGGAGGAGGAGCCGTATCCTGGCGGAGTGCAAAGCAGCGATGCATTGTGGACTCCACCATGGAAGCCGAATATGTAGTCGCCTTGAGGCGCTAAAGAGGTCAGATGGTTCAAGAACTACCTCATGGATCTAGATGTGGTACCTGGTTTGCCCAAGAGTATCATAGTTTACTGTGATAACTCAGGTGCAGTGGCAAACTCGAAGGAACCACGGACCCACAAGGCAACCAAACACATAGAGAGAAAGTACCATGTCATACGAGAAATCGTTAGACGAGGGGATGTGCTGATTGAGAAGATTGGTACTGCGGATAACCTAGCTGATCCATTCACGAAGAGCCTGCCCTAAAAAGTCTACGAAGAGCATATTCGAGGACTTGGATTGCTGTAACAGCCCTCTAATCCCAAGGACGGATTAACGAGGACTAATACTTGGAACAAAGAATCAAGGAACATGAAAGACAATTAATCATGACTTATGGGACATAATTGAAGTAAACCAAGAGGCTTCAACCATTAAATACAGGACACACATAATTTACATATAGAAGAGACCTCTGGATCCTTAACAAAATATTCAAATGATCGAAGGAATTCAACTTGTCGACATCAAAACATAACTTAGTTCTATCGCAATGAAAAGCATGTGAATACACATATGACGATGTGTAGTCAAGGTTTCTAACATATCATTATCAAAGGGTTCCGATCGCTCAACACACCTCCATCGCATCATCACTCAATCGCACATTTAAAAACAAATATGCAGGGCTGAGTACAAGAATGCACTCAGTGGACTTATGCCAAAAACATTTTCTTATCTTTAAATTACACTGCCCCATCATGGTAAGACATAAGGGTTTTATTGGAAAGGCCTTGTGCTTACTAAAACATTTCATCATTTTCATAAATCATCGCTTGGCCAAGCATTTTCCTTGTATGTATGATCCATATCACTTTCCTTTCATTTCTCATATAACATCATCATTAACTCATCTCATAAACTCATCTCGCGCCGTAGAAGGAGGCCTCCTTCCACGGACGCCGTGATCGGCCGAGAACTCTTTCAGCACACAGTCACCTCTTGTGCACCAAAATCCTTGCCACTCCGGCACAGGATACGAATTCTCAAACATCCTTGCGAGTTCTAACAAGGATACGAATTCAATCATCTCATAAGTTGGGAGCTACCCAACAACATTCATAATTCATTCATGGATAGGATACATACATAAAACATAAATATTTTGGGCAGGTAATTAAATAAATCATTTCATCATCATTTCTTGCAAATAAGCATCGTAAATAAATTATTTGGTAAGCATTTTATCTTTTGAGTATAGTAAAGCTCACCTGGACTGTAGACTTTCTTTAAAAAATTTCTTTCTACGCCAACGATCACGTCCGCGTCCTACCTTTACGTAAAAACTGATTTAGTATGTTGGTCACGTATTTCGAGATTTTCAAAGTTTAATAAACTTTGATAACTTTCTTATATAATGCTTCGCATCCTTTAACTAAAATAGTACGTCGTTTCATCGCATATCTTAGCTAATAACTTCTCGTACTTCGATAGAGACGTAATATAATCTACGGTCTCATATTAACCATTTAGGTTAACGTCGAACTCATACTAACGTCTTTCGATAAAATGATTTCAATTATGAAATCTTTTCTCACAAAAGAGATATTCTTATAAACTTAATACGTTTTACACGTATTAGTATATTTATTCAACGTATATCAATAACATTGATCACATACTAACGTATTTCATACGTTTAGTCTTAAGTCAACGGTTTTGACTTTTCTTAACATATTTTTTGAATTATTCACATATTTGATAACCAATTTTCATTTAAATCGATTTTCAATCGATTTCTTATCATATAACCATAAATCTCGATTTTTCACGTTAATCAATAAACATGATCAATACTTTACTCAAGTATGATTTAACTTGTACCTTACATATTATTTTTCACAACTAACGTCATTTAACATAACGTTTCACCGTAAACATAGTATACTATATTTCTAAAATCCCATAAATTCTTAGCAAGTCTAAAATATATTATAAGGACATAATATGTAATTTTCCTTGAATAAATGAATTTAAAACCCTTAGTCCTCATGTCCTAGCTCTCGGCCTGTATAACTTTAATTCACAAAAACTCTTCCAAAAATTCTTATAAAATCACATATCACTCTATATTATCATAGGACCATTAATATGTATTAACATTAGCTATAGGAAAATTGGACATCACTTTCCTATTCCTTATAGATCTCGGCCATTTCATTTAAAATAGCAATCATTTTTCAAAAATTCTTATAATTTCTCATAACACCTAATCATTATCATGTATCACTAATATATCATAATATCCAACAATTACAAATCATACCTCAACATACCCACACTTAGTGGTTCTCGAAATTTTCTAATACATGATCAAACCATATTCAAAAAATCTAATAAATTCATATAGTAATAAACCAAGCTCTACATCAATAATATCCTATAATATCACTTGAACATGATTTGTACATTAACCTATGATCTTCATAAATTTTCAGTAATCATGTAAATATTACATATAATTTCCAAAAATTCCAAATAAATCACTATAAGCTTAACTATCATCATATATCATTAATCCATCAACATATGAACTTTAAAATTTTCGATCCCTACTATTCATTTCATAGCATAATTAATTTGTAATTAAAACATAACATATGATCATACTACATCATAATAAACATTATTAATAAACCACTAAACATGATAGCAATATTTCTCATATTTCTATCATTAATTGACATAGCATATATATTAAAATCCAACGGTTGAAAATCGAAAATTTTAACGTATAAATAAAGCTTGTTCGATTCCTAACCTTTTAACCGTCGTCGATTTTTAGTGCAAAGGATTTTTGTATCAAGGTTTGGGATTTAAAAGAAGAACACTCTCCCTCTTTTCTTTTCAAAATGTTTTGGGATTTAAAAGAAGAACACTCTCCCTCTTTTCTTTTCAAAATGTTTACGGTAAAATGGGTTAAGGAAATGAGAGATGGTTTGTTATATTTCTATTACTTATCACTTTGCACACTAAACCTAATGGAATAAAATCAAGTATTACTCTTAATTCTCTCTTACCCTCTCACGGTCACACACTCACAAATTCAAGACTTTTATTTGGTGACTCACTAACACTTTAATGAATCACTTATGCTCTAGTAAATACACATCACCATCATAAATTAATTGAATCAAATATCTTCACCTTTATTGTAGTAAATGTATCGGTTATGACAATGCACAAAGATGAGTTTTTATTCTTTTGTCTTATACTAGATAATACAAATATCCTTCACATAAACACATGCAAGCAAATCCAAAACAAAGAGTTTTAAAATTTCTTCCAACCCTTTTGGTCCACATTCACGGCTACACACAATCATCACAATCCAAAATTAATTGAAACAAAAAAAATCCCCACTTCTTCCTCACATATGCATCGGTCACTCTCAAGCCAAGGGAGGAGTTTAAATTTTGTCTTATACCAATACAATTATCTCAAGCATTAACTACATGGTAGCCAAGTCAAAGAAGAGTTCTACAATTTCATCTCACCTCAATTGTGATCATACACGGCTATGAAAATCCTTTGCACATCCATTTTGATCCTCTCATTAATCTCCTTGTTTTGTGTGTAATAAATATCCTACTAATACATTTATATCATCACATGGCAAATGATAACAAAATTCACAATTCATTGAATCATACCATGCCAAACTCACGGCACTTTTGTGTTCTTATTGCTAAACATATTATTTTTTTGCAATTAATAGTTATATAACCCCATATAGGTCTTAGGTGATAAATTAAATCATAGGAAAAATTATTAAAATGATTCATGTGTCAAAACCTTAATTTTTGAAATTAGGGTTTTCGAAAATTACACATTTATTCAATATTTATTCCTTAATCCTCTAGCATTGTTTAATGATAAATAATGCTCTTATTACATAAAATAATCATAGGAATTTAAATATTATAATTCCTTGATCATTAGACTTATTTTTCGATTCGTCTCTAAACGTTGACGTTTGAAACGTCTTAAAACGTTAACAATCGAATCAACTCAAAATGTTCATAATAATGTCATAATCACTTTATTAATTCATTTCATTCATAATGAAATTTAATTCTAAGCTTCGTCACTTAGAAAAATAATAACGTAATATTAACAATCGATATTCAATCGACGTTAAAATAATACTTTCGAAGGAATAGTATAAACTACATTCCTTAATTCACTAATCATTAGTGAATATTACATAAGAATCTTCGTATCATAAATGATCGAAATCAATCTTCGATAATTTACTATTTCAATTATCGAGACGAAACCCCAATTTACGATTTTTATTATCGTAATTAAGCTTTAAAACATCGGGGTATTACAATTGCGCAAGATGGCACCCACTTAGAAAGGAAACTTTTGTATAAGTGGGAGAAGCAAAGTGATGGTGTTGTTTGTAATAACTAGTAGAGAGACACATTGTATACTAAAAGTTTTGCTTTAGTATAAGTGAGATATTGTTGGATTTGTATACTGGAAGCAGTTTTGGTTGAGCTTGTATACAATGTTTCCTGTTACCACTATTACAATCTCCTATCTGAATTGTTTACTTGATTGCATATGTATGTCCATTTATCTCATATATAAGTTAGATCATACAATTGTGTTGTAGATCACGTAAGTCCGTATGATTGGTCAAGCTTAATGAGATATAAAAGTATCACACCGAGACAACTTGAGGACGAGTTGTCGGTATAGTCGCGTGTAGATAAGAAGTGACTTGACTTGGTTGCTTATCTATCTTGGTACATCTCGACGTATTGATGGATCACAGTGAGATGAGTTCTTCTATCTGACCGTCGTGAAGAACATAGATCTCGGAGACTTACGTTGATCTAAACCTCGATAAGGTATTAGGTGAGTATGAGTTGCTGATCATCACTTTGACTTGCTATGGGTGAGGGTTACATGAGATAACCTAAGATTCTCTGCATCTTGGGTGGTAGTAGTGCTTATATGTCATGCTAGTTACCTATGTCGAGTCACCGTATCCATTTAGGATGATGACGTCCCCTTAAGGAGCTCAAAAGGTTTATTGTACTAAACCATGCAAGTTGAGTTATCTCAAGTACAATAATAAGGTTGAGTGGTACTACTTAAGGAATTAAAGTAATTAATTATTTTAAGCAATCGAAAAGTCAGAATAATTAATGAACGCGTCTATATCTTAAATACGGGGATTCGTAAAGTCTAAGTGCAAGCCCGACTCAACTTCGGAAATAAAGGGGTAAATCAACATTTATTCTCTAGTGGCATGAATAAATGTTTATGAATTAATTTATGTTTTGGGCTGAACATAAGATAATTAATTTATTTAATGCCCATCTTTATTCCTTGAATTTGATCCTTGGGCTAGCCCATCTAGGCCTGTTGGCTAAGGGAAAATCGTCCTCTCTATTAGAGTCCCACTGGGACTCAGCTTGATCCTCTCTATCTTAAGTGATATGATTATATTTATTAGATATGCATAAATCCTATCAAGATAGGATTTAGGGTTGCATTATAAATATAAGGTGAGAGAGAAAATCAAGGCTAATCCTCAAGTGAATATTTTCGAGAATTCCTATTCTAAGGTGAGATATTTTCGAAAATCTTGAGAGAAAGAGGAAGACGTTTTTTATAGCATTCTCCATAGATTGTCCTCACTCGGCATTGGAGTTTAGGCAAACGGGATACAGTCCAGAAGATCAAAGCACGATTCTTGATCTATTCATCCCCGACAGATTCGCAGGTAAACACAAGAAAACTCCTACGTGTTGCAATTAATTATATAGGTGCATGCTAGGAATATAATCAATGTATGGTGAATTAAACATCCAAGATAGATCATCGGGAGAGGGTTAAAATCAGATTTCCCTACAACATCGTCATATGTGTACTTCACATGTTTTCCGCTGCAAGAACACTAAAGTTATATTTTGAGTTTGAAACCTATTACCTTCAGATCAGTTGAACCCTTTTGTTAAAATATGATGGACCAGTCTTATATGTAAATTATGTGAGCTTAATCTCAAACGGTTTGAAGTCTTGAAAGTTTGCTTGTCATATGCCTCAAAATCATATATTGAATTACCTTTGATATTCTTAAATTCATTTCCAAGTGATAGTCTCTGCTAATCCGTCCTTAAGATTAGTGGGCTGTTACAAAGTGGTATCAGAGCATTTTGTTCCTTGAAACCAAAACCCTTCATTCAAAAGTTAAGTCTAGATTGAGTCACTAGACTTCTAAAGATCAGCTTGTTGGATTTGTATACTGAAAGCAGTTTTGGTTGAGCTTGTATACAATGTTTCCTGTTACCACTATTACAATCTCCTATCTGAATTGTTTACTTGATTGCATATGTATGTCCCTTTATCTCATATATAAGTTAGATCATACAGTGTGTTGTAGATCACAGAAGTCTGTATGATTGGTCAAGCTTAATGAGATATAAAGAGTATCACAGTTGAGACAACTTGAGGACGAGTTGTCGGTATAGGCGCGTGTAGATAAGAAGTGATTTGACTTGGTTGCTTGTCTCATGCCGGTACGTCTCGACGTATTGATGGATCACGAGGAGATGAGTTCTTCTATCCGACCGTCGTGAAGAACCTAGATCTCGGAGACTTACGCTGATCTAAACCTCGATAAGGTATTAGATGAGTATGAGTTCGACCATCACTTTGACTTGCTATGGGTGAGGGTTACATGAGATAACCCAAGATTCTTTGCATCTTGGGTGGTGGCGTCTTGTATGTCATGCTAGTTACCTATGTCGAGTCACCGTATCCGTTTAGGATGATGACGTCCCCTTAAGGAGCTCAAAAGGTTTATTGTACTAAACCCCGCAGTTGAGTTATCTCAAGTACAATAATAAGGTTGAGTGGTACTACTTAAGAAATTAAAGATATTAATTATTTTAAGCAATCGAGCAGCAGTAAATAATTAATGGACGACGATATCTTAAATACGGGATTCAGAAAGTCTAAGTGCAAGCTCGACTCACCTTCGGAAATAAAGGGTAAGTCAACATTTATTCTCTAGTGGCATGAATAAATGTTTATAAATTAATTTATGTTCGAAATGAACATAAGATAATTAATTTATTTGAGGCCCATCTTTATTCCTCAGATTTGATCCTCGGCCGCCCATCCAGCTCGTAGCTATGATGAAATCATCCTCTATCTCTAGAGTCCCATCGACTCGCTTGATCCTCTCTATCTTAAGTGATAAGATTATATTTTTAGATATGCATAAATCCTATCTTGATAGGGTTTAGGATTGCATTATAAATATAAGGTGAGAGAGAAAATCAAGGCTAATGCTCAAGCAATATTTTCGAGAATTATACTTCCCAAAAGTGTGAGAATTTTCAAAAATTGTGAGAGAAGGAAGAAGACGTTTTCTATAGATTCTCCATAGATTGTCCTCACTCGACATTGAGTTTAGGCAAACGGATACTGATCCGTAAGATCAAACCACGAGTCTTGATCTATTCATCCCCGACAGATTCGCAGGTAAACACGAGAAAACTCCTACGTGTTACAATTAATTATATAGGTGCATGCTAGGCATATAATCAATGTATGGTGAATTAAACATCCAAGATAGATCCTCTGGAGAGGGTTAAAATCAGATTTCCCTACACAACTGACTATTCTCAACACTCCATCACATCAAGCTCAACCGGAATGGGGTAAATGATTTATTCTCAAGAGTTTTGAAATGAAAAGTTTGAAAGTGAAAAAGGAATTAAATGATGTTTCAAAAGAAAGGAAAGTTATGGAAATTTGTTTGAGAAGAAAGTTATGAATAAAGGTTGAGAAAGGAAGTTGTGAAAAGTGTTTGAAAATGGACATTGATATGTTAAAGATGATATGTTGAATTCTTGGAATTCAAAGAAGTACATGAGTACTAATGAGTTATGTTATGAATATTTGAAATTCTTATTTCAAATCTCAAAGTTGTTATGAAAGATGATTGATATGATGAAAGATGATTGATATGATGTTTTAAACTATGAAAAGAATGAAGATATGAGAAAGATGATGACAGTGATATGAGAAAGTGTTGACAATGATATGTCAAAAGTGAAATGTTTGAATTCGTGGAATTCAATGAGATTTATTGTTATGAACAAAGTTATGTTATCAAATGTTTAAATTTTGAAATTTCAAGTTTTGATGACAATGAGTATGTTATCCCAAAAGAACGTAGACTGTTTAAGACGCATGATCCCTTTTGCGAAAGAATATAGAAAGATGAGCTATGAGAATTTTTATTCCATCTTGAGAACAAAAGCAAAATCGAAATGAGAATTTCGAGTCAAGAGATGAGAACAACGAGAACAAAGTTGAGAAAACCGAAAGAGCATAAGTGGAAATGATGATGACAAGATGATGAATGTCACTATGTGATAAATGACTTGAGTATAGTCTTTCGTTTGGATGTTTCACATACAACGGAAATCCAACTTGACTATGACTTTCTTGTTAGAAACGAAAAAAGAATGTGATCAAAGAAATAGTTGATCTTAGTCTTATGATTTACATAGAACGAGAACTCTACAGTGTAAAAAAAATCTTAGAATGCTACTAGAACGTAAGATTCTCAGTAGTACAAGTAGAACTATGATGTGTGGGTACATGATAACCTTCGTTGATAACCAGTGCAAGTTATATGAGGTTTAAAATTTTATTCATTACCCAATTTATGTCATTGAGTTTAACTCTATGATCTAGTTCCAACTGAGAAATCACTTGAGTTTCCCATTTTTTCAGAAAGATGTTTACAAACCGAAAATTTATACGGTGTCCTTTTGAAACCAAGATTTTGTGTAACTGAGAAAGTATTTGGGACGGGTCTGGCCAGCCCATATGACCAAAGAAATCTCAGTAGTCGTCATTCTGTTCTTCGAACCTTATATCTCAATTATTCAATTCAAGGAGCATATTGATTCAAACCTTAAAGGTTGTCAACATGAATTGCAAACCCGTACTTCTTTTAAGTTGTCATGATGAATTTTTCTTCAAGCCTTGAAACCAATGAGTAAGATGTAGGTTGACTTATTTGGTCACCTAAGTTTTCATATCTGTAAGAGACAGAACACCAAGTTATGATGTAAAAGTTCTCAATGAGACGAAATATATTTTTCCTATAATATACGTCGATATGATAACCTTAGATGGGCCTTTGCGGCAAAATGAGGATGAAAAGGATGAAAGATTTTATTAAAGTTGATTTATGATAAGATTGTGCGAAGATGATGTATGAATTACGATAAACGATATGCGGATGCTAACTACGTCTTTGTAATATCAGAATGCCGCCTAGACGTGAACCTGAGCAAGGAATTAGAGGAAGAGGTAGGAGAAGGGGTAGAATCCCACAACCTGAAGAAGAAGGAGAAATACCACAACCACCTCCACCTCCACCTGATCGTAGAATCGAGGAGCTTTTCCTTAGGCAGAATCCGCCTACTTTTAATGGAAAAGGAAGTCCTGATGATGCAGAACAATGGGTAAGAGCTATGGAGAGGATTTTTTATTTCCTCCACTGTACGGCACAAGAGCGACTGTCTTGTGTTACCTTCCAACTTAACGGACCTGCGGATTTCTGGTGGGAAGCCAGAAGGAAAACCATGACACAGGAACAAATGGACTATTTTACTTGGGAGGATTTCAAGAGAGAGATGTATGAGAAATACATCCCTAAAAGTTATAGAAAGAAAAAGGAAAACGAGTTCTTCAATCTGAAGCAGGGACGAATGTCCGTAACAGAGTATGATCGCATCTTTTGCGATATGTCTAGATATGCTCCTGATCAAGTGAGCACTGACATGAAAATGTCAGAGAAATTTCGATCTGGTCTAAGGCATGAGATAAGAATGTCTCTTGCTAGTCACGGTGAATTGACGTATACTGAAGCTCTCGGTCGGCCTTTAGATATTGAAGCAGCAATGCCGGAAGATAAACCGGTACAAACTCCGTCACACCATGCTAGTGAAAAAGGCAAGAAAATGTGGGAAGTAAACTACAACAACAACCAAGGAAGTTTCGGGAGCGCGAGTAATAAGAGGCCATGGCAAGGATACATGGCCCCACAAGGGCAAGGGTGGAAACGACTGATATTTTCCACGCCAATGAGCGGGCCACAAGAGCAAATATGGGCTTTTCCTTGCCCAAAATGTCATAGGATGCATAAAGGTGAGTGCCGATTGGGCATTTGCTTTAAATGTGGTGTAAAGGGCCACTATGCAAATAATTGTCCAGAGATACGCTAGGGAGGAACGGGAAGGCCAAATCAACTAGGCCATGCCCAACCACTTAGGGCTATTCAATATCATTGAAAGATCGCCCTCAAGAAGAACGACAAAGAAGAAATGGCAGCAAGAACAAAGCAGATACCATCGATTTATAAAACAAACAAAACCAGGGAAACATGAGAGGTATGGGAAAACTTCTCAACGTACCTATAATACTTTTGTTTGAAACGGATGCTTCACATTCTTTCATCGCAAGAGCATGTATAGATAGGTTAGAACTCGAATCTGAACAAGCAAATCAGGAAGTGAGAATCTTTTCACCATAGGAGGAATTATGATTGCCATGTATGTTTGCTCAAACTTAGAATTGAACCTAGAATCACTTAAGATCTAGCAAATAACTTGAACATAATACCTATGAGGGATGGAGATATAATCCTAGGAATGGATTGGTTAGCCGAAAACCATTCCACAATCCCGTACAAGAAAAGGAAAATTTCATTCCATTTCCCCGGACAAGAAGCTACGAAATTCCATGGAATTAACATGGGGAAGAAGATCCCGATTTTATCCACACTATATGTAAGGAGAATGATGAACAACAAAGGATTCTGAGCATTTCTTGTCTATCTGGACAGATAAGCGAAAGTTAAAATAAAAGTCGAGGATATGGAAATCGTTCGAGAATTTCAAGATGTTTTTCCCGATAATTTACTAAGATTACCCTAGTAGGCAGCTAGAGTTTCTATCGACCTAGGACCAGGATCAACCCCAACGTCGAAAGCTTGGTATCGAATGACTCCAAAGGAACTTGAAAGACTAAAATTTCAAATTCAAGAGTAGTAGGATCTAAAGTTTTCTCAGACTTAGTGTATCACCTTCGGAAACACCCAGTTGTTTGTAAGAAAGAAAGACGACTCATTGAGGATGCGTATTGATTATTAAGAACTAAATACACTGACGCTTAAGAACAAATATCCACTGCCAAGGATAGACGATTTGTTCAATCAGTTGAAAGGAGCGAGAGTATTCTCGAAAATCGATCTTAAATCGGGTTATTATCAACTTAGGGTACAAGCTGAAGATGTACCCAAAACGGCTTCCGAACAAGATATGGACACTATGAGTTTATAGTTATGCCGTTCGGACTAACAAATGCACCAGCCGTATTCATGGACCTCAACGAAATCGCGTGTTCCATCCGTACTTAGACAAATTGTTTTAGTCTTCATAGATGATATCCTTATCTATTCGAAGAGTAAGGTAAAACATAAGGAACATTTGAGAACTGTTTTACAAACCTTAAGGGCTGAACAACTTTTTGCCAAGTTCAGCAAATATGAATTTTGGACTTAAAGAAGTAATGTTCCTTGGACACATTGTGTCTTCAGAAGAAATTAAAGTAGATTCGGCTAAGGTAAAAACAGTACAAGGTTGGAAACCGCCAACGACCCAGAATGAAATCAGGAATTTCTTAGGATTTGCTGGTTACTATCAGAGATTCATTGAAGGATTCTCTAAGATAGCAAGGCCAATGACACAGCTACTCCAAAAAGGAGTAAAATTTACTTGGACTGATGAATGCGAGGCAAGTTTCCAAAAGCTCAAGGAAAAGTTAACTAGTGCGCCAGTACTAGCACTTCCAGAAGCAAATAAAGAGTATGTAGTCTATACTGATGCTTCAAAAAGCGAACTAGGTTGTGTGTAAATGCAAGAAGGAAAGGTGATAGCCTATGCATCACGACAACTTAGGCCACATGAATTGAATTATCCAACTCATGACCTGGAACTGGCAGCAGTAGTACACGCACTGAAGATTTGAAGACATCACCTCTACGGAATGAAGTGTGAGATCCTCACCGATCTTAAAAGCTTAAGATACTTCTTCGAGCAAAGACTTGAACATGGGACAAAGAAGATGGCTCGAATTAGTAAAGGATTACGACTGTGGTATAAATTATCACCCATGAAAGGCACATGTGGAAACTGATGCCTTGAGTCGTAAAAGTCAATTCAAACTAGGATATCTCTTATCAAGAGAAGAGAAATTTGTTGAAGAATTTAAGAAAATAAAGATAGAAATAGTTGAGCAATCAAAGACAATTACGAGTTGTATTGTTGCACTCACTTTGACATCTAATTTAAGGAAGAGAATAATAAGAGAACAAAGGAAATGTGAAAAATTGGAAAGAACGAGGGTCAAAATGAGGACCAAAAGGCTTAAGAAGCGCCTGATAATACCATATTGTTTGAGGAAGGTTATGTATTCCAAACAATATCGAGCTTAGAAATAAAATCATGAGTAAAGCTCATGATATTTCTAATACCGCCCATACAGGCAATACTAAAATGTATCAAGACTTACGAGAAAAGTCTTGGTGGAAAGGTATGAAACGAAATGCAGCCTCGTTCGTCGAAAGTTTGAGAATATGTTAAGAATAATAGTATTAAAATTTAGGTGCAAGTTGGGAACACGTTTTGCCACTTATTAAGTTCACCTACGACAATAGTTATCAAGCAACGATTGATATGGCCCATATGAGGCATTGTATGAAAGGGAGTGTCGATCACCTCTTTATTGTGATAATGAAAGTAAGAGGAAAGTTTTAAGGCCGATACTGTGACTGAAATGATTAAAATATTTGCCAAATTAGGCAAAGAATATAAGAAGCTCGTGATAAACAAAAGTCTTATGCTGATATGCGTAGATATGAGCTGCATTTTGAATGCGGAGATAAAGTTTTTCTTAAAGTTCTCCATTGAAAGGAATTATAATGTTTGGAGAAAAGGGAATGTTGAGATCACGTTTTATAGGACCTTATGAAATCCTAGAAATGATAGGCCCAGTAGCCTATAGATTGGTACTTCCACCAAATTTGGGAAATGTTCAGAATGTTTTCACGTATCACAGTAAAGAAAGTACGTATATGATCCAAAACATATGACCATCATGATGACGTTATTCTTAAACCGAACATGAGTTATGGGAAAGAACGTACCACTATTTTTAGATTGTAAAGTTCAAAGGTTAAGAAAAAGTTTATACCTTTGGTAAACGTCTAATGGAGAAACCATGGACAAGAGGAAACCACGAGAGAACTTGAGAATGTTATGAGATGAAGATACCCCATACTTTTCTAAGGTATGCAAATTTCAGGACGAAATTTCTTTTAAAGGGGGTAGAATGTAATATCCCGAAGTTTTAATGCTAAATTGCGATAATAAAAATCGCTAATTAGGGTTTTGTTTCTGTAATAACCCGTAAAATAAAATTTTGTTAACGAAGAATTTAATCCAAATTATTATTAGATCTTTTCCTTTTATTTGTAAACGAGAAAATTTATCGGTTAATAATCAAATGATAGCGTAATATGATCGAATCCGATAAATCGAATCGCGAATGTATGCAATGACAATCGAGGTAACAATTCCTCGATATCCTAATCGTCATGGACGAGTCGCAATCATCGATCCTCGTTCAAACGAAACGAGTGATATGTCGTTATCGTAAATTATCTCAAAATACATAATTTCAAAAAAGGGGTCTACTTTGAGTATAACAACAACTCCAGCCAATCCTTGCCTCTCTCTCACCTCTGCAAACCAGATATCAAATCTGCAGCCCTCTTCCACACAAGACAACAAAGTCTTCTTCTCACTTTAACTATTCCATTCTACTCATTCACATACGAGAACCCACTCTCAAAATTTCACTCTCAACCTCACAACACTCCAGAGACAAAGAAATAGAGGAAGAACAGTAAGCTATTCTGTGCTGCCGATTGAAAGAAAAGAAGGGAAGCATATACTTTAATCTCACCAAGGTTCCATCTTAGAACCCTACTCCATTTACAAATTTCTCATGTTTAGAATTTATAAGTTGTTCACTGATTCGAACCATACATGAGCACATAAGATATTTAACAAAAACTACCAAATCAACATATTCTGAATTAGAATTCTGATGGTACTTCTAGTAGATAATTACACGCATCGCATAACTGTTGTAAGTAGAATTTTAGAAGCTACAAAACTTAGTAAATGTTTCGAATGTATACGTTAAAACTGAACCGAGCCATATACGGTTCGGCCGACAGCAGTCGGAGACGACGACACGGAGACGGCCACGGCGACGGCGTGGACATGCCAGCCAGACACGGCGGCGACGCCGCGCTTCTCCGACAGGCCTCCCCGGAGCCGGCGACGAGGCAACCTGGAATCAAAAACATAGGGTGAGAGGGGGAAGAGAGAGTTAAGTCGTGTGTGTGTGTGCGCGTGGGTATCGGTAAAAAAAAAAAGAGGGTCGTGGCAGCGGCGAAGGGCGACGGTGACCGTCCACCGGCGATGACACAAGGAGGGATTTGGGCCGGATCTACCGGCGATGGGCTAGATCTGGCACGGCGGCGACGATCTTGCCGGAGACGAGGGAGGAGGCGGCGGCATAACGAGATCAGAGAGAGATCTACTTGTGCCTGCGTTGATTCGCACAGAGAGAGAGAGGAGATGGAGTTGAGGTCGCGGCGGCGATGACACGGCTCGCCTACCGGCGATGCGCCCCGGTCGGAGAGGCGGCGACGGTGATGGCAGCCTCTAGTGTGTGTCTCGTATGTGCGTGTGCGTGTATGAGTGAGAAGAGAAGAAGGGATGGAAGCTGAAGCCAAGGTCTTGGCGACGACAACGACTGCACGGCTCGCCGACCGGCGCCGGCCGGCCGGACATGAAGCGGCGATAGTGTGGTGCCTCATGTGTGTGTTTGAGTGTGTGCACATAGACGAGAGAGAGACGTATGTAAATGGGGTGGGCAGCTATGGTTTTTAATTGGGTAGGTTAGTTCATTTTTTTGTTGGGATTATGAAATGGGCCATAATTATTAATTGTGTTGGGCCTTGAGTTGGACCGAAAATATGTGGATTAGGTTTGGTTTTGGTTTAATCCTTTGGCTAAAATTTTATAGTTTGGGCTATGTGATAGTGGGCCGAGTTGGGCCCGAAATAATAAGTTATAAATGGTGAAAATAATAGAATGGGCCATGGGCGAAATAAAAAATATATGGGCTCTTGAATTAATTGCTATGGGTTTTTTTTTTTAAATGAAAGATGGACTCATGAATTAAATTACAAATGGACTTAGACTTATTCTAAATATTGAGCTAAGTTATATATGGGATAATGGATTTGAATAATTTAATTCTATAATCCATTAAATTAAATTAACGATTTAATTAATTTCATATTAATTAAATATGAGATTTATTTCTAAAAATCAAATTTGGAGATTTATTTCTTAAGTAATTAAATAATAATTTAATTATGGATTATTTAGAGATAATTAATTAAATTCATTAGAGTGAATAAAGTCTAGTTTTTAGAAATTGAATAACATAATTAATTAATTATGTTAAGGGTAATTGGAGAATTATTTTTTTAAGTGATTATCTATTTATATGAGAAATATTTACTGATTGTAAAGTACAAGTATGAGTTTCTCTGTTAGAAAAAATATGGACGTGTGAGGTGAGAAACGCGGCGAGGAAATAATAATAATGAATGAATTATTGGAATTCGAAATCGTTGACGCGCGTTAACAAACGAAGAATATTAGTTATGAACTTAGGATTCATAAATTATACGAAACTACGTGGAGAATTATCGATCGTGGAGTAGAATGCAATGACAAAAAGGGTCATCTATTGCTACAACGCGACGAATCGAATAAACGAAATATAATTGTTAATTGAGTCTTAACGATAACGAAAATCCTAAAACCAAAGACTTAAAGAATATCAAATAAGTTGAATATTAGCGATGCTTCTCGAAAGAAGTGAATGTCATACTAAATTATATTTTTACATTGATAAGGTCCAGCGTGGACGTAAACAAAACGACAAAGGATCGCTAGCAGGTATTTCAAGAATGATGATTCTTGAGGTGGGCTTTCTTAAACAAAATGTTATCGCATATATTTCAAAGCATGTTTTTATGTTATTTAAAGCTTTATGAAATATTTATGCTTTCGAACTACAATACTACATGCATGATTATTGACTGCCAAATGTTTACGTTTTGTTGTTGCCATATCTGAGGTTGATATTGATATTTGGTTGGTATATCCAACGTGGTACGATGTTGTTACGACAACTAAAAGATGCACGGGTTTAGCGATGTCTACCGGGGAATGTGTACACAATTGGTGATCGTGTGTTAAGGTTAGCTACCTCGACCGGTCACGGCGTCTATGGTAGGTGGCCACCTCCATAGGTCGCATGGTACGATTATGATGTGGTCACGAGAACGAATCGTGAGGATTATTGTCAGATATGGAACAACGTGAAAGAAAATGGTCGGCCGACCTCTTTGGAAAAATGATAAATTATTTTGATAGGCATGGGTCTTTACAATAAAACCCCCATGTACTATTGTGGGCAGTTCAATAATTTATTAAAGAAAATGTTTTCGGCAATGAGTCCACTGAGTACTTTTGTACTTAGCCCTGCATCTCGTTTTTGATGTGCAGGTTGAGCAGAGATTGATGATGGATGCGAGGTGGTGCAGAGTAACAGTTGTTTTGTTGCTAATTTAGAAAGGATTTCTAGAACCTTGAGCATGCATCGTCATATGTATGTTCACACGTTTATTGCTGCCAAACTCTGATGTTTTGTTGGTATCTGTAGATTATGACTGTTTTCATATCGTATTGAACTTGAGGTCGTACCTCGTTCCTTGAAATTACGCCCTGATTGGGTTAAGATTTGATCATTGAACCTTTTGGTAAATCCTTCTTTGACTTGAGTTTGTATCGAAACAACTTATACCTTTCAGCCTATACAAATATTCGTAGTTGATTGGTTAATTGTATTGGTTATTTATATATTTATCCGCTGCTTTATCATATCAGTAACGATCCATATGATTAGTATTTCTTTAAAAAGTCGGGTCGTTACAAAGTGGTATCAGAGCATTTGTTCGCTCTGAACCCTAGAAACCCTTTCCTTGAATCTTAAGTTGAAAGTTGAGTTTCGAAACTGTTGGTATTTGATTGCCTGCACTGCACTCCATCGTCATCCTGCTCAACGAGGAAGAAGGTAACAATTTCAACTGAAAGTTGTTTGTGAAATTGATGAAAGTTATGGAAATGTGGAAATAATTTTAAAGGATTAAAATTATTTTGAAAGTTCGTTATATGATTCAGTTTGAGTAAAATTTTAAAAAATCCATGATGGGATTGTTTTGAAAAGTTGAAATGATGAAAGTTTATGAAATATGTTGAAAGGAGAAAAGTCTCAATTTTTCAAATGAAGTTGTTGTTTCCAAAGTTTTTGAAAAAAAAAAAAAAAAAAAAAAAATTGAAAGATTGAAATTAAAAAGTTATTTTTTTTTAAATAAATGATTTCTCTTCAAAAGTTTTGTAATGAAAATTTGAAAATGAAAAAGGATGAGAAATAATTTTTAAAAAAGAGGTTCCAACAATATACAGGTATGGGACTGTATATTTAAGGAAAGCTCAAAGGATTCCAACAATATGCAGGAATGGGACTGCATATTTAAGGAAAACCTAAAGAATTTGATATTTGCTAGCTAAATGATTTCCTCAGTTTTTGAAAACGAAAAGTTTGAAAGTGGAAAATAATTTTTCAAGTGAAATGAAAGTTATGAAAATTGATTGAAAGTGAAAGATATTGCAAATGTTGCAAGTGGAGGAATGTTGTGAAGAGGATTGTTGATGATGTTTATGAGGAGGATGGGTTGATGATGTCATACGAGAAAGTATTGACGAAGATGTGTCAATAAGTGAATGTTTGAATTCATGAAATTCAATAAAGATTTATTGTTATTAATGTTTGGAGATGATTGAAAATTGACATTGATATATCAATTACGTTATGTTGAAATTTTTGAAATTCAAAGAAGTACATGCATACAATGAACTATGTTATAAATATTTGAATTGTTATTTCAAATCTTAAAGTTATTTATGATGATGGGTATGTTATCCCAAAAGAACGTAGACTCTTAAGACGCATAAACCCAATTGCGCCGAACTTAGTATGAGAACATAAGGTACCCCTGATTGAACGAAATACTAAGGAAGAACAAAAACGAGGACTTAGAATCTATAAGAATTTTGATCCTAATGGATCTGAGAACGAGAACTCGATGAGTCTACAATGATCAAACGATAACTGAACTAGAGGTTCGTACTATCATGTAGCCAATCTCTTTATGCAAAGAGTTGTGAATGGTGTACTTGTTGTTCCTAATACAGCGATAACAAGAAACCAATGAAAGAGCGCGTAGTGATGGATGAGATTAAAAGGTTAGTCACGCCTAATAGAATAAAGACCGCTAGAATGTCATACTCAATTGAGTATAATGATATGTCTTAAGACAAGGTTTGAATAACCTCAATTATACGATAGTAAGACCGTTGGAGTAAGACCATCATTAATCACAGATTTAGAACCCTTTCTGTTTACAAATATCCTTACAAACGTATAAGGTAGACATGAAAACCATTGACCATTTTGTCATCTGAGTCGAAACTCAATGACCTAGTTTCAGTGGGATTATTGATCGAATCTTACACCCCTTGAATTGTCTACCAAGTCAGATTGCAGATTTTCTTTCTCTTGACCGACGATTGCAGACTTGTCATTTAAAACCACAACACCATATGATTGAGAAATGATTGTGATAGGGTCTGGCCAACCCATATGACCAATTGGATCTCAGTGATTTTCATTCAGGTCTTCGGACCCTATATCCAAGTTTTCGAATCAAGGACCAGTTGGGTTAATTTCTTCCTTGTACCCTCTGGTTAGTTGGATTACAACCCTTGATTTAATATTTCGATTTATCAGTTGTCATAGCCTCTCTATATAGAATGATGCAACTTTTATTTCTTCTGTTGGTGAGAGTGTAAATTCTCACGACCTATGAACAATGACATTATTTTATTCAATCCTAAAATAAAGATGTTCAATTCGTGAAAATAATTTGATTGATTACCCGAATTCCAATCTAAGAGCAATATGTTCTTTCATAGACATAATCATTTCGTCACGAACCATGTATTTATGATTCTTCCTTATGGCTGCATTAGATTTTGTATGCACCATGACTAAGTACATAGAGTGATACTGATGCTAGTTTTGGAGCATCATGTTGGGTACTTAACTGTTGAAGATTTTAAAATATTGTCAAAAGTTCTCGGATAGGTAAATGTTACATGACATAAGGATAGTTTCCAGAGAATCTTTTGTATATGATGCCTCGGACATATTGATGATTGGAGATGCGCTAAGTTGGTATTTGGTTGTTCTATTATGAGGAATAACATGCCGCCCAGAAAAAGAAATCGTGTAGTTACACCTGTATATGAAAATACACCACCGTCAGCAAAAAGGATTGAGGAATTATACCCATACAGAATCCTACAATTTTCAACGGGACTGAGAATCCCGTGGATACGGAACTATGGATTCACGCACTAGAGTGAATCTTTAACTTTCACTGCACCTCTCTAGAACGCTTGTCATGCGTTACTTTCCATCTGACTGGTGACGTCGACTCCTGGTGGGAGGCGAAGAGGAAGACCCTATCCGAAGAAGAATTTGAAGGATATACCTCGGAGGAATTTAAAGAGAAAGTATACGGGAAGTATATTCCTAAGAGCTATCGAAAAAGAAAAGAACATGAGTTCTATAATCTACGTTAAGAAAAGATAATGGTCACATACTACAACCGTGCAGTCTGTAAGATGTCACGATATGCACGCTAGCGGGCGACACCGACGAGAATATGACATAAAAGTTTTGAGCTGGACTTCATCCCGAAATCAGATTTCGCTAGCTGGCCACAGAAATCTGATTTACCTTGAAGCCTCAGTCGGGCATTGGGCATCGAGGTTACCATGCCGAAGGTAGAACTGTCGTTGTCTATTCCCCGAATCACTAAGAGGAAGTGGGAAGGATCCCACCAAGGTCAAGTGTCTACACTGACCAGGCCGACAGGAGACCATGGCAAAGGGATAACGTGTCATCTATGCACGGGTAAGGAAATAGACGCCCCACGATACCCGCATCTGGCGGGGAAACCTAGAAATTCGTAAGGCTCACTGTGTGCCAAGGTGCCATAGGAGTCACAAGGGGGTTTGCACATTCACAAAAGATTAATGTTTCAAGTATGGCCAGAAGGGTCACTTTACTAGAAACTGTTCAGGGATACGCCAAAGATGAAATGGTCATCCTACTGCGCCCAACCCAGTTCAACCAGTTTGCACAATCCAAGATCAACCACTTCAACATCAACCACCAGTCCAGTACGTCCAGCCGAAGCAGCGACCATATCAACCACGGTGACAACTATAACAACAATGGCGACAGCCTCAGCAGCAATACCGACATCCCCAACAACAGCAGCAGCAACCGCAGTAGCAACAACAACAACCGCAACAACAACCGTAGCAACAACTACAACAACAGCAACAACAGCAACCACCACCGCACTCCAGGGCCTACACCCTCCATCAAGTAAGGAAATTTCCCAGGAGCCGCCAAGAAACTAAGAAAACTTGGTAGGTATGGGAATACTCCTCCAATTGCCTGTTATCCTACTGTTTGATACTGACGCCTCGCATTCTTTATTTATTGAAGTATGCGTAGAGAATTTAGGAGTAGATCCTAAACGCGCTGAACAAATCATGAGAATTTCTTCTCCAGTAGGAGGCATAAGGACGGTAACCCACATATGCTCAAACCTAGAACTTGGACAAGATTCACTCAAGGTCATGAAAAAATTACCTTCACGTCATACCTATGATGGATGTGGACATAATCCTAGGAATGGATTGTTTAACCGAACATAATGCGACCATCCTGTGTAATGAAAGTAAAATTTCTTTCCAAAGTCCCGGAGAGAAACCTACAGATTTTCACGGGATCAGCATGGGGATAAGAGTCGCACTCATAGCAGCACTACAAACAAGGACGTTGATGAACAAGATAAAAAACCACGCCTACCTTGTCTATCTCCAGGAGGAAGACCATAATAAGAAAATGATAGAAGATGTTCCGATCGTGAAGTAGTATACCGATATAATTCCAGATGAACTACTGGGATTACCGCCAAACCGACAGATCGAGTTCACGATCGACCTCGAACCAGATTCGCCCCTGTATCGAACGCGCCATACCGGACGCCACAAAAATGGACTTGAGGAATTAAAGATTCAACCACAGAACTCTTGGAGTTAAGTCTTATTAGGCCAGTGTGTCTCCATGAGGAACACCTGTCATTTTTGTGAAGAAGAAGGATGGTACACTGAGAATGTGTATAGACTATTGAGAGTTAAACAAGATAACTCTTAAGAATAGGTATCCTTTACCCATATTGATGACCGGTTTGCTCATCTTAATGGAGCAGGAGTCTTTTCGAAGATAGACTTAAAGTCTAGATACCATCAACTAAGGATTTACCTAAAACGGCTTTCCGTAAAAGGTATGGTCCTTTCGAATTCATTGTTATACCCTTTGGACTTACAAATGTCTAACAGTATTTATGGATATCATGAATAGGGTATTTTACCGTACTTAGACAAATTTGTCCTAGTATTTATAGACGATATCCTAATATACTCCAAGAATAACCAAGAACACAAAGAGCACTTGAGAATTGTGCTGTAAACATTAAGGCAAGAGAAACTCTTCGCCAAGTTTAGCAAATGGGAGTTCTTGTTAAATGAGGTGACATTCTTAGGTCACATCATGTCCGTTGAGAGAATCAAAGTGGACCCCTCGAGAATGAGAATCATCAAAGAACCCGAATGAAATTTGGAGTTCTTAGGGTTTGTCGGTTACTATCGAAGATTTATTGAAGGATTTTCAACGATAGCCGACCCATGATCCAATTGATGAGAAAAGGGATCAATTACACTTGGACTGCCGAGTGTGAGGTTAGTTTCCAGAGATTGAAGGAGCTGCTGACGATAGCAACTATACTCGCAGTACCCGAAGCAGATAAAGAGTACACAATTTATACGGACGCCTCAAAGATTGGATTAGGATGTGTTCTGATACAAGAAGCAAGGTTATTGCTTATGTTTCAAGGCAGTTACGCTTACATGAGTTGAACTATCCCACGCATAACCTGGAATTAACAGCAGTTGTACCTGCCTTAAATATTTGGATACACCATCTCTATGGAGTTAGATTTGAGATCTACACTGACCATAAGAGTCTGAAGTATTTCCTTAAACATAAATATCTTAACATGAGGCAACGTAGATGACTAGAATTGGTAAAAGGCTACGACTGTAGTAACAATTATCACCCAGACAAGACTAATGTTTTAACCGATGCTTTGAGTCGCAAATTCCACCCTAGTTTGGGATGTGTCCTCAGTCATGAAGAGACACTTATAAATGAATTTCAAAAGTTGAATATCGAAGTCATGGACATGTCTCAGACGATAGAAGGTCGTATTGCAACGTTGATTGCAATCCCAGACTTAAGAGTCTGAAGCTTAGAAGCTCAGAGTAAGAACAGGAAGCTAGAAGAAGTACTAGCTAAAATCAAAAATAATGACCACAAGAATTTCATAATAACAAAATATGATATTTTGTTGTATGATGGGAGAGTGTATATTTCGGAAGATAAAGAGCTGAAAAGCGAGATCTTGAAAGAAGCCATGAGACTTCTTACAATACACACTCCGGAAGCACCAAAATGTATCAAGATCTCAAAGAGAAATTTTGGTGGATGGAATGAAGCGAGACGTAGCTTCATTCGTGGAACGTTGTTTGACGTGCCAACAGATGAATATACTTCACCAGCGATCGTATAGAATCTTACAACTATTGGACATACCAGAATGGAATGGAGGATATAGCCATAGATTTTATTACCGGGCTACCCGAATTATTTATAAAAAAAAATAATGCCATTTGGTCATCATCGATCGTTTGACCAAGAGCGCGCATTTTACTGATCCCAATAATATATGGATCAGACAGATTAACATAGTTGTACGTTCGAAAAATCGTATGTTTGCATGTAGTTCCAAAGACTATCATGTCTGATAGAGATTCAAAAATTTACATCCAGATTCTGAATAAGCTTACAAAGAGAATTGGGAACTCGACTGTATTTCAGTACCGCATTCCACCCACAAACGGAAACAATCTGAGAGAACCATTCAAACGCTTGAAGACATGTTGAGAACTGTTGTCCTCGATAGAGGAGAAAGTTGGGAACAAGTGTTACCACGTGTGAAATTCGCATACAACAACAGTTAATCGAGCAACTATTGGAATGATCCCATACTAAACGCTTTATGGAAAGATGTCGATCGCCACTTTACTGGGATAAAGTGGGAGAAAGAAGAGTAGTAGAACCTGACTCTATGAGAAAGATGGTCATGATTGTGAGAAAGACCCGCTAACGAATTAAAGAAACCTAAGACCGACAGAAGTCGTACGCCGACAAACGTCACACATAACTATATTTTGATGTAAGAAATAAAGTTTTCTTGAAGATTCTTTTCATTAAAAAGAATCATGAAATTCAAAATTTAAGGGGAGATGCGACCACGTTTTGTTGAACTCTATAAAATATTGGAAATGATAGTACCAATAGTTTACAGATTGGCATTACCGACAAGCTTTGGGAACTTGTACAATGTGTTTCACATTTCACAATTTAGAAAGTACATACATGACCCCAGTCATGTGATATCACCGACAGATATTGTCCTCGATGACAATATGAATTTATGTAGAATTAATTACGGAATTTGGATCGATGTATCCAAAAACAAAAGAACAAGAAAATACTTGTAGAAAAAAAAAAATTCTATGGCGACACCATAGACAAGAAGAAACAACTTGGGAATTAGAATCTATTATGAATGAGAAATACCCAGATTTTTCTGAAATTAGCAAATTTCGGGACGAAATTTAATTTAAGGGGGATGGTATGTAATAACCCGTAAAATAAAATTTTGTTAACGAAGAATTTAATCCAAATTATTATTAGATCTTTTCCTTTTATTTGTAAACGAGAAAATTTATCGGTTAATAATCAAATGATAGCGTAATATGATCGAATCCGATAAATCGAATCGCGAATGTATGCAATGACAATCGAGGTAACAATTCCTCGATATCCTAATCGTCATGGACGAGTCGCAATCATCGATCCTCGCTCAAACGAAGCGAGTGATATGTCGTTATCGTAAATTATCTCAAAATACATAATTTCAAAAAAGGGGTCTACTTTGAGTATAACAACAACTCCAGCCAATCCTTGCCTCTCTCTCACCTCTGCAAACCAGATATCAAATCTGCGACCTCGCCACACAAGACAAAAAAGTCTTCTTCTCACTTTAACTATTCCATTCTACTCATTCACATACGAGAACCCACTCTCAAAATTTCACTCTCAACCTCACAACACTCGAGACAAAGAAATAGAGGAAGAACGAGAAGCTATTCTCAGGTCATGATTGAAAGAAAAGAAGGAAGCATATACTTTAATCTCACCAAGGTTCCATCTTAGAACCCTACTCCATTTACAAATTTCTCATGTTTAGAATTTATAAGTTGTTCACTGATTCGAACCATACATGAGCACATAAGATATTTAACAAAAACTACCAAATCAACATATTCTGAATTAGAATTCTGATGGTACTTCTAGTAGATAATTACACGTACTGCATAATCTGTTGTAAGTAGAATTTTAGAAGCTACAAAACTTAGTAAATGTTTCGAATGTATACGTTAAAACTGAACCGAGCCATATACGGTTCGGCCGACAGCAGTCGGAGACGACGACACGGAGGCGGCCACGGCGACGGCGTGGACATGCCGCCCGGACGGGCGGCTACACGCGCTCCGACAGCCTCCCGAGCCGGCGATGAGGCAACCTGGAATCAAAAACATAGGGTGAGAGGGGGAAGAGAGAGTTAAGTCGTGTGTGTGTGTGTGCGTGGGTATCGGTAAAAAAAAAAGAGGGTCGCGGCAACGGCGAAGGGCGACGGTGACCGTCCACCGGCGACGACACAAGGAGGGATTTGGGCCGGATCTACAGGCGATGGGCTAGATATGGCACGGCGGCGACGATCTTGCCGGAGACGAGGGAGGAGGCGGCGGCATAACGAGATCAGAGAGAGATCTACTTGTGCCTACGTTGATTCGCACAGAGAGAGAGAGGAGATGGAGTTGAGGTCGCGGCGGCGATGACGCGGCTCGCCTACCGGCGATGCGCCCCGGCCGGAGAGGCGGCGACGGTGATGGCAGCCTCTAGTGTGTGTCTCGTATGTGCGTGTGCGTGTATGAGTGAGAAGAGAAGAAGGGATGGAAGCTGAAGCCAAGGTCTTGGCGACGACAACGACCGCACGGCTCGCCGACCGACGCCGGCCGGCCGGACTTGAAGCGGCGACAGTGTGGTGCCTCATGTGTGTGTTTGAGTGTGTGCACATAGACGAGAGAGAGACGTATGTGAATGGGGTGGGGCGGCTATGGTTTTTAATTGGGTAGGTTAGTTCATTTTTTTGTTGGGCTTATGAAATGGGCCATAATTATTAATTGTGTTGGGCCTTGAGTTGGACCGAAAATATGTGGATTAGGTTGGGTTTTGGTTTAATCCTTTGGCTGAAATTTTATAGTTTGGGCTATGTGATAGTGGGCCGAGTTGGGCCCGAAATAATAAGTTATAAATGGCTGAAAATAATAGAATGGGCCATGGGCCGAAATAAAAAAATATATGGGCTCTTGAATTAATTGCTATGGGTTTTTTTTTTTTTATTAAATGAAAGATGGACTCATGAATTAAATTACAAATAGACTTAGACTTATTTTAAATATTGAGCTAAGTTATATACGGGATAATGGATTTGAATAATTTAATTCTATAATCAATTAAATTAAATTAAGGATTTAATTAATTTCATATTAATTAAATAAGAGATTTATTTCTAAAAATAAAATTTGGAGATTTATTTCTTAAGTAATTAAATAATAATTTAATTATGGATTATTTAGAGATAATTAATTAAATTCATTAGAGTGAATAAAGTCTAGTTTTTAGAAATTGAATAACATAATTAATTAATTATGTTAAGGGTAATTGAGAATTATTCTTTTAAGTGATTATCTATTTATATGAGAAATATTTATGATTGTAAAGTACAAGTATGAGTTTCTCTCGTAGAAAAATATGGACGTGTGAGGTGAAAAGCGGCGAGGAAATAATAATAATGAATGAATTATTGGAATTCGAAATCGTTGACGCGCGTTAACAAACGAAGAATATTAGTTATGAACTTAGGATTCATAAATTATACGAAACGACGTGGAGAATTATCGATCGTGGAGAAGAATGCAACGACAAAAAGGGTCATCTATTGCTACAACGCGACGAATCGAATAAACGAAATATAATTGTTAATTGAGTCTTAACGATAACGAAAATCCTAAAACCAAAGACTTAAAGAATATCAAATAAGTTGAATATTAGCGATGCTTCTCGAAAGAAGTGAATGTCATACTAAATTATATTTTTACGTTGATAAGGTCCAGCGTGGACGTAAACAAAACGACAAAGGATCGCTAGCAGGTATTTCAAGAAGGATGATTCTTGAGGTGGGCTTTCTTAAACAAAATGTTATCGCATATATTTCAAAGCATGTTTTTATGTTATTTAAAGCTTTATGAAATATTTATGCTTTCGAACTACAATACTACATGCATGATTATTGACTGCCAAATATTTACGTTTTGTTGTTGCCATATCTGAGGTTGATATTGATATTTGGTTGGTATATCCAACGTGGTACGATGTTGTTACGATAACTAAAAGATGCACGGGTTTAGCAGATGGCTACCCGGGAATTGTGTACACAATTGGTGACTGTGTGTTAAGGTTAGCTACCTCGACCGGTCACGGCGTCTATGGTAGGTGGCCACCTCCATAGGTCGCATGGTACGATTATGATGTGGTCACGAGAACGAATCGTGAGGATTATTGTCAGATATGGAACAACGTGAAAGAAAATGGTCGGCCGACCTCTTTGGAAAAATGATAAATTATTTTGATAGGCATGGGTCTTTACAATAAAACCCCCATGTACTATTGTGGGCAGTTCAATAATTTATTAAAGAAAATGTTTTCGGCAATGAGTCCACTGAGTACTTTTGTACTTAGCCCTGCATCTCGTTTTTGATGTGCAGGTTGAGCAGAGATTGATGATGGATGCGAGGTGGTGCAGAGTAACAGTTGTTTTGTTGCTAATTTAGAAAGGATTTCTAGAACCTTGAGCATGCATCGTCATATGTATGTTCACACGTTTATTGCTGCCAAACTCTGATGTTTTGTTGGTATCTGTAGATTATGACTGTTTTCATATCGTATTGAACTTGAGGTCGCACTGCTTCCTTGAAATGCATACGATTGGGTTAAGATTTGATCATTGAACCTTTTGGTAAATCCTTCTTTGACTTGAGTTTGTATCGAAACAACTTATACCTTTCAGCCTATACAAATATTCGTAGTTGATTGGTTAATTGTATTGGTTATTTATATATTTATCCGCTGCTTTATCATATCAGTAACGATCCATATGATTAGTATTTCTTTAAAAAGTCGGGTCGTTACAGTTTCGATAATTGAAACAATAATTTATCGAAGCTCGATTTCGACTATACATGATACGAGGATTATTATATCATATTCACTAATGATTAGTGAATTAATGAATATAGTTTATATTATTCCTTTGAAAGTATTATTCTAACGTCGATTAAATTTCGATAGTTAGTCTTACGTTATTTTTCTAAGCGACGAAGCTTAGAAGTAAATTCCTTATTGATATGAATCGAACAAAGTCACTACGATGTTATTAGCAATGTTACGAAATGATTCGACGGTCAACGATGAAGAGATGATTCGATTGTCGACGTTTTTGAGATAAGTCGAAAACTTAGTGTAACGACGAAGGAATTATGTTTTATTAATTCCTATGATTATTTTATGGAATAAGAGCATTATATATATATATATATATTCCATCATTAAAATAGTGTTAGAGAATTAAGGAATAATTATTGGACAATTTGGTCCTATTTTCGAAAATAGTATTCGAAAATGAGAAGTTGTGACATAGAATTGTTTTAAATATTTTTTCTATGATATAAATTACATCTAGGACTTATAATATGTCACATAGCTATATATTAGCTATATGTAACAAGAAAATAAAATGTATAGCATTATTGCTATATATGTTTCGAAAATATGGTCATATGGTGTGAAATGAATTAAATTGCTATCAAGTTGATGATGTTATGTAATAATTATATTAATGAGATATTTTTAAGGATAAGCCTAGGTGTTTTTAACATGTTGTGCATGTGGGATGAATTTTATCCCTAATGGCCGAAAATTTCACCTTATAGTGTGAAAAGAAATAAAAAAAATATCATGCTCTTGATCATGATGTGCTATAATTATGTTGATAAGATATTATTAAGAGATAATATGAGTAGTATAATCAAGTTGTGCAAGTGGAGTGGCTCTTGTCTCATAGTAGCCGAAAATGTGGACTTTTGATGAAAGAAAAGAAAAATTCATACCTTATGATAGTGAGATATTGTGCTATGATAATGACATATTAATTCTTGTATATTAGTGTAAAAAAATAATAATATTTGTCACACCCTATAGTGAAGTGACCGAAAATTTGGAAAAAAATAAAGTGTGAACTAGTGTGAACAAGTGTGAAATGAAATAAAGATCATAGTGTAAAATTTTAACTTTTCAAATATTATATTATCCTAAAGTAATATTAAAGTATATGATAGTATAAAAAAATAAAAATCCCCTCCCTATTATAGAGAGTGCCGTGAGCTTTGGAAAACTAAAGAGAAGAAATTTCTTCATTCTTTGAAAATGATAGAAGTTGAAAATGACATGTATTAATTGTAAGATAGGATTATGTATTAAGATAAGATAAGATATAATTTTTGTCTCTTATTTAGCTTAATGGCCGAAAACTTCAAGGAATAAAAGAAGGATTGTGCAAAGTATTGAAAGTGACTTATATGTGTATTAATTATGTGATAAGGTATAACATAATAAAGTATTATGTGATCAAATAGATTTTTCCCTAGATAGCTCAAGTGGACCGAAAAATTGTACATTAATGCGCAAGTGTATAGAGTTGTCATTTTATGTAATAATTGTACACAAGTGGCTAAAGCTTATATAATATAGTAAGATCACATTTTTGCTCTCATTTGCTTCCTTGAGCACCGAAAAGAGAGAGAAAAAAATTGAGAGAGAGTTCATCATATTCTTCCCAAATCTTAAGTAGAAAAACGTTGCCGCCGATAATCGATTCCGTTTAAAAGGTTAGAAACGTTACGAGCTTCTAATACATGCTAAAATTTTGAATTCCATCCATGAAATCATATGTTATATGCTTATGTTATTTATGATGAAAATTTGAGAAATTGTGTTTAAATGCTAAGTTGTTTATTAAATATGTTTATATGATGTTTAGAAGCATATATTATGAATTTAGTATAAAATTGAGCATGATATAAAATTCTAGGAGAGGACCGAAAGCATGTGATGATCATATGTTGATGAAAATAATTTTTAATTGTAGATTTGAGCATGGAATAATTATCTATGATAATAAATAAGCTTATATGATTTTATGTAGAATTTTTGGAAAACATTAGTATGTATATTTTGAAATTACTGAAAATGTTGAGAAATATTATGTTGATATATGATCCATGTTTAAATGATATTATAGCATATTAGTGATGTAGAATCATAATATAGTGTTGTATGAATTTATTGGAATTTTAGAAAATTAATTGTACCTAAGTCAAAGTTTGAAACATATGGTTCTAGGGTATTTTGAGATATGAATTGTGTTTGATAAAAAATTATGTTATAGTGATGATACATGATGATGATTATGTGTTATGTGATTTAATTTTAATTTTTGAAATATGTTTGGTATGATTTTTAAAAGGGCCGAAAGCTATATAGTGAAATTAGGTGATGTACAATTTTTCTATGATCAATGTTATTACATATTATTGATACTATGTTTATATAGAGTATTATGTGAATTTATAAGAATTTTGGAAAAGTTTTGGAAAATATTTAAAAAGGGCCGAGATTATTGAGAAATGAAAGCTAAGGTTTTAAAATTATTTTATCATGTATAATCACATATTATGTTCTAAAAATATGTTTTAGACATACTATGAATTCATATGATTTTTAAAACAATGTATATTATGTGTATGTCGAAACATGTTGTTATGTGACGTAAGGATTGAAAAGTGAAGTGTTATGATCAAGTTAGATCATATGTATGTGTGTTGTCGAAGCATGATTGTTGATTATCGTGAGAATTCGAGACTTATGAGAACGTGATTAGAAATCGATTGAAAATCGAGTATATATATAAATTAATAGTTATATGTATGAACGTTGTGAAGTATATGGTATTGAAAGTCAAATCACTTGACTAGAGTATAAACGTATGAAATACGTTAATATACGAACATGGTTATGTGGTACGTCTAGAAGAAATATGGATTTCGTTGAATGGATACACTAAGATGTGTAAGACGTATTAAGTGGGTTAAAGGATACGAAGTATTTTAGAAGGTTATCGAATGTCTTAGACTTGGACGTTTTCGAAAAATATGACCGACGTACTAAATTAGTATCTTACGTAAAGGTGGGACGCGACGTGATCGTTGATGTTAGAAAGAAATCTTATTGGGAAGCATACATACCAGGTGGGCTTTATTCGAACTGAAAACTATTTTATTTACAATGCTTTCTTCGAAATGAAAAGTCTTTACTTATTTCTTGAGAAATGATAATGAAATGATGTTATTCAATTACCTGCTCGAAAATGTTTATGTTTTGTGTATGGATCCTATCTGAATGATGATGAAAGTTGTTGGTTCGCCAACGATGAATGATAATGAAAGTTGTTGGGTCGCTCCCAACTTATGAGAAAATCGATATCGGATCCTATGCTAGAGGGATAATTCATAGCCTGGATTAACGTGTACACTAAGGTGGATCGGGGGCCGTAAGGACAATACGCGGCCGGTCCCAGCGACGTAGAAGGAGGCCTACTTCTACGGCGTTAATGATGATGTTATGTGGAAATGATATGATATGAGAAAGGAAAGGATATGGATCATACACCCAAAGAGAAAATGCTTGGCCAAGCAATGTTTTGAGAAATGATGAAAATATTTAGTAAGCACAAGGTCTTTTCAAATAAAACCCTTGTGTCTTACCATGATGGGCAGTGTAATTTAAAGTGATAAAATGTTTTTGGCATGAGTCCACTGAGTGCATTCTTGTACTCAGCCCTGCATGTTTGTTTTTAAATGTGCAGGTTGAGCTGATTGATGGGATGAAGCAGTGTTGAGCAGTCGGATCTTTTGTTGCTGATAAGTAGAACCTTGAGTGCACATCTTCATATGTGTACTTAACATGTTTTCCGCTGCAAGAACATATTCTTAAATTCCTTTCCAAGTGATAGTCTCTGCTAATCAGTCCTTAAGATTAGTGGGCTGTTACAGGTTGTCCCCGAGATCTTGTGATCATATACTACCTGGAGAAAAGGGAGAACTTAGCTCTGGCAAGTAAAACAAATAAAATAAAAATAAAAATTGAATTAATAATTTCAAATCACCAAGTCATTCCTATATAATCTAAACAATCCCCGGCAACGGCGCCAAAATTTGATCACACTATTTTCTAACACGAAAACGTACAAGTAGATAGGTAAGTCGAGTATTGTATCCACAGGGATTGTAACATGAAAACACAGAAGCTAACTCAAAGATTCTTCATCATTATCCAAGCAACTGATTTGGTTTTGGAAAGGTTTGGGACTTCGAATATTTAATTCAAAGCCAAAGGTAACAAAGCAAATAAAACGAAAACGATAAATATCAAAGAGATAAAAGAACTAAATGACTAACCCTAGGGATGTATTAATCCTACCCACATCGTATGTTTATCCTTCTTCCTATTAACCAATTTTAATTCAGCCAAGATGAAAGATCACATATGTAACCAACAATTTCAATTACGGCAATTGTGGTAGTGGATTACTAATTTCCATATTACTGTTACGTCTCTAGGTGAAAATTAGCAACTCCAAAAAGATCACAAAGAATATGCTTCATACGAATGTTCCTATCTCAGCTACGACTCAAGGCTTATCCGTACAGTATTCATGATCGATTGACAATTAAAACTGTTAAGTATTCAACTGGCCACTATGTATGCATTAAAGTTGATCAGAAATTAACACTAAGATTTAGCACCAAGAATCACAAATCAATGCCTGGAAGGTAAATAGCAAATAGCAGGAATCACCACACTTAGGATAAAATCATACAAACCCTAGGATCATAACATAAATTTAGCTAGACATAGAAATCGAAATAAAATACGAATGAACCATAAAAATAAGAATTGAATAGATTAAACCCGTAATGTAGCGTCTGAAGAACAATCTAGGGTTTGAATCCAAACTCGAGAGGTAAACGGATAAAATCTGAATTCCTTCGGATGAAATCGTTCCAAAGCGTTAATCAAACGTAGAAGTATGATAATCTAAAGACTAGATGAATGAAAATCAAAGCTAGAATGAAAGTATGTAAAAATATCGAAACCAAGTAAAACGTGGAGAGGCGCCAATGCAATTTTAGGGTATATATAGCAATGGTCGAAACCCTAATTGCACTGTGTCAGCGCGCTTAGAGGTTGGGCTAGCGGTCGCTAGCTGTGAGTCAGTAGATTTCTTCGATGAGCTCGCGGCCAGGTTCGCGGTCGCGTGGTTTGCCTCACGACCGAGCTAGCGGTCGCTAGCTCGGTCGCTAGTCTTGAGACAGAAGCTTTTTTGGAGTATCTCGCGGGCAGGTTCGTGGTCGCATGGTTTTGCCTAGTGGCCGGCCTAGCGGTCGCTAGGTCGGTCGCTAGTCTTGAGATAGAATATTTTCTGCCCGAGCTCGCGGCCGGGCTAGCGGCCGCTAGGGTGGCCGCTAGCCTCTGCTCCTTTTCATCCTTTGGTTCGTTCTTTGCCTTGTGCTCGATTATCACCTGTAAACCTATAGAACACCAAAAAGGAACTCCAAGAGCAGTATTTTCCAAAAATAGCTAAACGTATAAATCAACTATATAAATACACTTAAACTGATCTAAAATCATATTAATATAACATTAATAAACGAGTAAAAAATGCGTTTATAATAGCTAATTTTTGTAAGCTTACTTATAGCTGAACATTTAAGCTTAGTTTAGGGGGAAACCAACTTTGTAATTTTGATGTATATGTAAGTGTTCAAAGTTTGAATTTGAATTAAGCTACTTTTTTATTTTCATTTATTTGGCGCGGATTTACTTTTCAATTTGGATGGAGATACTTTTAGCACATGGGTTGTCTGATCTTCTTTTCAATTTAATGGGATTCACGTGTGCAAAGTGTTAATCTCTTTTCAATTTTAGCACATGTATATAATTTAGAGGAGTCATTAACTTCTAATCTATTTCTCCTAAATAAGTGTGTTTAAAAGAAAATGAACGTTTTAAACGAGGCGGAGGGAGTATTAGAATGATGTAATAAAATAACATATATAATTTTGAAGATGGGAGTGTGATAAAATATAAGAGTCGCACACTCAAAAACTTGAAATTTACTAAAATATCAAGTCAAGCGTAATTAACACATATTTGAGCCTAATAAACATAGACGAGCTTAATAAATACATAATTTATCAAATTATCCATCATTTGTTGTAAAAGTAATTATATATTTCCAAATTGTATAGATATTTTTATCTAATAAATATATCCAATTATAGTTTACTATAAGTAAGAGTGTGGAAATTATATGATAAACGTCAAACTCATATATCTAGGGGTGAGCAAAATATCTGAAAATCGAATAACCGAACCGAACCAAATAGAAAAATCAAATTTGTTTGGTTAATTCAGTTAAAACCAAATTAAAATTCAAGAATTCGCCGCTAGGTTCGAATTTTTAACCGAATAACCGAAAATCGAATATATATATATATATATATATATATATATATATATATATTCCCTATATATAATATTATTTATTTAGAATTATAATTTTAATATATTAATATTCTTAATCCTATTAATTTCTCTCTCTCTCCCCCTATTATATCAATATATATATTTGTAAAATATAATATTATTTATTTGTTATATAATACTATTAATTATTTTTTTACAGAATATTATATATATATATAACATATAAAATGTATTTTTATATATATTATAATATATAATATTATTTATTTATTTCAAAATTATATTTTTTTGCTAAAATTCGGTTTAACCGAAATATATTTCGGATATTTCAGTTCGGTTGCCGAATAAAATCGTTTCGGTTCTGTTATTTTTTTTTTAAAATTCGGTTAATCCGGTTCGATTATTTTTTTTCCGAAACAGACCGAATAACTGAATATTCATCCCTACATATATCTATACTATACAAGCTAGCTCACATGCCTAATATCGAGCTAACCAATCGTCAAACTTAAGTTTGCTTTATTGAACTTTACGAGCTCATACAATTTTTTATTAAATCAAATTTTAAATAACTCATGAATAATTTAACTCATTTATAGCATCCAAAGGCTCAATGGAAACACCATAAATATATAAACAGCGGGTTGAGATGTGTTAAGTTGAGAACCAAAATTTGAGTTCCCTCAACAAAATTTGTGAAAAATATATTCTGATTCAATCAAACTAAGAGCCTGGCCCAATCCTATTCAAGCCCATACTGCAATGTAAAATCTATAGATAATTATATCCACAGCCGAAGTTTTTATCTTGTAGCCTCTACAATTTTATAAGACATATATATTAAATAGGGTTAATAGCGACTAAATTCACAAACTTTCATACAATTCTGGTTTATAACATGAATTTTGAAATTTGAATAACAATACATGAACTTTTGAGTTTTCTGATTTTTCCCATGACCCCCAAATTGAACCCAACATGGCAAAATCAGAAATGATGTGACAATCAAACGACATCGTTTTGAATAGTCACATAAAATAAAAAATAATTTTCACATCATATCATCACCATCCTCTCTCCCCCCTCTTCCATCTCCTCCATCTCTCATCCCACCCAACAACATCCTCATTTCTCTTTCCTCCTCTCTGGTGACCACCACCACCACCGATGCGGGACAAATTCAATTCATGTATGTTGGTGGTGCCATCACCATCAACACTACGGCTAGCCATCAACTCCATCAAATTGCTTCGAAGCCCTAAATCGAGGTGCTTCTTCAATGGCATTCCAACATTTCCCGGTTGAATTGGATTGGGTAAGCCATTCCACGAACGCAAGTGAAGTAGGTTGCTCAACTCAGCCAGACACGTCACCACCTCCTTCATCGACTGTCTTCTCTCTCTACATGACCTCACGCATTTTGTGGCCACCACCGCCAGCATCTTCCTCACTGTCGCGTCCTTGGGTGGTGGAACTCTAGGATCATATACGGCGAAAAATTTCCACATTCATATCAGCGGAATCGTCCAATCCACCACCAACGGCATCGAATTCCCCATATCTAGAGCTTTTCTATAGCTGATGATTTCCAACATTGGAGTTCTAAAGTTGAAGATGTGGGTCTTCGTGCTGACGTTGTCCGGCGTGACGTAGAAGGGGTTCAAATATCCCACCACCCTCGTCAGTGGCATCAATCGGAGCCTGTAACCATTGACACACCTCAACACGAGGCCAAAATCACCTAACTTAGCGTTGAGATTCAGAATCGAAAAGGATCGAAATTTCCTGATTGATGGTGGTGATGGTCCCCGGATAAATTCAATTCATGTATGTTGGTGGTGGTGGTGGTCACCGGAAAGGAGAAATGGGGATGTTGGTGAGGTAGGATGAGAGATGGAGAAGATGGAAGACTGAGAGAGAGAAGAGGACGAAGATATGATGTGGACATTATTTTTATTTTTATTTTTAAATTTTATGTGATGATTCAAAACGACATCGTTTGATTGCCACTTCATTTTTGATTTTACCATGTTGGATTCAATTTGGCGGTCATGGAAAAAATCCGAAAAATCAAAAGTTAGTATATTGTCATTCAAATTTCATGTTATAAACTAGAATTGTATGAAAGTTCGTGAATTTTCATCCGCTATTAACCTTATTAAATAAGAGGCGTTGGATTATTCGATATTTAACTAACCTTAGATTACTAATTAGCATGAGATTATTCGAGATTAATTTTTTCATATGGGAAGACCAAAATTCATAAGTCATAACTAATCCTATATGGCATTGTCTAAGATTGAGTAACAGGTCAAGTCCATTCAACCGAATATATTATCATAAGACTAGTACTGTCTAATCCACCAATAATTTATCTTATTGTGAAAATCCTCCCACAAGGTCATAACCAAAAATTCGATACCCATATATTTACTAAGATTAAAAAGGAAATTTCTAATGACTATTTATTTTTTATATAATTGTGGGACTTGTATACAAAATGATATGGTGAATAAAATTATCCTAAATCTACATCAGTAGCATCGAAGTTTAGAACATAAAAGAGCAAAACGCATCATAACTCCGGGCCCTCCGCTTTCAGCTGCTGCAAACGACCTTTACAATTAGTTCTTATCAGCTTCAGGAAACCCACAAACTATCAAAATCGTAATTTCAAATTGGAAAGAGCTCCCTGAATTTCACAGGTACGAATTCCGGGATCTATTTCTAAGAAATCTGGAAATTGCTCAATTTTATCTATAGATTGTCTCAATTTTCTCTTTCTAGATTTAGTTTTCTTCTTCGAGCTTGCGGTTTCGTCTGTGAATTTCGCGTATTGTTTTTGTCACTGGAATTTATTCGTGTTGGAGATAATTTCCATAGCTGAAGTGTTTACGATTTTAATATCTGGATCTTTTTTCTCTTTACGAATAGCTAAAATTAAGTTATTTTATTCCGGTGTGAAAATGGCAATTCTCTTTTATCCTTACGTTGTTGTTGATGGAATTTCGTGTTTGAATTTCGTGTTTTGCTATATAAAATTCGATGCCATATAAAAATAGCTAATGAAAATGAATATATCTCAAGGTTTTATCTCAGAGTGGGAAGAAATTTAGAAGGTAGAGAATACAATTGGAGGAGATGATGATTTAAGATAAGGTTTCAGCTAGGCTGTCTCTCTCTAGGTTACTGTATCTGTTATGTTTACAATATATCAACAAAAAAGATAGCAGGTATAATCTTCAAGTCCAGCTTAAGTCCACATCCCTTTGTGCTGCGACTTTGCTTCTTTATGTTGTGAAACTCCCTTGGTTCAAGCAACCTTGCTGTCATATATGGCTTCTCATCACCAAAATGCGTAATGTAACTTGGCCTTTAATGCAGCTTTGGGGTTGGTGTACTCATGTCCGTTTATATTTCCTTATTCTTCTGTCTTATTTCTATTAAGTTGCTTCCTGCATACCTAGTAAACACCTTGAATAGGAACACCTTGAGACGTTTATGACCTCTACTTGTTTTGTTTCTTCTCTTATACAAAGTTTGTTTCTTTTGTCCATGCCACCAATGTTCCTTTTAAGCTCAGTCGCTGAATAAATTTCTCTCTCATGTTGCTGTGTAATGTAGATCAAGAATGATAGAGTTAAGACGAATAAACGAAAGAAGAATGTAGATTGAACGGTAAAACCTCAAAAGGCCCCAGAGCGATGTGCTCTGCCAAAGCGAAAGTCCGCTAACAATAATAATATCTGGATGCCCTAATCTGCTTAGGAAAGGGAATTAAATACTAACTCCTACTAAGGCCCATGCATAAGGCATAAAGCCCGTACAAATAAATAAAGAGATAAAAGAATACTAAAAAGGTAATAAATATTAAATACTAAAGTCAGTTAACTGTTGTTGCTGCCTTCTTAATTCGGCGCCGGGTATACAATTTTAATCCACCCGGCGCTGCTCCATCAATTGCCCCCGACTATCGAACAGCTTTGTCCTCAAGGCTGAAATCGGGAAACTGCCCCCGCATATCCGGCACATCCACCCAACTACTCTCCTCGACCCCTAAACCCAACCACTGAATAAGCACCTGCTCTCCGTAACTCCATCGTGAACCACAGAACGACACTCCAACACCATGCTCGGAACAAAAGGCGGTTCGACCGCTAGCAAGTCATCCGGCAAAGTAGGATAAATCGACGCTGCTCCCACTACCAGTTGTAACAGCGAAATGTGAAAACACGGGATGCACCTTTTAATTATCCGACAACTTAAGTCTATAAGCTGATGAGCCAATTCGAGCAACCACCTCGAACGGCCCAAAAAAACATGGGCGAGCTTGGCATAGGAAGCAGAAAATAAGCTCTTCTGACGATATGGATGGAAATTAAGATAAACCTGTTCACCAACAGTAAACTCCAACGGCCGCCAATGCTTATTTTCCTCGCGCACCATGCGCTCCTGGGCACGTTGCAAATGGACCCGCAAATGAGTCAGCACCTCGTCCCTCTCACAGAGAGAATCCGCCACAGCTTGCACCTTAATTTCCCTCAGCAAGAAAGGAACCAAAAACGGAGGTGGTCGTCCATACACGGCCTCAAAAGGCGTCATGCCGGCACTCGACTGGAAACCCGTATGAAAGCAGAACTCAGCCCAAGAAAGCCATTGTGCCCAACTCTTAGGCCGTCCTGACGTCAAGCAACGCAAATACGTTTCAAGACATCGGTTCATAACCTCAGATTGGCCATCTGTCTCGGGATGGTAAGCAGAACTCATGCGCAGCATTGTCCCCGCCGCTGTTTTAAATAATTCGCACCAGAACACACTTAAGAAAACGGGGTTGCGGTCAGATGCTATCGAAGTCGGCATTCCATGCAGCCGCACAACCTCCTTGGCGAACAATTCAGCCACGGATCGTGCTGTGCCCAGAAAATGATAATATTTGGAGAATAAATTTAGCTCTAAGTGGCCTGATGTGTTCTTCTTCTCCTTTGTTCCTTTCTCAGCCTTCGATTAGAGCATAAATTTAGCTCTGTCTTTAAATACTAGCTTCCTAAACCTGAGTAGCTGTTGGATCTTCATGCTTCCAGTCCATGTTTATTACTACAAACACTTTTTCTAGTCAAATTTGGTGGAGGATTTGTACATGATACAGTAGTTCTGATTCTGAATTACCAACTGTAAATCAAGTTATTGAACAAAAAACTAACATTTCTTATACAAAAAATGAAGATCTCTCGCAGCTGTGTCTGCTTCAACTTTAATATATTACAGTCTCAAAGATGATGGTTGTATAGTTGCTTTCAAATCTGTTGGGAAGATCAGAACCAATTATTCTATTTATATGGTGTTCCTTTGCATTTCTTGTTAAATAAATCGTTCACTGATTACTACTCTTAGCGGCTTTATGCAGTCTCCTCCTTATGTCTGGGAGAAATCGGATGCCCCGTCACCCTGATAGTTTCCGAGGTGCCCATGAAGATCCACGTTCACTTCCGCACCGGATGCCAATGACACTTCCTCTACATCCCGCTGCACTGGAAGAGGAGCTAGAGCTCCAACACAGAGACATTCAGAGGCTCCTTGCTGAAAATAGACATGTCATTGATGACAATGTGATGCTTCAAAGGGACTTGACTTCGGTGAAAGATGAAATTCACAGGTTGAATCAGGTCATTCCTAAAATGCATGCTGACAAAGAGGCTCAAAGAAGGGAACTGATTGAGAGGGGGATGAAACTAGAGGCTGAACTTCGCTCTGCTGAACCTCTGAGAGTAGAGGTCATGCAATTAAGGGCCGACGCACAGAAATTGAGTGCACAAAACAATGAATTATCTTCCCAGGCTCAAACTATGACAAAGGATATTAATAGGCTTCAAACTGAGAATAAGCAAGTAGCTGCCATGAAGTCTGACATTGATAAGATGCACAAAGACCTCGTTGATACCAGGTATGAAATAGATGTTACCAGATATCAATGCCCTATCATTTTAACTCCTTATCCTGTGATGGTGATATCAGAGAATTTGAACTTTTAACATAAATAACCAGGAATGTAGTAATCAGGGAAAATGATTTCCCATTTCTCTCCAGTCCCTCACACAACTAGTGTTTCTTGCACCTATCAAATGATTTGATGCTGTCATATCTATGTGATTGTGGCATTTTGGCTGGAAATTTTATTTTGGAAGTGATTTAGATGAAAGATATGTTTGGTTTCGGGATAAATTTTCTACTGCTCCATCATTATTCAGGAGAGTGTATGAATATGAGAAGAAAGGAAATGAAGAGTTGGTGGAACAAAATATAACAATGGAAAAGAACCTCATTGCAATGGCTCGAGAAATTGAAAAGCTGCGTGCAGAACAAGCGAGTGCTGGCCAGAGAGTTACTGGTAATTTTTTTCTCACATATACACAGACACATGCATCTCTACTCTCAAACACACAATCAAAACACCTGGTTAACCTCAAAAACCTTATTTGTTTAACTGAGGTAGCTTGACATTACCCAGGTGCTGGAGGATATGGACTGCTGAACGGGAGCCCTGAAACGAGATATCCAGGCCCTTATGGTGAGGTATATGGTCCTGGCCCGTGGGGATCATATGACAAGCGTGGTGCTCCTTCACGACGTTAATCCTTGTTAGAATCGGAATTATGGTAGGCGAAGCACCATAGTTAATCTCCCCCCTAATGAAGTAATGGAAACTGAGTTTGGCTTTCTGGTATTGTTGCCTGCTTTATCTTTATGTGTTATGTTTGTGATTGAAGGTAATTATCAAGCCACTCATTTCATCATCATTTTCAACTTTCATACTTCGCTAATTGTGTTGAGCAAATAATTCGACCATTCTCCTCCATCAGAAGGAAGAAGAAATTTGTAGGTAGCATTTACGGTTCCCCATGAATTAAAAAAATATATCATTATAAGATCCGATACTTGTTTAGTTTGATTATTTAATTTAAGTGGTGCTTTTATTAATAATGGCTCCACTTCTAAGAAAATTTAGCAACTATATGAAATTGAAAGATAATTAACTCGCCAGAATTCCAGAAACAGGACATTGGAGTCACACCAACAACATATTTGATATTTTGGTGTAGAGTATAGTATCAATGTTTTGTTTTTTTGAGGGGGTTCAGATTCAGTTAATACTGTATTCGGTCCAAGCACAATATACTGAAAATTGGCTAAGCGCCCAACTTGGCATTGATATCAAATGGTTAAGGGTGGTCTCCTTTGCGTGCGCGCAGTGAGAGACCCACTCCTAATTAATCCTAAATAATTAATATTAATTAATTAAATTAATTCTAATTAAAATTATTTAGTTTAATAAACTTTAATTGTAAATTAATAAATAATAATTTTAAATTAATATATCTTAATTTTGAATTAATAAACTCTAATTGTGAGTTAATATACCCTAATTTTGAATAATAAATCATAAACAAACCTTATTTGAAATTAATAAACCCTAATTTTGAATAATAAATCCTAATTTTGAATTAATAAACCCTAATTGAAAATAATAAATCCTAATTTTGAATTAATAAACCCTAATTGTGAATTAATAAACCCTAATTTTGAATAATAAATCCTAATTTTGAATTAATAAACCCTAATTGACAATAATAAATCCTAATTTTGAATAATAAAACAATAATAGACTCTAATTGTGAATTACTAAACTCTAATTATAAATTAATAACCTTAATTATGAATTCATAAATTCTAATTGTGAATTAATAAACTCTAATTATAAATTAATAACCTTAATTATGAATTCATAAATTCTAATTTTGAATTAAAATTATAATTAAAATTAATAACCTTAATTATGAATTCATAAATTTAATTTTGAATTAAAATTATAATTAAAATTAATAAATTTAATTATAAATTAATAAAATCTAATTATCCTTACTCACTATAATTAATATATAATTATTTAAAAAAAAACAAACAAAGGTGAACCCATGGTGAGCGAAACTCACCCAAGTTTTTGTTTATGGTTAATAGCTTATTGAGATAAAAACATCTAATCAATAGTCTTAAGATTTAGATAAATTTGAATCCGAGAAAGGTTTTGAGTTTTGAGTAAATAATTCTCGATGGTTTCGTATTAAATGAATTTGCAATCAATTAAAAGGAAAATAATTAATGAACTTTATTGCAGTAGTAGGGTGTCAGTTGCATGCTGGCCGTGATTGTGATCTATCACCCTTTCAGAAGGAAAAGAACAAATTTATCTATGGGGTGCTCGAAAGTCGAAACTTATCAACTCAATCATGGTTTGTTTTTATGCAATTCCGTTCTGTTTAGTTTCGATTTTTTTAACAAAGAGGTAACCGTAACAAAATACGAAACTTCATTTTTTTCTTCTCACTTTTTCTTTTGCATCTTTTCTTTCTTTAACTAAAGTGCATCCTGTAACTTTTCAGTCAATTAGTATATCTTTTTTAGTTGAGGTTATCAGTATATTTTAGATGATGAATTGATACTAAGGAGTAAAATTAGATAGGAATAAAATAAATTTTAAAATAAAATTATGATAGAAATTGAGTGAAATATGTGATATATAGGAGTCATGAAGAATAAGAATGAAATAGATTTTAAAATAAAATTATGATAGAAATTGAATGGAATATATGACATGTAGAAATAAAATAAAATAAATAAAATAATTATTATTTTTATAATTTATGTTTTGTAATAATAATAATAATTATTATTATTATTAATTGGTATTCTAATTAATATGCATACTATTATTTTAATATAATATTAATTAGTATTAATTATTATTTTTATGTTATTATTATTATTATTATTATTTTACGAATTTATTATTAATATTAATAATAATTAATATGTATTATTATTTTAATATTGTATTGTTAGTAGTATTTATTATATTAATAATATTATTATTATTTATTATATTAATAATATTATTATTATTTATTATGTTGTTATTATTAATAACTATAATTTTTATCATTATATTATAATAATTATTTATTTCGCCATCTTATATTCATATATTATTATTACTTCCACTTTCTTCGTATATACTTTTTTATCAATTAATAAGAAATTTTAAAGATTGCGTCACGATGGACTCGAATCCGAGACTTTTGACTTCGGACATTAACCACTCTATCACTAGATCAATCCAAACTTTCTTCATAATTTTTTATTTTTTTGTCAATTAATACGAATTTTAAAGATCACGTCGCACATGAATTTCGAGCCACCCAGATTAACCACTCTACCACTAGACCAACACACATATATTTTTATTTTTATTTTTATTTTTGTCAATTAATACATAACTTTCTTCATATTTTATTGGTACTGTATGTTGCTCCCCAATATAAAGCGCAACTCGAAGACCACAAGAACATATAAAAAGGAAAACGAGAAATAAAAAACATTTAACCAAATCAAGAAAATTCAGTTAAAAATCGGAAAAGGAATAGGCTGAAACCGAGCCAGAAATTGAGAAATTTACAAGCGGTTGCGTGAAAACTAAAAAAGACCTGCGACCGCAAACATGAAAAACAAAGAACGAACTTAACCTGACAAAACGACGCCGTCCTCCGCCGTCGAAATGCTCAAATCATCCAGCTTGCTAAATTCCCCTACAAGAAATCCATTCGGATCAACAATTTGCACGCCGCAAAGAAACCCAATTTTCGGCTCCTGCTTTCCAGGAACGTCCTCTCTCACGGCGGCGCCGCCGCTATCATCGGATGAATCAGCGGTCGGATTCTCGAAAATCGAAGACGGAGAACCCCCGGTTTTCTCGCAAGCAATCCACACAATCCGCTCTTTGGCCCTCGACTCCTCAATCTCGCGCTTCCGCGAAAGGTAAGCCGCGGAAGCCTCTTCCGCGGTGCTGAAAGTACCCAGCCATATACGTTTATTCTGCCGAGGATCCCTAACTTCGGCCGAGTACTTCCCGGATTTCCTCTTGTGCGCGCCGACGAATTTCCTCTTCGCGATCAGATTCCGGAATTCGTCATCATCTCCGCCAGGTTCCTCGCGAGATCTCTTCCTATCGCACTCCGATGTCGCCTTTCCGGGAAACTCCTCCCGAGCGGAAGAACAAATTCGTGAGTTATTCTCTTCGATTTTCTCTCCGACGGTTCCCGTTCATCCGATGATGAGTCTGTGGCGTCTGGATCGGAATACGATAGCCTGATCTTCCGCGGGCTGGCTGAGAATTCTTCCATCGTGTTGTACCGAAAAAAATCCGGGAATTGTGAATGAAGGAAATGAATTGGATGATACAATTGTTGGTATTTGTTTATTGGAGATTGAAAAAGCAGATAAGAAATAGGGTTTCTTTAGATTGTAGTGCGAATATATTTTGGGGTTCCATGTATGAGAGCTCGAAACCAATAAATTAGAATATGCTGTTGGCATAATTATTCGTTGTCACATTTTTTATATAAATAAAATAAAACAAAAAATAATTCTTTCTTTCTGTTTTTAGGCTATTTATATTCTTTTTGAAGTTGTCTCTAGATTGATTCATACTTATTATTATTCTTATACTTTAAATGATTCATAACTTAGAAAAAAATATTCTTACACATAAAAATATTTTGAATTCTATAATTTATATTATTTTATATATATAATACAATCTTTTTTAATTTATATATCCAAAATTAATAAATTACTTAAAAAATAATTTACATTGCCAAAAATAATGAACAACTTAGAGCTATACAGAAAGAGTAGATTTTGTAATTAATAAACTAATGTGTAACTCGTCGAAATTCGATGAAAAATTACATTATTTTGTATCTATAGTTATAAGAAATAAAATATTTAAGTATAAAATGCATGCAAATTATCAAAACTCGTATAATAATATCCAAATATTATAAAGTAAATATTAGTAATACATAGTATTAAAAAATCGAGCACCACTAATTGTGAAAATATTAAAATGTTTGAAAATAACTAAACATTTAAAATATGATGAAAATAAACGTAAGTGATGGGATATGGCCCAACCGCCAGCCCACCTGGCAGTTCCAAACGAGTTGGGCTGACCTAATGACGGCCCCACGCCAGTTAAGCCTAAAGCCCAAATGCCTAAACCCTAATCAAGACCAAGTCAGCGCAAATCGTGGCCGCCATGGAAGGAGATCGTGGTCGGTTATGGAAGGAGATCGTGATCCCACAAATCGAGGATCCGTACAAGATCCATAAACATGTATAAATAGAGGTTAAATCGACGGTAGAAGGGTTAGCAACTTATCAATACTAGAGCTTTTAGATACACTCATCAGAATCCGATTATAGTGAAAGTATTGAGGATCATCACCTCCGTGGACGTAGATCTCATTCTCGATCGAACCACGAAAACTCTTGTGTTCTTTATCGCTTTTCTTAAATCTCGATATTTACATACACTAGATTTATCATTGGCGCCGTCTGTGGAACTTCAACAAAAGCTTGTTTTCTACAACTCAATGGCAAGAACTCGCAAACGCTAGTACCGCCGGCGAGCGGGCAACCACCGTCTTGAGGGTGATCAAGTGGTCACGCAGCATGGAAGGGATTGCGACGCCACCAACAGAACACACCGAGGGTTACATGGAGAGCATTCCCATACACCCTCGTGATCGCCGCCTAACGAAGAGGAAGATGCTGACCTCAATACCGGTGAACAGGCGGTTCACCGATCTCATGAGGTCCTCGGCCAAGCCGTATCCGAATTCCTCAATGCCAATCTCGGCCAATTCCAGAGTTTCCTCAACCAGAGGACAAACGGAGCGGGCACCTCAAGAGTACCTGAACTGCTGGTTACGGGCGCCCGGGGTCATTCGCCCCACCGAAGTGATCAACGCTCACCTCGGCACAATAGCCGAGAACGCGTACATCGCCCCACCGTCCGAAGTCAATCACCTCGCCGGAACGTCCACAACCATTCACCCCCGCACCGTCCGCGGAGTCCCTCACCACCTCGGCACACCATCCAGGGAGCCGAGCGGGACAGAAGAGAGGAGAGGCGGAGCCGAACTCCCCCTCGAAGAGACGATAGACGCCGCTACCGGTCTCCCACCCCTCCAGAGAGAGATGGCAACGAGCTTCCGGGGTTCGATCGGTACGGGAGGATCATCTCTCCTTTCTCCAGAGAAATCTTGGACACGCTCTTGCCCCAACGATACAGGGCACCCAACATCGCTGCCTACGATGGTCTTGGGGACCCTTCCGACTTCCTTTTTGCCTACACCAACAACATGGCGAATCAAGGAATGGAAGATTTTCATATGTGCAAAATCTTCCCCGAGGTGCTGATCTCCAACGCCCTACGTTGGTTCACCTCGCTCCGCCAGAACAACATACATTGCTTCAAGGATCTTATGGATCAGTTCAAATGGCGCTTCTACCGTAAGATGCCACATCAAGAACCGCCGTCCGACCGCCACCATCCGCCAAGGACGGACGAGACGATGTCGAACTACGCCTCGAGGTTCATCAAGGAGTCTCTCAAAATTGATGAGTAACGATCTCTACATCATCAATGCGCTCAAGAACGGATCGACCGCACATCGAATAAAGAGATCACCCGAAAAGTCAAGACGGCTAGTCGCCTCGACCACAGTCGACAACCACGCTATAGGAGATGAGTCGATCGGAAGAAAAGAGATCCGGGATGAGCGGAGGGTTGAAAGAAAGAAGCCGACGACCGAGGTCGAGGCGCCGATCGCCGCGTGCCTTCGAGAGGATCAAGAAGGGCCCGATCGAGTCCGTGCTAGGACTTGCCAAACCTCGCGACAACGCCTCCATCCGCTCAAATCGAGGGCGGAGATATTTGAGCTCCACCCTGAGCTCTTCCCGAAGCCCCTCCTATGAAAGGAGGATCCAAGAAGAGGTCGACGGAGAAGTATTGTGACTATCACCAAGGGTATGGTCACAATACCGAAGATTGCAGAAACTTGGGCTCGCAGATCGACGAGCTCGTCAAAGGAGGAGCGCTTAAGAAATACCTCGGCCGACCTGGGCCGGGGAACAAGAAGCGCAGAGGAAAGAATGGAGGTGGCAACAACTGTGGGCCGACCTCGACGACGACCCAACCTGAAGACAACGAGGACGAAGGTCCCAATGCGATGGAGCAGGTCTACGCCATTACCGGACTGCCCATAGGAACGACGAGGTCGTCGTTGAAAATGAAGCTCGGAGGCCGGTCCCCGAGGAGCCGAAAAATAAGCGACTCCGGGACGGTGAGAACATCGTGTTCTCCAAAGATGACCCAGTGCCCAAGATCATACCCTATCAGGATGCCATCACCATAAAAGCCGTGGTGGACAACAAGAACGCCCATCGGTCTACATCGACATTGGTGCCTCCGTCGGCATCATCTTCGTGAGTCACTGGATAAACTCGAGGTCGGAGGATTCAAATACATCTCGCACCATCCCAGCTGCGGAGCTTCACTCAGGAGGCGGTCCAACCCGAGGGCGTCATTACCCTTCCGTTACCGTAGGCCGAGCTCCCAGGTCGGTCACCAAGGCCATTCAATTTTTCTTGGTCCGAGCTCCTTCTCCGTACAACATCATTCTGGGAAAAGACTGGCTATACGCCACCAAAGCCGTCTGCTCGGTGTACCACATCACCATCAAGATACCCATCCCGGTGGGAGTGCTAAGCATCCAGGGTGACCAAACGGCAGTCAAAGAATGCCTACGAGTCTCAACCCTAGATGTGGCCTTACCTCAGGCCTAGCAATTACGTAACCCTCGTGTCGACACCCCTGTGACGACTGACTGAGAACCTTCAACTATGCGGTGATGACCCCTCCAAAGTCGTCAAGGTCGGCACCCAGGGTCCAACTGATATTCGACAGCATGTCATACAACTTTGAGGGAATACAGGACGTGTTCGCGTGGTCTCCACTCGACATGACCGGAGTGTCACCCGAGCTCATCACTCATTGCCTCAACATCGACCCGGCTACCAAACCAGTTCGGTAAAAGAAGAGAGGTTTCACGGCAGAGCACAGCCAGGTCATAAGAGACGAGGTGACTCAACTCCGGGAGGCCAAGATCCTGTTCGAGGTCAAATACCCGACCTGGATGGCTAATCCAGTCGTGGTTCGAAAGCCAGGAGGAGGGTGGCGCATGTGTGTCGACTATACCGACCTCAACAAACACTGCCCAAAAGATTGCTACCCCCTCCCCGATATTGACAAGAAGGTGGAGGCACTGGTGGGCCACGAGATCTTCAGTTTCCTGGATCTATACAAGGGGTACCACCAAGTCCTGATGAGCCAGGAGGATGCTCCCAAGATGGCGTTCATCACTGACTTCGATGTCTTCGCGTATCGAAAAATGCCTTTCGGCCTGAAAAATGCCGGAGCTACCTACCAGAGGATGGTGGACGCTATATTCAAAGATCATATAGGGAAGATCGTCGAGGTCTACGTCGATGATATAGTGGTCAAAAGTCGAAAAACTGAAAGTTGCGCCGACGACCTCAGAACTATCCTCCAGCTCCTCAGGTCGGTCAACCTCAAGCTCAACCCCCAAAAGTGCACATTCATGGTGAAAACGGGGAAATTCCTGGGATGTTGGGTTTCTCAAGAAGGCTTGAAGGCGAATCCCACTAAGGTCAAAACGGTACTCGACATGCAAGTACCAAAAACCATCCGTGAGATCCACAAACTCACCGGATGTCCGCCGCCTCGATGGATTCCTATCTAGGCCGCCGAGCAGCCTACCCTTCTTCAAGATCTTAAGGAGAGCTCTGGACTTCGCCTGGCGGGAAGAACACCACGTCGCCTTCACACAGCTGAAAGAGTATCTCGCCGACCTGCCCACCCTGACCGCCCCGAAAGAAGGCGAGCTCCTTTCTTTATATTTGGCCACCTCGGATGAGGCAATCAGTGCGGTATTTGTGCGAGATGAGATCGGACGACAACTACCCATCTACTTTATCACCGAGCTCTCAAAAGACCAGAGACGAGTTACACCAGCCTCGAAAAGATAGCGTTGGCACTGGTGAACGCCAAGCGACGTCTCCGACCTTACTTTCAAGCCCATTCCATCCAGGTACTGACTGACTTACCGCTCAGACAAGTTTTGTCAAAACCTGAGTCATCCGGACGTATAGCCAAGTGGGCACTGGAGCTCGGCGAACATGACATTTCATACTCCCCCAGGCCGGCCATAAAAGGGCAAGCCCTCGCTGATTTCCTAGTAGAGGCCAAATTTACCGAGGTCGATCCTACCAAAGAGGCCACTCCGATCTCCGCCCTTACGACGGAGGAACCTGCCCTTAACCCACCTGATGACTGTTGGCAAATGTACGTGGACGGGGCTTCATGCAAAACTGGTAGCGGAGCAGGCATCCTGCTCCTTGGCCCGGACAAACAAGAAGTGACTTATTCACTTCGGTTTACCTTCCCGACCACAAACAACGAGGTGGAGTACGAAGCACTGATCTCAGGACTCCGCCTTGCAAAGGAATTGAAAGTGGAAAAGATCCAGATCTTCGGAGATTCCCAGATCGTGGTAAACCAAGTCCTAGGCAAATACGAGGCCAAGGAGGATCGGATGAAGCAATACCTTGAGAAGGCAAATGAGATGCTGACCTCATTCAGGTATTCCGCAATTTATCGTATTCCACGAGGGGAGAACAGTCGAGCTGACATCCTCAGTAAGTTGGCTTCGTCATCAACAAATCCTCCAGTGGAGGAAGTTCATTCCAGAAGCATTGCAGAGTCCCACGTCGGCATCATCACTGAGATAGAGCTGAATTGGATGTCTCCCATAAAGGCCTACCTAGAAGAAGGTGCACTACCTCAGGATCGGCTCGAGGCCAAAAAGATGATGGTCAAATCCCAAAAGTACCTCATGCATGAAGGCACTCTCTACAGGAAATCCTACCTTCAACCACTCCTGAGGTGCCTTGGGCCAGAAGAGGCGGATTACGTGCTAAACGAGATTCACATGAGATCTTGCGGAAGCCACATCGGATCACGAGCTCTCTCAAAGAAGACACTGAGGTCGTAGGTATTCATCGCCCACCTCATCCAAGATTCGGCCGAGCTCGTCAAAAGTGTCCGGTGCCGACTTCACGCCCACGGTCAAGAAACTACCTCGACCGACCTTAGTAGCCTTGAGTCCTCGCCTTTCATGCAATGGGAATCGACATCGTTGGCCCCTTCGATCGAGCACCGTGTCGCCGATACTTGGTCGTAGCTATAGACTACTTCACAAAATGGGTCGAGCGAGCCACTTTCGAGCCTCACGTGCGAGAGGATTGGATATTCGTGTGGAAAACATAGTTTGTCGCTTGGCATACCGCATGTTTTGATCTCGGACAACGGCACCCGCCTAGTCGACAAAACTTCACAAAATGGTGTGAAAAGCTCCAGATCAAGCAATATTTCACCTCGGTCGCACACCCACAGGCGAACGGTCAGACCGAGGTGACGAACCGCACGATCGTGCAAGGATTGAAAAAGCAGTTAGACCGAGCTAAAGGTGATTGGGTCGAAAATCTCCCTCAAGTCCTCTGGTCCTACAGAACAACACCTCGGACTTATGCGGAGAAACCCCTTGACTTAGTCTACGAGACCGAGGTTGTCATACCAGCTGAGATCGGCGCACCGAGCCCGCGTACTCTTCACTTCGACCAGGACGGCAACGAGGAGGACCTACGGGTCAACCTTGATGCTCTAGAGGAAAAACGCGAGCTCGCCTTCATAAATAAAGCCAAGTACAAGTGCCAGGTCACAAGGTACTACAACAAGAGGGTAAAAGTCTCCACGCTCCAAGTAGACGACCTCGTCCTGTGAAACAATGAAGCTAGTAAAGCCGAGCGTCTTAACAAGTTAGATCCGACATGGGAAGGCCCATACCGCGTTCACGAAGACCTCGGCAAAGGGCCTATAAGCTTGCTCACCTATCCGGTGCACTTATTCCCCGAAGCTGGCATATCACTCATTTGAGGAGGTATTTTACATAGCTTTGATTTCAGATCGGCATCATGTTATCCCTATTTTCGCTTTGCCGAAGTGCGATGTTATATACTTATTCAATAAAACATTTGTTTTTCTAATGAGTATTTCACTTCGTCTCATCTTATATCTATGTGAACATCCATTCGGATAAACCACAATTAACCTTCAAAAGGGGACGCCCTTGCGAAGATGGCACACGCAGAAAACTCATGAACTTGAACGTCTATGTGCAAAGCATACAGACAACTCATTAATTTGAACGTCTACATGCAAGGCATACAGATAACTCAGTAAATTGAACATCTACATGCAAACGATGTCTAGATCGGATCTCGTCAATTTATACCCCTTTATTTGGGAAGATATACACTTCGGTAAATAGTATGAATACATTTACGGCTAAAACCAAGTCCTAAGCTATGTTTGTACCTCTCTAGGGGGAAAATATACACTTCGGTAAAAAAAAAAGCCTAAATACATTAACTACTATACACCAAGTCCTAAGCTATACACAAGTCACTCCGGCTCGAGCTCCACTCGCCAAGTCTCACCGGAAGCTACACCAGCCGAGAGACAAAATCCTGGGTCGTGATGAACACCGGGATGAACTCGGTGTCTTCCACCCAGTCGATGAGGTCGGCGCCACCACGGCCTACTCCAGCCACACTTTGAAAAGGCGCAGATGGGCCCCGACCTGAAGGGGGCACTCTCGGAACCGAGGTTTGACTTCGGCCCTTCGAGCCTGTCGCCTGGTGATCGCTCACTTTTATAACACTAAAAAGTGTAAGTATATAGGTAACTCGAGTATCGTATCCACAGGGATTGTATCACGAAAACATAGAAGCTAGCTCAACGATAATTCATCATTATTCAAGCACAGAAATTGGGTGAAAGGTTTAAGGGCTTCAGAATTTAATCCAAAGCAGATGTAACCATGCAGAAAATAAAATAAAGCAATAAAATCACGGATGATAAAACAGATAAGAAAGACTAACCCTAGGGATGCATAAATCCTATCCACAACGTATGTTTATCCTGTTTCCTATTAGCCAATTTTAATCTAGACAAGATGGAAGATCACATATATAACCGACAACTTCTGTTATGACAATTGCGGCTGTAGATTACTAGTTTTCCCTATTACTGTTACGTCTCTAGGTGAAAACAAGCAACTCCAAACAGATCACAAAGAATATGCTTCCTACGAATATCCTATCTCAGCTACGACTCAAGGCTTATTCGTATCATGCATTCAAGATCGATTGACAATTAATACAGTTACGTAATTAACTGGCAACTAGATATGCATCAAGATTGATCAGAAATTAACACATATAAATAAGCACCAAGAATCATGAATCAATGCACGGAAGGTAAATAGAGATAACGATAATCACAACATATAGGATCGGATCATGCAAACCCTAGGATTAGAGCGGAAAATTACCTAGACATAATAAGCGGAATAAAATATGAATAAATCATGAAAACAAAAATAAATATATAAAACCCGTGATGAGCGTTGGATGAACAATGGTTGGTCTTGAATCGATCCCAGCGATAAGCGGAAAACAATCGGACAAAACGTTCCGAATTGATAACAACGAAGAACTAAACTAGAACAACGGAAAATTAAAGCTAGAACTAAGCGGGATGAAAATTAAAGACTAAAATCAGAAAACCGAGGAAAAAGGCGTGGCGTGTGCGGGGCGTGCGGGTGCAGGGAGGCACGGGGGTTGATCCCTGTTTATAGATAAGGGTGGAAACCCTAATTTGCGTGCTCGCCGCCACGCCCGCGACCACCTCGCGATCGCTAGCTCGACCGCGAGGCATCTCCCCGCCGCCTCTCTCTCTCGCGTCGATGCTTGCGCTCTCCAAGGTATCCTCGCGGCTGGCTAGCGGTCGCTAGCAAGAGCTGCGAAATCGTCTGATAAACTTCTGGCTGGGCGTGTTTGCTCATGACCGCCTCTCTCTCTGGCGCTCATTGGGTGCCTCATTGCCCGACTAGCGACCGCTAGGCTGGTCGCCGAACCGCGTAACGTGGTTTGGCTCGTCTTCGTTCCTTGCTTCGATTATCAACATATAAACCTACAAAGCGTCGAAGGAACACCCAAGAGCGTGATCTTCTAAAATAGATATAATCATTAAGGTCCGATACATAAACGCATTTAATAGATCTAAAATCATCCTTAAATATCATAAATGAACGTGTAAAACGTGCGTTTATCACACCCCCAAACTTAAAGCATTGTTTGTCCTCAAACAAAAACAGAACAGAAAGACAAACGAAAGATCAACGAGCGTAGCAAAGAGGATAACCATTATAAGCCTCGGAAACATCTCAACGCTCAAAAAGATTTAGCGCACATGACGACATTAGTCAACTCATCACAAACAACAATTGAAGGCAAAAACTCATTTAATTCAACTCTCACAACGGCATGTGTGTAAAATATAGAGGATACACTCAAACTCATAAAGAAATTAAGGACGTGTATACACTCACAGATCAATGCAATGCAACATCTTACCATAGGCTTGCCATTTCTCTAATATCTCCACCGCATCAAATGTGTTCAAATAAGGATAAAAAAAGTCTTTTCATAGGTTATATTGTAGGCACATTGGTTAAGGTAGGATAATATATGGCTAAGTGACTCAAAAATATTCCAAGCACCCCCATTTATACTTTTCGACACATATGGACTTTGTCCATTTTCCTCTTCTTTTCCCACGTGCTAAATCGATGTTTTATCCCTCATAAGGTACCTATACTTTGATTAAAGACCCTTTATGCTCAACACACATAGTGAACTTATCATTGCTTTTTCTTTTCTTTTCTAGAGCTTATAGGGTTTATCATTCACAACAAATGTACTATTCTTCACCACAGATGTATTTTTCTAAAAGAAACTTTTCTCGTCATAACTACATCAAAATTTCAACCCCTTTTGATTCCCATATCCATCCTCACCTCCTATCATCCGGTTAATCGAAAGAATAAGGTCTAATAAAGGCTCAAAGAATGCGACAATTGGTATATATCATCGGGTTAGTGTTTGGGTGAATATGTGGTTAACAAAGATGGCCTTTTATCCTTTCCAAATTCGAAACACATATTGCAGTCTCGACACAGAAAAACGGCAAGTTCTAGAAGATAATCACATTCACGATATCACACAATTTAAAAGAAACTGTATCAAGATATGTATACAGTGAAGCTCAAGTCTCACAGGATAAGCAAATGGTGAAAAACAACAAGCCTAAGCAATCTCAAGTCGTTCATGCGTCATTTGCTAATATATCATGTGCACTATCATTAAATTTCACAAAAAAATTCTATCGTCATTGGCCACATGGATTAACACACTTCACTTAACTCGTTGATCGACAGACACAACACGAAAAGATAGACAAAAGACCCGACAAAAGCCCCAACATATAATAACTTAACAAAACAACGCAAAACATAACAAGGACTCTCAATCACATCACACTCGACCACTCCCCCCCAAACTTATTGTCAACAGTGTGCAATGGAGGCAATAATGTTTGCAGAAGAGAGTGATTGGAAGAGACCGTACCTCATATGTTGCGCTACTCCGGCGGTCGATAGAATCCTCACCATTGATGATATACATTGGGACTTAAAACAAACAAACAAGACACAAGAAAACAACGAAAACAAGAAAAACAAAACAAAGACATAAAGCACTAAAAATGTTGGGTTACCTCCAACCAAAGCATGGATTTATCGTCGCTAGCTCGGCGTTACCTCTTATCAATCGGTGATTTGGCAACTGTGGTCTTTCCAAACTTCAATTTGCCCTTGTACTTGGCATTGACAACAGACCACCAATTTGCACAACAATTGCTTCCATAAAGCTTGAACGAATCACTCGGATTTTTATGCCGAGTCCACTTCTTCCTTGCATCATGCCCATCGATTGGGCAAGTACTCTCTAAGCGTGACGACGTGTGCGGCAGCAGCAGTCGTGATCGAGTAGCAATCTTCCGGCTTTTCACTGTCGTGTTGCTTGATGGCGTCATATATGGAAATCTTGAGCTCCTCATCGTTAACACGAAATGTGAGATTACCTTCCTGCACATCAATCAAAGCACGACCAGTTGCTAGAAAAGGTCTGCCCAGGATTAGCGGTTGTTGTTTGAATTCGGGAATATCTAAAATCATAAAATCGGTAAGAAAAACAAAGTCCCAAATTCTCACCAACACATCTTCGACGATACCTTTAGGATATGTGACACATCGACCCATCATCGATGATATCTTCGTCGGTTTCATCTTTCCTAGGTGCGGCCGGTTGAATACGTTCAAAGGCATCAGTTGATGCTCGCCCCAAGTCGCACAACACATTTGGAAAAGTATGCTCGCGATCTCGCATTCTAACGTAAAACTGCGGGATCCTTCGCTTTAGAGGAGCTTCCTCTCGCAAGACGACCTTGCATTCTTCGGATAGGGTAATTTTTCAAATTTCCCAATTTCTTCTTTCTTGCAAGCGTCTTTAAAAATTTCATGTATCCCAATGTTTCAGCAGCTTCAAAGAGAGTAAATTGATCTCAACTTTTGAAAATCTCTTTGAACGAGCAAACTCTTCGTCATATTTCGACTTGACTAGTCGACTCGAAAATGGGATCGGAGGAGGTGCGTGCGAGTGGATTTTGAGGCTCTTGGCGGTTGACCTCGCGACCACCGGGCGGTCGCGGGCGTCGCTCTGCTGTGCAATCCTTCTTCGCTCGAGCTTGCGGTATTGGGTCGCCACGACTCTTCATCGAATACTTCACGGTCGTGCTTTTGACTGGGTCGCTCGCGAACAAATGCAGGCGCGCACAATCGATGGCTCGCGGTCGGGGCTCGCGGGCGCGTGCTCGATCGCGAGCTTCTGTGGGGAAAACTCGAGACTCCTCGCGATCGGGCTCGGGTAAGCTTATCCACTCCTCGTCTGGATGGCGAAACATTGATTTTTTGGGTTCACCTCCGTATTACTCGGAAATTAGCCCGTCTTTTATAGTGCATTCAACTGTACGGCTACTTGACCAATCTGATTTTCCAACATCTTTACGTGTTTACCCATAGCCATCACAGTCGACTCCAAATGAGTTATTTTCTGCCCGGTACTGCTTATAAATGCACTCTGTTGAGTCGCCATCTGTTGCACCATATCTTCTAAACTTGGCTTCTTCGGCTCTTGGATCATACCATTCTGCACCGTGAAGCCAGCTGGAGGTTGTTGGAAGTTGTTGGGGTTGGCATACGAGAAATTTGGATGATTTCTGTTATTCGGATGGTATGCCGGATTGTCCCCAGGACGGTTCTTTTGATTGATGAAATTGACGTCCTCCGTTTCGATCTGACTCTTCAAGAGGGTGATTTGCTTCATTAGTTCATCATATCTCGAGTCAACCTCTACGGCCACTGCCTTAACCACTGGCGTCCTCTCCGTCGGCCATTGATAGCTGTTGGCAGCCATCTCCTCTAAAATGCGGCTCGCCTCGTCTACTTGTCGGTTCAGCAAACAGCCCCCTGCCGATGCATCCACTATGCTCCTTGTCTGAAATGTCAGTCCACTGTAGAACTGCGTGATCTACTGCTCCTTGGAGAATCCATGTTGTGGGCATCGCCTCAATAGACCTCTGAATCCCTCCCATGCCTCGAATAGAGATTCGTTGTGGTTTTGGCAAAAATGGGAGATTTCGGCGATGATCTTCTGCGCTTTTACCGACAGAAAATATTTGAGAGAAACTTCTCGCAAAGTTTCCCCAAGTGTCGATGCCGATTCGGTCCAAACTCTTGAACCAATCTTTCGCTTTGGTGCTTGACGAAACCGAACATGCACATCCGGATCGTGTCTTGTGGCACCCCATTCGCTTGATGGTGTCACAAATATCGAGAAAGGTCTCGAGATGCGCATTCGGTCTTGATGACTCCTCCCCAAACCGCCTCCTTGGACCATCTTGATCGGGGCGGCTTGACTCAAAATTGTTTGCATCCACGTGTGGCCCCATCCGCCTCCTTGGGCTGCTCAAGTGGGAGGTCGGTACATAAAATTCAGTGATCGCGTCTCCGGGTAGGGACAAGGAGTCCCATATTCGCCATCTGGCGTTGCATCTCTGAAATCGGCTAACATGCGTGCGAGCTTGCTCGGGAGGAATGCCCTTACGTGGATTAGGCGCCATTGCAGCCCGTCTCTCTCGTCCTCTTCTCCTTTGAGAGCTTTCGATCTCGGGATCTAGTAATATTTCGGAGGTCCACGAGATCTTGTCATAAAAACTACACGAGAAAAGAGAGTTTAGCTCGGTAACAATAAATAAATAATATAATATATAACTTGAATTAATAAATCCAAATCGTCAAATTATTCCTATGCAATCTTAAAAATCCCGACAGCGCGCCAAAATTTGATCGCTCACTTTTATAACACTAAAAGTGTAAGTATATGGGTAAGTCGAGTATCGTATCCACGAGGATTGTATCACGAAAACATAGAAGCTAGCTCAGCGATAATTCATCATTATTGAAACACGTAAATTGGGTGAAAGGTTTAAGGGCTTGAATTTAATCCAAAGCAGATGTAACCATGCAGAAAATAAAATAAAGCAATAAAATCACGGATGATAAAACAGATAAGAAAGACTAACCCTAGGGATGCATAAATCCTATCCACAACGTATGTTTATCATGTTTCCTATTAGCCAATTTTAATCCAGACAAGATGGAAGATCACATATATAACCGACAACTTCTGTTATGACAATTGCGGCTGTAGATTACTAGTTTTCCCTATTACTGTTACGTCTCTAGGTGAAAACAAGCAACTCCAAACAGATCACAAAGAATATGCTTCCTACGAATATCCTATCTCAGCTACGACTCAAGGCTTATTCGTATCATGCATTCAAGATCGATTGACAATTAATACGATTCGTAATTCATCGGCAACTAGATATGCATCAAGATTGATCGAAATTAACACATATAAATAAGCACCAAGAATTATGAATCAATGCACGGAAGGTAAATAGAGATAACAGAATCACAACATATAGGATCGGATCATGCAAACCCAGGATTAGAACGAAAATTACCTGACATAATAAATGAATAAAATACTTAATAAATCATGAAACGAAAAATAAATATATAAAACCCGTGATGAAGCGTTGGATGAACAATGGTTGGTCGAAAATTACCTAGACATAATAAACAGAATAAAATACGAATAAATCATGAAAACGAAAAATAAATATATAAAACCCGTGATGAAGCGTTGGATGAACAATGATTGGTCTTGAATCCAATCCCAAGCGATAAACGGAAAACAATCGGACAAAACGTTTCGAATTGATAACAACGAAGAACTAAACTAGAACAACGGAAAATTAAAGCTAGAACTAAGCGGGATGAAAATTAAAGACTAAAATCAGAAAACGAGGAAAAGGCGTGAAAACGTGTGCGGGGCGCCGGGTGCATGGAGGCGAGGGGGTTGATCCCCTATTTATAGATAAGGGTGGAAACCCTAATTTGCGCGCCTACCGCCACGCCTCGCGACCGCTCCTCGCGGTCGCTAGCTCGACCGTGAGGCATCTCCCGTGCGCTCCTCTCTCTCGCGTCGATGCTCGCGCTCGCCAGGTAGCCTCGCGGCACGGCTAGCGGTCGCTAGCAGAGGGCGCAATCGTCTGATAGCTTCTCGTGGGCGTGTTTGCTCGCGGCGCGACTCACGGCCGCTCTCTCTCGGGCGCTCGTTGGTGCCTCATTGCCGACCTAGCGACCTCTAGGCTTGTCGCTGGGAACCGGGCGAGCGTGGTTTTAGCTCGTCTTCGTTCCTTGCTTCGATTATCAACATATAAACCTACAAAACGTCAAAGGAACACCCAAGAGCAGTATCTTCTAAAATAGATATAATCATTAAGGTCCGATACATAAACGCATTTAATAGATCTAAAATCATCCTTAAATATCATAAATGAACGTGTAAAACGTGCGTTTATCACCTGGCCAGGGTCACGACCCCTCCCCCGACCTGCCGTCCTTCCTTGCCGACCTGAGGTCCTCGGGCGCCTCGCACCTGCCGATGATCGACCCCTGGATGCTCCCATCGTGGCCGGACCAAGCAATCAGAGCACTTGGCATGGTCACCATAGCCGCCCCCCCTCGGGTTTTCAGCGGTTGGGCGGTGCGGACTCACCTGGGGTCGGGCATCGTCGCCGCCACGGACGAGCTCGTAGATCCGGGCGTTTCACAATGGGTCGAGGCAATCTTTAAAATTTTTGCTATTGGGCCCTCCCGTCCCTTAGCACCATGCCTTGACGAGCAAGCTCGCACTCGATCATCGGCCTCGATATGGTAACTCCACGGATCGGTGGATCACTCTTCATATTCACATGTTCCTCCGAGATCCGACCCGGTTTCTCGTCACCGATTGCTCCTCACATTGCATCAAGCGTCCACGAATAATGTCGGTGATAAATCCACCCGTGGACTTGAGATGTATGATCCTTAGCTTTAGAGTCTCGTTCTCGGCCGGATAGGGCCACCTCGCGTTGACCTCTTGCAGTTTCTTCTTGACCCGGTAGATGGCGCGGTGGCGTCCATCTTGACCAAAGTGCGGGTCACTAGGCGGATCGGCTCCTCCAAAACAGCACCTCTTCGTCCTTCTCAGCCAAGGCACCTCGGACCTCTTTTAGCTTGGTCAACAAATCATGATCGAGTCCGAGGTATTGAGAAGTACAGTGCTAAAAATAAAAGGACAACACACATTTCAAAAAGTTGTATTTATTATTATTCACAAAAGTGGGAAACTTTACAAGGCTCAGGATCCTATCGACCCCGGCAAATCAACCTATTACAGTAGGTCCACTGACCTCAGGCTCTTTACCGGGCTCACCGGCCTCCTGCTGACCTTGCTACTGCTGTTGTTGACCCGCTTCAGAAGGGAGCTCTGAGATCGGCTCCGCCTCCTCAGTTTCAGCCCGCACCTCGGCGAGAAGTTCCTGAAGCTCAGGGTCTTCATCCACCTTGCACTGAGCAACAGCCTCGGCCGTCAGAAGGGAGGTGGAAACCGCCAAAGCCTCCAGCACAGGGAAGGAACCGACCTCGAAGATCACCGGCGTACTCGCGCCACATTACAGGGGCGACCTCGACCCAGCCATGCTTGACCTTGTCGAAGTCAGGCATGGTGGCCGCCAGCTCCTCCAGGTGGTCTGACACCACCCGTGTCCTGAGCACGGCGGCCAGGTCGGAGATGAAGGCCGAGAAGCTCTCCGACTCGGCGAGCTTGCTTGGCGAAGGCCCTCAACATTGGCCTGACACGCCACGCCTTGGCCTCTCGTCGGCGAGCTCCTTCCCGCCCGCCGCCTCCTCCCGCCTCCTCGAGCTCCCCGGCGACCTCCAGCCCAAGCTTTCTTCTTCGTGGCGGCCTCGGCGGCAACCTTTGCGGCATCGGCTTTCACCCTCGCGGTGCCACAACGGCGTCGCAAGCTCCGCTCAATGCCTCACACCGAGCGTAGCTCTCGGTGATATACCCGACAGCGTGGTGCAGCTCCCCAATCACCGAGCTCACTGCGAAGAACAACCTGAGTCGGTCCGCATCACAGAACAGATAAGAACAAATATGGAAGAGATTTATACCTTGGGGAGGGTGATAAACGCGCTTTTACGTTTATAGTTGATATTTGAAGATGAGTTTAGCTCGTTTAATAATGCGTTTATGTATCGATTCTTAATGTTTTATCTTTTCTAGAAGATCTTGCTCTTGGGGTTTCTCTTTGGTGTTTTGTAGGCTTTTAGGTGATAATCGATGCATAAGGCAAAGATGTAACCAAAGATGATTAAATGGATATGAAAAATATGGATGTGAAAAGTTTACAATGTTAAAGAGCATCTCGATAGGAGTCCATAGGAGCAAGCGGATGCAATTGGATTCGGACGAGAGCGGGCCGAAGCAGTGAAGTCGCGTAGGAGCCGTGGCGAGCTCGCGACCGCGAGCTCGGCCAGAACGCCCAAAACCTCGCGACCGCGAGCCCGGCCGGTGCGGCGAACCCCAAAATGGGGTTTCGGCCTAATCTATAAATAGTGCTTCACCCCGCCGTGCCCCAGCGTACCCAGTGTGATTTTGCGTTTTCCTCGGTTTTATCATTTTCATTTATTTCGCTTTAGCTTTGATTTAGATTAGTTATAGCAATAGTTATCCATCGTTTTACATTAGTTCTTCGCATTGGTAGCGATTTATACGATTCGTCGAAGGAATCCCGTCTTTCCCGTTTTCCGTTGGTTTGGATCTGAACCCAACCATTGTTCTTGAGCAGCTTCCCTACGGGTTTTATCAATTTAATTTCCGTTTTATGATTATTGCGTACTTTATGTCGTTAATTATGTCTAGCTAATTTACATTCTAATCACAGGGTTTGTATGATTCTATCATATATGTTGTGATTCTCTTGTTGTTATTTACCTTCGGACATTGATTCATGATTCTTGGTGCTTATTTATATGTGTTGATTTCGATCAATTTTGATGCATATCATAGTTGCCGATTAATTACGTAGCTGTTTTAATTGTCGATCGATCTTGAATCTATGATCGGATAAGCGCGAGTAAATGGCGAGATAGGAACATTCGTAGGAAGCATATTCTTTGTGATCCTTTTGGGTTGCTTATTTTCCTCTAGAGGCGTAACGATAATAGGGAAAATTAGTAATCAGCGGTCTGAATTGTGCGTGGCAAGTTGTTGGCTACATATGTGATCTTCCATCTTATGCGGATTAAAATGGTTAATAATAAGCGGGATAAACATCGTTGTGGATAGGATTGGTGCGACCACAGGGTTGATCTTTCTTCATAGTTATCTTAGTGATTTTATTGCTTTATTTTATATTTACGCTTGGTTGCCTTTGCTTTGGATTAAATTCGAAGCCCTAAACCTATCACCCAAATTACGTGCTTGGATAATGATGAATTGTCGTTGAGCTAGCTTCTATGTTTTAGTGATCAATCTACGTGGATCGATGCTTGCTTACCCGTACTTACACTTTTACGTGTGAAAAATGGCGATCAAATTTTGGCGCGCGTTGCGGATTATTAGATTACATAGGAATAATTTGACGATTTGGATTTATTAATTCAGTTATATATATTATATTATATTTATTTATTTTTGTCGGTGCTAAATTCTCTCTTTTCTCGGGTAGTTTATGCGTACAAGATCTCGGGGACCTCACGAAATATTATTAGATCGAGATCGAAAGTTCTCAAGGAGAAGAGGGCGAGAGAAGGCGGGCTGCAATGGCGGCAATCCATGAGCAGGACATTCCTCCGGAGCAAGTAGCGCATGCTAGGCGACTTTGCGAGATCGTCGGATGGCGAATATGGAATCATTGTCCCTACTCGGAGAAAGACCTCAGATCACATGTGCCGACATCCCGCGAGCAGTTCAAGGCGGTTGGGGCCCGCGTGAATGCAAACAATTTTGAGCTAAAGCGGCCACGATCGGTATGGTCAGGAGGCGGTTTGGGGGTCACGGAAGACCGAATCGCGCGTCTCAAAATGTTTCTCGATATTTGTGACACCATCAAGCGAATGGGGTACCACAGATGCGATCCGGATCGCGTGTTCGGTTTCTCATTGCGGACGGCGAAGATTGGTTCGAAGTTTGGACGGTGGCATCGACACTTGAAACTTTGCGAAGTTTCTCTCGAAATACTTTCGCCGTGGCGGCGAAGATCGTCGCGAAATCTCATTTTGCCAAACCACGACGAATCATTATTGAGGCATGGGAGATTCGGTCTGTGAGGCGATGTCCACACATGGGTTCTCGAGCAACAAATCCTGCAGTTCTCGGTGGGTGACATGGCGAGACAAGGAGCATGGTGGATGCGTCGTGAGGGCTAACATTGAGCAGGCCCGATAGATGAGGCAAGCCGTATTGTGAAGAGATGGCGCCAGCGACTATCGATAGTGCGACGGAGAAACGCCATCGTTCAAGCATTTGCCGTTGAGGTGATTAAAAATATGGCGATCTCATGAAGAAGTTCACTCTTTTGAAGAGTCAGTTGAAGCGACGTCGACCACATCAATCGGAGGAATCATTGAATTTCCAACAACCTCGACAAGCTTGATGTTGAGTCGTTTGAGCCGAAGAAGCCAGTCTCGAAGGCATGATGCAACGGTTGGTTGTAAGCAACCAACAATTGGCAACAGATCGAATTCATTCATAAGCAACACGGCGGAAGATAAATCACTTGGAGTCCTTTGTGGCGGCTATGGGAAGCATATGAAGATGTTGGAAAATCAAATTGGTCGAATAACCGTACAGTGAATGCACTACAAAAGGCGGGCCAATTTTAGTGTCTGGTGAACCGAAGAGTCGATGCTTCGCCATCCGGGCGAGTGGACAAGCTTACACGAGCCCTACAGAAAGAAGGCATGAAAGCACTGCTGGGCGAAACTCGCGTCGAGCTCGCGACCGCGAGCCCGATCGCGAAGAATCGGTTGTCCTGAAGCCCGCGACCGAGCACGCGTCCACGCACGACCGCGAGCCATCAGTATCTGGCGCGGTTGTTCGCGGCGACCCGGCACTGTAAGCCGACCCATGACAATCAAGTCGCGTGCGATCGAAAATCATTGTGCGAGCTCGCGCCATAGCTTCGCCGCGAACGGAGATCGACCATGATTCCTCGCGACCTTCCGGTGATCGCGAGTCGACCGCGAGCAACCCGGAAGCAAATCCTCGCGTACACTCCTCCGGTCCGTTTAAGTCGACTTGTCAGTCGAAATATGATGAGAGTTTGCTCGTTTGAAGGGTTTTCAAAAGTTGAGATAAATTTGCCTCTCTTTGAGCGCTGCGAAACATCGGGCTACATGAAATTTTTAAAGGCAGCTTGCAAGCGAAGAAACTTGGGAAATTTGAAAATTTCCTATCAGAAATCTTGATGCCGTCTTGCAAAGGCTCCTCTGAAGCAAAGGATCCCGGCAGGTTTACGTTAGAGTGTGAGATCGCGGCGGAGACTTTTCCAAATGTTTTGTGCGACTTGAGGCGAGCATCAATCGATGCCATTGAGCGTTTTCAACGGCTACACCTAGGAAAGATGAAGCCGGCGAAGATTTCACGATGATGGTGACGGTCGATCACATATCAAAGGTATCGTCGAAGGCGTGTTGGTAAATTGGGTTTTGTTTTCCTGCCGACTTTGTGATTTTAGATATTCCGAATTGAAACAACAACCACTAATCTTAGGTAGACCTTTTCTAGCAACTGGTCGTGCGTTGATTGATGTGCGGAAGCAATCTCACGTTTGGGTTAGCGATGAGGAGCTCGAGATTTCCATATCGATGCCATCAAGCAACACGGCGTTGGAAAGCGGGCTTCTTTGCTCGATCATGGCTGCTGCTACCGCTGCGTCGGCGCTTAGAGTACTTGACCACTCGAGGAAGCTGCGAGAAGGAAGAAGTGGACTCGACATGGAACTCAGTGTATCGTTCGAGTTTGGAGGGGCCGCTTCCATAGTCGATGGTGGTCATCCGTGAATGCTAAGTTTAGGAGGGTCCACAAGTTGGGAAAGATGTCTATTGCCACAAAAGCGCCGGATTGAAAAAGGTTAGTAATGGTCTAGCTAAAGGCGTTAAATTAAGCACTTGTTGGGAGGTAACCCAGCGGTTTCTTGTTTTGTTTTGTGTTTTGTTTTGTTTTCGTTTGTGTTGCTTTTTTTTGCGTCTTTTGTTTTTCTTTTCGTTGTTGTGTCGATCGATCAACGAGTTAAGTGAAGTGTGTTAATCCATGTGGCCAATGGCGATAGAAAATTTTGTGGAATTTCAATGATAGTGCATGATATGTTAGAAAATGGCGCATGAATGACGTGAGATGGCTTGAGGCATTGTTTTCACCATTTGCTTAACCCGTGAGACTTGAGCTTCCTTGTATAAACATCTTGATCTGATTTCTTTTAATTGTGTGATATCATGCATGTGATTATCTTCTAGAACTTGTCGTTCTTACGTATCGAGGCTATGATATGTGTTTAATTTGGAAAGGATAAAGGCCATCTTTGTTAACCACATATTCACCCAAACACTAACCCGATGTTATATACCATTTATAGCCTTCTTTGAGCCTTTATTAGACTTTTCTTTCGATTAACGGATGATAGGAGGTGAGGATGGATATGGGAATCAAAGGGTAAAATTTTGATGTAAGTTATGGCGAAAAAGTTTCTTGTAGAAAAATACATCGTGGTGAAGAATAGTACCTTTGTTGTGAAAGTTAAACCTATAAGCTCTAGAAAAGAAAAAGAAAAATGTTAAGTTCACTATGAGTGTTGAGCATAAAGGGTCTTTAATCAAAGTATAGGTACATACGTGGCATTAAGCGTTGATTTAACGTTGGGAGAGAAGAGGAAAATGGACGAGTCCGTATGTGTCGAAATGTATAAATGATGGTGCTTGAAATATTCTTGAGTCACTTAGCCATATATTATCTTACCTTAACCAATGTGCCTACATTATAACCTATCAAAGACCTCTTTGATCCTTATTTGAACACATTTGGCGTGGTGGAGATGTTGAAAGCAGTAAGCCTATGGTAAGATGTTGCATTGCATTGATCGTTGAGTGTATACGTCCTTAATTTCTTTATGAGTTTGAGTGTATCCTATATATTTTACGCACATGCCTTTGTGAGGTTGAATTAAATGAGTTTTTGCGTAAATTGTTGTTTGTGTTGAGTGGACTAACGTCGTCATGTGCACTAATGTTTTGGCGTTGATATGTTTACGAGGCTAGAATGGTTATCCTCTTTGCTATGCTCGTTGATCTTCGTTTGTCTTTACATTACATTTTTTGTTTGAGGACAAACAATGCTTTAAGTTGGGGGTTTGATATCGCGCTTTTACGTTTATAGTTGATATTTGAAGATGAGTTTAGCTCGTTTAATGTGCGTTTATGTATCGATTCTTAATGTTTTATCTTTTCTAGAAGATCTTGCTCTTGGGGTTTCTCTTTGGTGTTTTGTAGGCTTTCGGTGATAATCGATGCATAAGGCAAAGATGTAACCAAAGATGATTAAATGGATATGAAAAATATGGATGTGAAAAGTTTGCAATGTTAAAGAGCATCTCGATAGGAGTCCATAGGCACAAGCGGATCGCAATTCGGAGTTCGGACGAGAGAGCGGGCGAAGCAGATGAAGTCGCGCGAGGCCACGGCGAGCGAGCTCGCGGCCGCGAGCTCAAATCGCCGAGAACGCCCAAAACCTCGCGACCGCTGCTCGCGACCATGACCCGGCCGCGGCGGGCGAGACCCCAAGTGGGGTTTCAGCCTAATCTATAAATAGGACTTCGCCCTCGCCCCAACATACCCAGCGTGATTTTGCACGTTTTCCTCGATTTTATCATTTTTCATTTATTTTCGCTTTAGCTTTGATTTAGATTAGTTATAGCAATAGTTATCCATCGTTTACATTAGTTCCCGTTTTCCGTTGGATTTGGATACGAACCCAACCATTGTTCTTGAGGCGCTTCCTCTGGGTTTATCAATTTAATTTCCGTTTTATGATTATTGCGTACTTTATGTCGTTAATTATGTCTAGCTAATTTGTTCTAATCGGGGTTTGTATGATTCTATCCATATGTTGTGATTCCTCTTGTTGTTATTTACCTTCAGACATTGATTCATGATTCTTGGTGCTTATTTATATGTGTTGATTTACGATCAATTTTGATGCATATCATAGTTGCCGATTAATTACGTAACTGTTTTAATTGTCGATCGATCTTGAATCTATGATACGGATAAACGCTTGAGTCGTGGCGAGATAGAACATTCGAGGAAGCATATTCTTTGTGATCCTTTTGGGTTGCTTATTTTCCTCTAGAGGCGTATGATAATAGGGAAAATTAGTAATCACGGTCACAATTAAATGCTGAAGTTGTTGGCTACATATGTGATCTTCCATCTTATGCGGATTAAAATGGTTAATAATAAGCGGGATAAACATCGTTGTGGATAGGATTGGTGCGCTTCATAGTTATCTTAGTGATTTTATTGCTTTATTTTATATTTACGCTTGGTTGCCTTTGCTTTGGATTAAATTCGAAGCCCCAAACCTATCACCCAAATTACATGCTTGGATAATGAAGCTAAAATCTTGTTAACACACTTACACTTTTCGTGAGATCGGTGGACATATAAGGAATAACAAGACCAGGGGGCTTAGGTGTCCTCACCCATGATGAGCCACTCTTTGCGACCCCTTGTTAACCACAGATCGGGACTTTGACTTTGACTGTGTATGCTAAGTCCGGCATTATTCAGGTCGTCCTCGGTGAACCCTACGGAAACTTCACCGAGCATGTTGAGCTGGTCCTCTATGTAGTCGAGGGGTTTCACTTTCATATCCTTCATTCTACCCAACCCCCACTCGTAGCTCGGGTGCCCATCAGCCCGTAAAAAAAAGTATTTACTTTGCCACTGCGGCACCTTGGAGGGGGCAGTCACCCTAAACGGTTACCGAGGCAAAAAATAGTACACACCTCCCATACTCTTGACGCTAAAAAATCGCATCAAAACTTCAAAGGAGAACTCCTCAGCTAGGCCGTAACAATAAAGCCCCATCCCAACCACCGACCTAATGGAGTTTGGGGTAAATTGGCATATGGGAATTTGGAAATATTCCTGAATGTGCAAAAAAATGGGGGCTAACGGAAACCTAAGACCAGCCCTCATGGCGTCTACATACACCGTTATGAACCCCTCAGGAGGAGCCAAAGCTCGGTCGCGGGATCCCGGCAGGCACCACCAGGCCTCCGCCGGAAGGTGGCAATCCTGCCCTACTCTAATTACGTCGGCAGCGGTCAGAGACGATCTAACGTCCCTGACCTTATAATCATCCCAAGCAGGGGATACTTCCGGCACCCTAGCGCTAATACCCAGTGACCTACCCCCCAAGGTATGACACATATAATCCCTGATCTCAATAACGCTATCGGGAGGGGATGAATGGGCAGACGAAGACCCCAACAAAGAAGAAGATGCAGAAGTCATACTTACTTTTATAGAAAGGATTTCGCTTCTCCGACGAAATTGAGAAATATTTCCGGCAAACTCTGAAAATCTGGTCTTTTTTCTTTTGCTCTGGAACGATGGGGAGAAGAAAGTGAATAGTTTCCTCATTAGGGCCTATTTATAGTACGAATGGGCGCCCAAACTTGCCGTTTCAACTTCCCACGTGGCTAATTGCGATTTGTTGTGGAGTAGACGTGTGCACGCATTTCAAGCGCCCAACAACCATCCGGCGCGTATGACGTGATCAGGGACGCGCTGACACACCAGTCTAATCGAGCAATCATCACTCTGACTCTGGACCTCGGCGTCGTACTTCCAAGCGACGTCGCTATCCAACGTCATACGTCTCAGGTCGGACCTCGGTATCATCCAGAAGGATATCTTTATCCAGCTCGGACCTCGGTATCATCCAGAAGGATATAGCTATCCAGCTCGGACCTCGAAATTACCAAGGCAGGTATCCGCTATCCAGGTCGGACCTCGACATCCTCCTGCAGGACATCTTTGTCCAATGACAGACGACTCAGTTCGGTCCTCCACAAGCGGGGCATGCCCAGAACGACAGACCGCCCAACTCAGTTCGGACCCAGATCGTCAGATAAACCCTCACGTCAAAAAGATAACACCTTCGATAACAACCTCAGCCGAGCACCAACCAGCCTCGGCAAAATACAATCCTCACCTCACCTCGGCATAGTTGTTACTCGACTATTTGGGGGGGGCTATGATGGGATATGGCCCAACCGCTCAGGCCCACTGGCAAGCCCATACGAGCTGGGCTTGACCTAATGACGGCCCCACGCGGTTAAGCCTAAAGCCCAGCGTCTAAACCCTAATCAAGACCAAGTCAAAGGCGCAAATCGTGGTCAGTTATGGAAGGAGATCGTGATCCCACAAATCAAGGGATCCGGTACAAGATTATAAACATGTATAAATAGAGGTTAAATCGACGGTAGAAGGGTTAGCAACTTATTGAATACTAGAGCTTTTAGATACACTCATTGTAATCCGATTATAGTGAAAGTATTGAGGATCATCACCTCCGTGGACGTAGATCTCATTCTGGATCGAACCACGTAAAATCTCTTGTGTTCTTTACTGCTTTTCTTAAATCTCTTATATTTACATACACTAGATTTATCAGTAAGCTTGAAGATTAATGGTCGCAATCACTTTAAACATTCGTAAGCATGTGATAAATATTTGTACCCGTCTACAATATATACACGCACTCATCTTAAATCCGATTAATTACACAAACTCGTTTAAATTCATAAATATAAGTTGTTATAGTGATTTGAATTTATATGTTCATTCATATCCAAAACCTGATTAAAATTGATTTTATTACTCTTTTTTGTCCCAAAAATACATGATAACTACCGAAACATATTTAAATTTATAAATATGAGTTATTAAAGTAATTGTTTATCTATCTCAATAATGACTCGAACATTACAGAATAAACACTAATAATAAATAATATGAATAACAAAAAAAATTAAAAACAAAGAACATGTCTAACATATACATAACCGCACTCGTCCACATTTGATTAACTATCCGAACCAATTTAATTTTATTAATATTAGTTGTTATAATTATTAGTTATTCGTCTCAATAAAAGTTGAACACTACATGGTTAATTATTAATAATAAATCATATAAAGAGATTAAAATTGAAAAAAAAAATCACTTTACTTAGACATGTCGATAAATGTATTTACATGTCTATAATGTATATTTTTGTGTCAAAATAATATAAATAACAAAAAACCTACAAATAGAAAAAATGATGTTCTCGTCTCATTCTCGTATAGTAATATCAGCTAATTACCCGAATTTGTTTAAATTTGCGAAATATATAATTAATAAAATATATATTGCTCCAATAGATTAAAAATTAAGAAATATCTACGTAAATATATCAATCAATATTTGGGCATGTTTAGAACTTATATACATGCAATTGTCAAAAATAAAAAATTATTTTTACTATATATTCTCGCCTCATTCTCGTATACTAATATTAACTGATTGACTGAATTCGTTTAAATTTACAAACTATATATTATAATTATTAGTTATCCTATCAATGAAAATTTGATCATTACTATTTATTTCAATAAAAAAATTAACAATTTACGAAATCTCATGAAAAATCAATATAAATATCAAAATTTATTTATAAAAATTGTACAAAATATATCCAGATTTTTCTAGATTCAAAATATGTTTAAAAAAATATGTTTAAAAAATTGTACAAAATTTGAATTCTGAATGCACGTGAGAGCGTATTAAATATATTGAATTGATGCTAGATTGTACAAAATTCATAATAAATCAATATAAACACTATTTGTGATGTTTATGAGAAATTGATGCTAGATTCAAAATATGTTTAAAAAATTATTAAAAAAATATAATTTTATTTCGGTCTTGAATTTGTAAAGTCTCATGAAAAAATTTAAAATAATATTAGCAAAATTAAATAAAATTTCTTAATAAAAATATATAACTATTTATTTGACCAACTAATTAGTTAATTGACCAAATTAAATTGGTAGTGCAAAATAATTATGAATTATGGGATGAAAAATACACAACTATTTATATAGATTTGAGTGTGATTAGAATGAGTAATTTGCTAATTCATTACTCTAGCCTATATGGACTCGCATTATTTGACAAACTTATATATGAATAAAGTAACCTGAAGCAAATTAAACTTTCAAAATTAAATTTTCAATAAAAATATAAGTTTTTTTTGGCTAATTAATTAATTAATTTGTCAAATTAAATTAGGGTGTAAAATAATTGTGGGATGAGAAAACATATATTAATTTTAAATTTTTAAATAGATTAATGTCCAATAGATGGAGTATGATTAGTAAGCGATAATAGATGAGTAATTTTATTATTAAAATTAAATTTAAAAAGCATTTAATGATATATCCTATATAACTAATATCAAATATTAGTTATCTCATAACAACTTGTTCAATCTCTATTTATATGAACTTTTTATCAAAAGTTCATTTTCAAAGTCTTTTAGTATATTTTCCAATCCATGATTTTCATTTATATCGTAATTTTATTCTTACCTCTATTTTGTTCCATCATGTCAAACACTATTTAATAGTTTATATTCCATTCATATCTTCTATTTCTTTTTAAAAAAATAAAATATATATGTACTTTTCATTTATCCACTATGTTATTCCTCAATAAAAAATGTGTTCTCCACATAAAAAAGTGTATTCTCTCATATCTATTATTATAAAACTAAATAGAGAAATGCAATAAAAAAGTACTCTCTTAAAATATTCTTATAACTTATAATATTAGACAAAAATAACAAATTCAATTTCATGTTAGTTTGCTCTGTGGACCAATGAAAAATATCCTAAACTAATTATAGCATCATGTTCGCCTATATATCTTCTTTTTCTTCTTTTTATCTTTCAAACTAAATAATTTGGGTACTGATAAATTGGACCGTTTGAATAAAGTGTGTTGGATTCAACTTTAAAGGATGGTTATATAATTAATTAAAAATAATAATACAATATACATAAAGATATTATTAGTTGAAAATTAACGACAAACTAATTTTATAATTGAATAACAATTGTATTTTTATGTATCGAAGTCTATTTATATTATATATAATTGGACGTGAGATTATATCATATGTATAATCCTTGAATCGGTCATGAAATATAGTCAAATTGAACCATGCAAATTAAATCCATTATTCATCATAAGGTGGCATTAAATGAATAGTTTAAAATTTAAAAAATATAACCATTTATTTTCCACCTAATTAATTAATTAGCCAAATTAGATTAGTAGTGTAAAATAATCATAGGATGAAAAAAATACACATTGATTCTAAGTGTGTGTATATATATATAAGTTGTTCAATTGGTGGAGTAGAAATCAATGTGGAATAAGATAATTTTAGTATGATTATAATTAGAATTTAAAAGATATTAAATAGATAATTTAGACAAATAAAAATGAGGGAAATTTAATTGTGTCACATAAGATTTGAGGATGAAGTAGCACTAAATTTCATTAATCCTATTATATATTGATGACACCACGGGGATTAGAATAATTAATGAAAATTTGGACCGACCTAAATGATAATTAAATTATGATTTGGACTTTCGAGGAAGACGTCAGATGCCAGAACCTTAGGGTTACCTTTAATGATAAACTTTTCTCAACTTTCTTGGGTTCAAAAAAGTTAAATCCAACTTTTATATATTGGAAAAAGTTGATAAAAATTGAAAACAAAATACTAATTTTTTATCAAAGAAATTGATTTCTTTCTTTTTTCTTTATTTTTTAATTATTTTTATCTTTGTATATATATTTTCTTGTGTTTATATATATAAATTGTTATATATTATAGTGAAACTTATATAAAAGTTAATTTTTTAAGTATATAATTAGAGAAAAGATAGAAAAAAGTTAATTAATTTTAAAAACTGATGCGAATAAAAAATGGATTTTATAGATAATGGTTGGAGACTCGGAGGCACCTTAATGCCCTCGCACAGAAAGAAGAATTCTTCTGTAACAGAAGGATTCCTTTTCCCTGAGCAACTACACTATTTTATTATAAACATAGATTAAAGTATGATTGATTAAGTTGTAGAAGTAAAAAACAAAATATAAACAAGATAGGTACAAAACAAATTGAAATGTAATCAAATAAAGAGTATAAGCTTTTCTTTTTTTTGAAGGAAACAAAGTATAAGATTTTCCCCTTGAAGAAAGTAGGATGCTTTATTAAATCAAGTAGCATTAGTTTGAAGCCCAGGGACTTTCCACATTAATAAGCCCACATAAATATCTTTTGGTATAGGCCTTCAATCCACAATTAGTGAAACCGCATCGACTTCGATTTTAGAACATCGACAACAAATAATAAAAACATAAAACAAGAAGAGTTGATAGATTTTTTATAGGAAGAAAATACTGGACTAAAATTACAGGAAAATACTTGAAAAAAATAATTGAACAGAAATTAACAATAGACGAAAGTAATCTGGAGAAACGGACTTTGATTCTTGAATTCCTCTATGTCTTTTGAAACAGAACAAGATTCACAATGACTTTTGAACACAGTTCTATCTTTGCAAAACCCCAACTGAAAGGACAATGCTAAAATAAGATCCAAAGAGATTACAAAGCTAAAACACAGAGTTAAACATCCAAGTTTCAAATGCTAGAATTTATAGGAAGAAACAGAAGTGCGGAGCTACTCATGAGCTGAGAGTTGCAGCAAAACGAGTTACAAACTTAAAGATAGAGTAAGAGAGATGAGGAAAATGATTCAAGGAGTTGATTTTCTTCAATCTCTCCTTTGTATCGCCTCTTTCTTCTCTCTGTTCTCTTTCTTATTATATTTCTGTTCTATTCCCCATCCTCCACTCCACAATATCCCCCTTGGGTTGTGGCTAGGTTTCCAAAAATGATTTCTTTCACAAAGTCAGGTGCTCTTCTCTTCTTTTGAATTTTTGCTAAGAGATGTCATACTTTCTTTCCAAGTTGGTTCATTTTCTCAATATTGTCAAATGGTCCCTTTCTTTGGAACAAGCAATTTTCGTTCATAGCACCTGCTCCATTTTCTTTTTGTAATAACCCGAAAAATTTAAAAATTTTATTAGTGATGTTTAAATAACTTATTTGTGGTTCTTAGACCTTAATTATGTTTAAGATAACCAACGAAGCAATTAGAATCGATTCGAGATCGAAAACTAGAAATAAAAACTAGTGACTAATCCTCTGGGATTAGGGTTTCTGAATAACTGAACATAGGCGAAAGATCGAGAATGAATCTTAACAAAAGGATTTCATTTCTAGAATCCTATCGTGAAAACATGTGAGAAGCGAAGAATGAGAATTTTCGAGCATACTTGCGGTCGGCCTTAAAAGCACTATTCTGAGCGGATCAATTAACATCCGTGCTAATCATGATAATTATTGATAACACTCAGAATCATGAAGGAATACATTATTGTGAATTTAGAAATTATAAGAATCAATTTACGAAAGAAATTCTCGAAGAACTTAACCAGCAGGAAAAATATCTGGGAAAATCCTAAATTGATCCGATCGATCCAAAACTCGAACCAAGGGTCTAAATCAATAAAATATGATTTATAAGACTCAAATTAATTATGAAATCTCAAGAGTTCAATAGAATTTTGAATGAGCATAATTTAATCGTCGAGCAGCTTTTTTTCGATAACTCGGAATTGACTTATCGGACGATGTCGAACTTCATGAAATTTTATAATCATTGAAATACGTCATTTGGAGGCTATTTAATAAAATAAAACCTTAAGGTTCCGAGAAATCAATCGAAAGGGCGTTAAAACTTAAAGAGTCGGTATTAACACGCCAAAACGGGTAATTTGACCAATCCACCTCCCAACTACCACCAAGACCACCCCCAAATGGGAAATGACAGCCCTTAGGTCTGCCAATACAGTGGGGAGACGTCCCATTGCAACCCCATTCACTTAGAACCCTTTTGCTCTCAAAATTTTCAAATTCTCTCTACACTCTTCAAGCCTTAAGCCTTAAATCATCCTTCCAAACCCCTCCCACACTCAAATAATCTTTCTAAGACTATATGAAGGTATTATTCATCATCCTCTTCCATTCTAATGGAGTGAAATTTTTGTTTGATTTTTTTTGGGTTTAAAAACCCTAGTTTGCTCCTCATTTTTTATCGTGACTTTAGACCCATCAAATGCTCTCAAGCAATGAACCAAAAATTCTTAGAATGATGTTCTAAGGCTACTGTAAAAATTTTATAATTTTTGGAGCATGTTTTTGTTTTTTTTTATTTATGCTTTATTTATTTTTATATATGATAAAGCATGATTTTGTGAATATTATTTGATATTGTTGCTTGTTAATGTATTATAAGCATGTAGTAAAAATATCATAATTTTCAGAATAGTTTTGGATTTTTTTTTAAAATTGCCATGAGCTTAGAGGCTATTTAAGCCATGATTTGATTTTTATTTTTGAAAAATAGTTGCGATATGGTGTTTAAAATATGATGTGAACATCATATAAAAATCTTGGAATTTTTGAAACACATCTTCTATTTTATTTTATTAGGACCGATTATTTATATATACTTTTGGAGTATTGTTTGATTTTTGGTTGTTGAAAATAGTTGAGATATGGTGTTTAGGGTATGATATGAACATCATATATTAACCTTGAATTTATTCAAACACCTATCCTATTTTTGAAGGAAAACCGTGAGCTATACTATATATATATAGTGATTTATTTGATTTTTGTTGTTGAAAATAATAGGATGTGTGATATTGTGAATATTAGTTAATGTTTGATGTTATTATTACATGTTATTACATATATAATCATATTGTGCAAGATTGGAATTTATTGAATATGTATATATATATGGATGGAATTACCGAATTGAATCAATGATAAAAAACATGGGTTTAAAATTTTAATGCATGATATGAAGTGATATTTCATGTTTAGTATATGGTATAAGCATGTTATAATTTTTGTGGAATTTATTGAAAACCAAAGCTCACCAAATTGTGATTACCGAAAACTTGGGACAATTTTAACCTATGGTTTAAAAATTTATATGATGATATTGGGTTGATAATTAAATTCTATAGTATGATAGGAGTATAACATGATTTTGTTGGAATTTATTTGATACGTATGCTAATTGTTGTTAATCATCGAAAACATAATAAAATGGATAAGTATGGGTTTAATTCTAATGTTAAATGATGCTATGATAGTTAATTATAAGCTTAGAATGAATGGTTGTGATTATGGTGAATGAATGGAACACTTATGCACACTTACACAATGATTGTGTATTATGTTAGAAATTATGGTTTTCTAATGCTTTAGTGTAGTTTATGTTTTGTATGGTATTGGTCGGTGTTGAATGTTTATGTTTATACTGTGCCGACAAACCAAAACCCCAAACGTAAACAACATAATACTATATGTACGAGAATCCAAAAGAAATCGACCAATTTCGATAACTTAAGAAAGGAATTAACGAGAATCGAAATTAGACACAAATTAGGGTTTGCTATTAATAAAAGGATACTCGAATGCGAGTTCCTAAGTTAGAAAAAAATCAAAAGCCAAGCTACAACGGTAGTACTCAATAAAGACAACCCAATACGATATTAGTTGAGCGTTAAAACAACTCGATGCCGAACAACGATTATACGACATATGTAATCTCCGACGAGTTAGGATAAACAAACAATGTCGTAATGTGCAAGCAAAGATTCGAACATAAGATGTCGATCCTTATGTCCCAAAAATCGAGTTAATATTCCCGAAGCACTTCATTTATTCTTAAGTACTTACTTACATAATAGCATGTGTTCACTTGAATCATAAGTCAATATTCCTCTTTTAATTATCGTGCTAATACGACAAGTCGTCAAGCATAACCTACTAGGACGTAACTAAAATTGTTAAGTCTAGTTAGTGGCTTGAGAATATCCTAATTTACCAATCATAATTTGATTACCGACAACCTATAACGTAATAACGTTATAATAAAACTAAGGTTAAGAGTCGAGGATAGACTCGGAATATGTGATTCATAATTGAAGTTCACCTATGAACGATGAAGTAATATAGCTTGGGAATTGGGGATGTAAGATAATAGAAATTATCTTAAAACAATCACATAAAATCATAAAGAAACCCTAATTGGGAACTTTAAGTCGTAGTTTATAAACGACCTTCGATGGATTGAAAGAATCTAAAAACGCTATTTTCTTATGAAGGATTTGATCGTACGTAGTCGGCGAGGAAGAACATCACACCTGCTCATTTAGAACCGTACTAGCTTGGATTAGCAGGTGGGCTTTCTTGAAATGAAAATGTTATTCATATCTCAAAGCATGTTTTACAAAGCATTATGAAATATTATCACATGAAATGTTATTGATCGCCAAATATTTATGTTTTGTTGTTATCTATCCGAGATTGGTATATCAATGTGGTATGTGAATGTGTTGGACCACCAGCGTTAAAAAGGGTATGATCGGATCCGACTTAGTTAAGGACTAACTTTCGGATTGTGTACACGTGTGTTGTGTGTTAAGGTTAGCTACCTCGACCGGTCACGGCGACTATGTGTGGGTGGCCACCTCATAGTCTTGTGAATGAATGAATGAATGATCGATATGGAAACAACGTGAATGAAATAGTTCGGCCGAACGCTTTTGGAAAACGCTAAAATGTTTGATAGGCATGAGTCTTTTAACTAAAATCCTCATGCGCTATTGTGGGTAGTTAATAACTTTTGACAAAGAAAATGTTTTCGACACGAGTCCATCGAGTACTTTTGTACTTAGCCCTGCATTTCGTTTTTGATGTGCAGGTTGAGCAAGGATCGATGATGGGTGCGAGGTGGTGCAGAGTAGCAGCTATTTTGATGCTTTATTAGAAATGTTTCTAGAACCTTGGGCATGCATCATTATATGCATGTCCACACGTTTATTTGCTGCCTAACTCTGATATTATTTTGATGCCTGAATTATGATTGCTTTCATACCGTATTGAACTTGAGGTCCTACCCCATTCCTTGAATTGTGCCCTGATTGGGTTATTATGAACCTTGAACCTTTTGACGAGTCCTTCTGTGACTCGAGTTGGTATTGAACAGTTTATCCCTTTTTAGTCTATCGTTATTGAGTAGTTAAATGGTTAATTGCATTGATTAGTTGTGTTTATATCGCCGCTTTACTATACCAAAGGCGATCCATATGATCCGTACTTCCTTGGGAAGTCGGGTCGTCACAAAGTGGTATCAGAGCACTTATTCGCTCTGAACCCTAGAAACCCTTTCATTGAATCCTGAGTTGAAAGTTGAGTCTAGAAATTGTTTAGGTTTGGCCCTCTCTGCACTGCACTCCATCGTCGTCCTGCTCAACGAGGAAGAAGGTAACTGTTTCAACTAAAGGTTGTTTTGAAATGATTGAAGTATATGAAATGTGAATTGGAATTTCAATATTGCCTTGTTGGGAAGTTGAAAAATATTTGGAAAATGGAAATTTTTGAAATTGAAAAGTTATTTCAATTGACTAGTCATTAGCTTGAATGATAGTTACAAGCTTTAGGAGCTTGGTAAATGAGTAAATGAGAATGCTTGATCATCGCACAATGTGTCACGATTTACATTTCTTGTTGTATCAAGCATGATAGAAGCATGATGTAAATGAGTATGTTTCCCATGAGAACATAGACTCTTAAGGCGCATGATCCCTTTGCGCGAACTTAGTATGAGAACATAAGTACCCCAATTGAGCGAAATACTAAGAAAGAGCGAGAACATAGAAATCTTAAGAATCACAATCCGAGCGGATTCGATGATGAGAACGCGACGAGTTCACGATGATGAAGCGATTGTTAATCGGAGGTTCGCCTTGTTATGAGTCCCAACCTCTAAACGTGAAGGAATTCCGAACACCGCGCGTCTTGCCTCTATCGTGGCATAAGTGAAAAGAATAAAAGTATAACACTATGAAGGTATAAAAAGAAATGATGAATTGTAAGTGCATAATGAGAACGGATATGATATGATCCTATAAAGTGAATAGAAATAAGAAATCCAAGACCCGATAAGATAAGGTGACCACTTAGCCTTTACCCGAAGGCTAGGACTCGATCGCTACTATACTCTAAGAAACCATACCGTCTCTTTCCGGAGACCCAACCATAAAAGTCGCACCATAGGAATTGAGGTAAATAGGTCATAGTACGATATAGATTATTATAGCCTTCTTTGTACAGATGTTATTATGTACATACCTTCTTCTAGATACACCGTTATGTTTACCGTGTCTGACCATAGTGATACTTTCCTTTTCAGATGGCTCGGACTGTGTTCACGACTAGGCGCCCTCTGTCCTCTAGGGCCATCCCCGAGGAGGTTATAAGATCGTACTGCTCCTACCAGATGTGCCATGGAGACGACCTTTGTGAGTTTTTGGTGCACTTCACACGTCACTGGGCTGCTGCACATGCCCGGGGTACATCGCATTATGACGGTGTACTCCACCTGATCATGAGACTGCCATCCGACTGGCAGGGTTACGTCTGTGAGATATCGGTGGACTACGATTACCGGCATCGAGAGCTTTGACACGGGCGGACTGCCTCGCTTTGCTAGCCACTGAGCTATGTGTTCACGGTGTATGGGCTGCACCACGTGGGCGTATCTCCCAAGGGAATACACTTGGCGTGATGAGATTCCGGCGGCTCCGTCCGAGGTGCCTCGTTTGGCGGTACGGACTGTGTTCTTGCTGGCGATGGCGGGAACATGTTCGGCGGGACCTTCCGTGCCGGCAGCTCGCCTTCCCGATCCTACCACGGTAGGATTCCATCCTCGCCATTGTCCGCCTGAGCCATCACCGCTAGTCATGTCGTGCCCATATCCACCTCCACCCACCGGCTCTCCCCGTCCGACCGCCGCCACCTCCTTTGAGCCTTTGGACCATGATCTTGTAAGGATTGATGATCCCGTGACATAGCTACGGTATAGAGAGAGACCGATGTTCGCCTGCTTGTTGCCCTTTCCGGATGATGTCTACGAGGAAGTCATGGCTGAGATCCGCCGAGACCTAGCGGCTATGGAGAAACCAGGGTCGTTAGAGACCGAGGGCCCATTGCTCCCGCACTCGACGCTGAAGAGGAGGAAGATCCCGAGGAAGACCCGGAGGAAGACCCCGAGGGAGATCTATCGGTGACGACGAGATGGAGGGTGGATAGCTCCATGCTTCGATCCGACTCAGACACATGGAGCCCGATCTACACCCGGCGACCATAGATCTAGTTCTTAGGATTAGATTGTCTTTTGTCTATATACTCAGTATATCTTTTGATGCATGCGGAAATGACGAGTCGTTCCGACATGAACCTATTTTGATGACCACGGTGGCGTTTAGATTTTTATGCGCACCGTGACTAGGTACACGGTGATCTTGATGTTGTTTTTGGGCATCATACTGCATGCACGGTCTTTGTAATCTTCAAAGCGATGAAAGTCCTTGTAGAGGCAATTGATATGATATGGTGATAGCTCCCGAGAGCCTTTTGTTTTAATGTTACGATGTGTGGTGTTCGTAGGAAATCTCATTTAACCTCTCCCGAGGATCTATCTTGGATGTTTAATTCACCATACATTGATTATATTCTAGCATGCATCTATATAATTAATTGCAACACGTAGGTGTTTTCTCGTGTTTACCTTTGAATCATCGGGGATGAGCGGGATGAGCGGATCGAGACTGGTGCTTTGATCTTCCGGTGTATCCGGTTGCCCAATCTTCAACGTCGAGTGAGGACGATCTATGGAGAATGCTACAGAAAATCACCTCCTTTCTATCTCACTATTTTCGAAAATTCTCTCCCACTTGACAATGGTAATTATCGAAAATTGTGTAAGGATAAATGTGAGGATTAGCATTGATCTCATCTCTTACCTTATATTTATAATGCATTACCATAATCCCATTAGGAAAGGATCCATGCATATCCCATAAATATAATAATATCCTTATGGATAAAGAGGATCAAATCCTTACCTTATTAGAGAGATAGGGACCGATTTTCTCCAAGCTACGGGCCTGGATGGGCCAGCCCAGGGATCAAATGCAAGGAATAAAGATGGACCTCAAATAAATTAATTATCTTATGTTCAGCCCAGAACATAAATTAATTTATAAACATTGATTCATGCCACTAGAGAATAAATGCTGACTTACCCCTTTATTATCGAAGGTGAGTCGGGCTTGCACTTAGACATTACGAATCCCCGTATTTAAGATATCGCACGTCCATTAATTATTTATAGCATTACATTGCTTAAAATAATTAATATCTTTAATTCCTTAAGTAGTACCACTCGACCTTATTATTGTACTTGAGCTAACTCAACTGCGGGGTTTAGTACAATAAACATTTGAGCTCCTTAAGGGCGTCATCATCCTAAATGGATACGGTGACTCGTCTGAGATAACTAGCATGACATACAAGCACCGCCACCACCCAAGATGCGGAGAATATTGGGTTAGAACATATAACCCTCACCCATAACAAGTCAAAGTGATGGTCAGCAACTCATACTCACCTAATACCTTATCGAGGTTTAGATCATCGTAAGTCACCGAGATCTTGGTTCTTCACAACGGTCAGATAGAAGAACTCATCTCACTGTGATCCTTCAATACGTCAGAGACGTACCGGCATAGATAGGTAACCAAGTCAAGTCACTTCTTATCTATACCGCAGCCTATACTATAACTCGTCCTCAAGTTGTCTCAGCTGTGAAACTTTTTATATCTCATTAAGCTTGACCAATCATACAGACTTCTGTGATCTTCTACACACTGTATGATCTAACTTATATATGAGATAAGGGGACACAGATATATGCAATCAAGTAATCAATTCAGATAGGAGATTGTAATAGTGGTAACAGGAAACATTGTATACAAGCTCAACCATACTGCTTTCAGTATACAAATCCAATAATCTCCCACTTATACTAAAGCAAACGTTTAGTATACAATGTGTCTCTACTAGCTATTACAATAAAAACCATCACTTTGCTTCTCCCACTTATACAAAAGTTTCCTTTCTAAGTGGGTGCCATCAAGCGTAATCGAGTCCTCGAGCGTGCGCCGTAGACTTTTTACGGGCTCTTTGTGAATGGATCCGCTGGTTATCCGTCGTATCAATCTTTTCAATCAGCCGTCCTCGTCTAACGATTTCTCGTATGACATGGTACTTTCTCTCTATGTGTTTGGTCGCCTTGTGGTCCGTGGTTCCTTCAAGTTTGCCACATCGCACCGAGTTATCACGATGAAACTATGATACTCTTGGGCAAACCGGTACCACACCTAGATCCATGAGTAGTTCTTGAACCATCTGACCTCATTAGCGACCTCTTAGCGGCTACATATTAAACTTCCATGGTAGAGTCCGCAATGCATTGATGCTTTGCACTCGCCAGATATGGCTCCACCTCCCAAGGTAAACACATAGCCTAAGGTAGACTTTTTCTCATCACGGTCGACTTGGAAATCGAGTCAGCAGATAACCCAAAGGCATTAGACTATCTTCATGGTAAACCACTATAATCTCGAGTCCTTTTCGGTACATGAGTATATGCTTTACTGCGATCGATGAGCTTGTCGAGGTTAAGCGATATCTAGCTACTATGCTACCGCATAGCGTATATCGGGCCTCGTACATAGCATTGCGTCTGAGAGACTTCCTATGGCGAGCGTAAGGAACTTGTCTCATTTCCTCTATCTCCTGCGGTCATAGGTGGCTGCTCCTTAGATAAAGGAACACCATGTGCGAAGGTAGCAATCCTTTCTTGGCGGTGCGCATACTAAAGCGAGTAATCACGGTATCAATGTAAGGCGCTTTGAGATAAGCTCAACATTTTCCTCTTGCGATCTCGGTAAACCTTGATCCCAAGAATGTACGTTGCATCTCCTAAGTCTTTCATTTGAAACCGATCGGATAACCAACTCTTTCGTCGATAACAACTTCACATTGTTGCCAACTAGAAGAATGTCATCTACATAAAGTGCAAGAAATACCACATCATCGTTGACATCTAAGCGATACACACAACTTTCGCTAGGCAACTAGGTAAATCCATAGGACCTTACCACCTCGTCAAAGCGTAAGTTCCAGGATCGTGAGGTTTGCTTAAGCCCATAAATGGACTTCTTAAGCTTCCATACTAGATGCTATTCACCCTTCATCACATAACCTTGGGTTCTTTGCATATAGATGTCTCTACCTTCCTCAAGGTAACCGTTTAGAAAAGCGGTTTTCACATCCATTGCCAAACCTCTAGGTTCAAGTGGGCTGCTATGGCGGAAAGAATTACGATGGACTTGAGCATTGCTACGGGAAAAGGTCTCGTCGAAATCGATGCCCTCAATGAGTGTACCCTTTAGCCACAAGCACGGCTTTAAAAGCGAAACCTTTCCATCTGAATCTCTTCCTCTTGTATACCCACTTACTACCTATGGCTTCCTTGCCATCCGGTAGAGGTGTCTTTCATATACATCCATAGTCATTATGGACTCAATTTCTAAGTCCATAGCGGTGTGCCATGATCTTGCATCAATGTCTTGTATCGCCTCATTTGTATGTCCATGGGTCGATTATTGCATGTTCGTTTCCGGGACTAAATCAAAGATTCACCCACGAACATAAATCGCTCGGGTTGACGAACAACCCTTCCACTTGACGGGCGCTACTAGCACAATGGCAACGGTGGGTGCGATAACTTGTGGTTCTCTATCTTGCACAACTTCTTTGGGTAGGTACCACTTATGCGGTCGGTATCTCGGTGGAACTCGACCCACTTCAATTTCTTGAAGTATCGGTGGCGATCCTCCCATTGACACGACATCTCGTACTTTGGCCTGTCGGTGGTGGAATACGATCATCTTCCAATTCTCGAAGAATGATTTCAACTTTGGATTTGTGGTTTGTCATATAATCCTCTTCTAAGAATTGGGCATTAGTCTAATAATGACCTTCCGATCCTTGGGACTATAGAATAAACCACCTTTCATTCCTCTAGGATAGCGATAAACGACCTTGCGTCGGATCTAGCCTCCAACTTATCGCCCTTCTTGTTCAAAGACACATGTCTTCGCCCCATATCCTTATGTGGCTTAAACTGAAACTGCGCCCAAACCACAACTCGAAGGGATCTTTTCGATGACTTGGATGGTACTAGATTTAGCAAGTATGCATGCCGTTTCTAAGGCATACCCCGAGCGAAATAAGCAATGTTGCATAACTCATCATTGATCTAACCATTTCCAAAAGAGTCATATTTCTTAGCTCGACACACCATTTTGTTTTGGTGTGCCGGTGTAGTGATTGGGGAGGTAATCCCACACCGCACCAAGTAGTCCATAAACTCGTTCTTGAGGTATTCGCCACAGCGATCGGACCATGATGACTTGATACTTTTACCAAGCTTCGTCTCCACTTCCGCCTTAAACTCTTTGAATTTCTCAAAGCATTCGGACTTGCGGTGAAGCGGTATATGTATCCGTACCTTGAGTGTCGTCGATGAAAGTGACAAAATACTGTACCTCCACGAGCTTGTGTGGACATCGGTCCACATAGGTCGAATGGACTAGCTCTAACACTTCTTTGGCTCTATAACCCTTCGCCTTGAAGGTGCAGTCGACATCTTTCCTTCTATACAGATTCGCGGTGGGGAGCGGAGTAACGTGAGATCACCCATGCTCCATTCTTAGCCGGTCTTTGGATCCTATTTAGATTGATGTGACCTAATCTAAGATGCCGAGAGAAATGTGGTGTCATCTTGCAAAAAAACTTTCTCTTTTAAGGTTTGGCGTAGATGCAACATAGTTATAGGTATTATGTTTTGCGAGAAATAGTATAAAGCGAATAATATAAAGTGCCAACACGATAACCGTCATTTCTTATGATAGAAACACCACTATCAAAAATAACAGAATATCCATGAATAAACAATTTCAAAACAGAAACAAGATTCCGCCAAAAATCCGGCACATATAAAATGTCTTTTAAAACTAAAACTGTTCACTCAAAACATAAAGTAACATCTCCGACTGCAACGGCCTCGACTTTCGCCGCGTTTCCCATGGAGATCGTTATCTCGCCATCACTCAGCTCCTTGTCCGCGGGAACCCACGCAGGTGTAACAAACATGATCAGTCGCACTCGTGTCTACTACCCAAGAATGGGTAGAACAAGTCGCTAAACATGTTTCCGTTACTAAAGCAAATGGCGTACCTTGAGCCTTGAGCATAGGGCACTTGGCCTTCCAATGCCCGCCTTGCCGCACTTGAAGCACTTGCCCTCTCCTTGGGGTTTTTAAGCCTCCGGTGGCATCATGTTCTTGTTCCCATTACTCCCACTATTCCTTCCTCTACCACCTTTGGTGCCCTTTTCTTTTCCATTTTCAACGGAAAATTTGGGCCCTAGATGTGCTAGCAAGAGCATGTGCTCCTTTACCCATGACTCCTTCCGCGCCACGAGATCATTAAGCAACCGACTAAGTGTATACTCGGTCTTGCTCATGATCGCGTTCAACGAATTCTCAAAAGACTTGGGCGGTGTGTTAAGGATGATATCGACCTTGGCCATGCCGTCAATACCGCCTCCCTCTTGATCAAGACTATCCATGAGATGAGTCATGTGGAGACATGTTCATGGATCGAACTTCCTTCTTCCATCTTACACGCCAAGATTTCTCTCATTGTGTGGGCGGATCGTCCGATCCGATTGCCCAAACTTACTCTCGAGACTTGACCATATTTCGATCGCGTCTACCATCAGCGATCTTTGCGGTTGCAAGCCTTTGGACATTGTAGTCATCATATAGCATTTGGCCATATTGTTCGACTTATGCCAAAGTCCGCCGACTCTCGCTGCTCATTAGTCGATCGTCGATGAAGGACATCGGGTTTAGGAGTAGTGAGAACAAACATGTGTTCTTGAAATGATAAGAACATATTCCATGTTTCGTTTCCACTCGATAAAATTTGGACCGGATAAAGGGATTTTGTGCGAGCATATTGATAATCGATGTAAGAGACATATCCGAAAAGACAATGTAAACACATAAGCATACGATCGCATGCGTAATTCGTAACAACAATATTGTAACCTTTTGATAAAAAATATTGATTGAAACCTCCAATCGCCCAAGGAATCCCACATGCAAGCCACGCGCGTGTGGGCGTTTACATGAACCCCCGACCGGACTAAAATATACCTTTTAGTCGTTTAATTTCAATCCATGTCAACTTATCCTTATGACAAATGAAATTAATGATTGGACCTTACTAGACCACATCACTATCGCAAGAAGGGACTTGGCGGAAGTTGTACTCGAGGTGATGTCTAAGCAATGACCACAATTTTAACGAAAAATGAATTCTTAGAATTGGCATACTCACTAGGATCATACCGCTTCAATCAAATTCCTTTGTTATCTCCTTTTAAAACTATCTCTAGAGAACTTATGAAAATCGCACATGCAAGCCACGCGTGTGGGCGTTTACATGAAACTCCCACTTATCAATAGATTTAAAATGTTTTATTTAGAAATCTCATCTAACAAACTTATGATAAACAGTGCAAGCAAGCCACGCGTGTGGACGTTTACTCACAGTGCGTCTCACTTTGTTTAGAGATCAAAAAGTGGAGGTCTTGACATTTTAATTTGAAAATTAATATGTCGGGTTACTTGCTTAGTCTTTTGTTTCAAAAGGTTTGTCCATGCAGATCACGTAATCCTAGCATGCTTTTCTATAGAACTCAACATGTAAAACATGCTCGCAGAATTCTAAAATATGCTTGAAAACACGATAAACCTAGCATGCTTACTATGCGCATCCAATCACGAAAACATATAATATGTTTGTCTCGTAATTTAAACATACATAGCATGCTTCGCATTATTTAAACATCCACGACATGCGATGAGCGATAAAAATAAAATAAAAGCGTTCATCGTGGCCCACTCGTGGAACACGCACTTTCTGCCTAATCTATTACATAGAATTGCAAAGCATGATCTTCATAAACTTTGAAAAACGCAGGCCTCGCGTGCACGGGCATGGACGGATTCGTCAAAACTAGATTCGGGCGGAAAATCGAGTTCGGCTGGAAAATCGGTGCAGGCGAGTTTGGGCGAAATATGGGGGCAGCAGCGCTAGGGCACAACCCATGCGCGCCCAGCCTGCTGCCACCACCTGTTGTGGTTTGCGGGCGCCGGCGTCCGCGAGGATCTGCGCGCCGCTTCGGCCGGCGGTGCCGAGGCATCCACGCCGCGCGCGCGCCCGCACCGCCTCGCCTACCGAGCCGTGCGCCCGCGTCGCCTGCCGATGTCGACCTACCGGCGCGCTACGCATAGGGGTGTCAACGGGTGGATTTTACCCGGACGAGAACCAATAATTTAGTATTGGTTACGGTTGCGAACCGCCCAATAAATACTAAACCGGACGGATCCGGACCATTAAATTATGGATCCGGATCGGTATTACCCATTCTAACGGTTACCCACGGTTCCTATTCTCAATTGCCCCAAATCCCAATTATCCTTACTCATTCCCGTCGGAAAACAAAGATTAAAAAAACGGGTTTTGAAAAACCTTCGTCGCCAGAGTTCAGAAACGCGACTTCTTTCGAACGGATGGCATCATTTTCACCGGAAATCTCTTGGTCGGAGAGGGATTAGAGAGATCAATCTGGACATAGTTTTCGCCGTCTCAAAAGCGAGGATGCCGAGATTCTTTCCTTCTTTCTTGCTCCGCAGCCACCGATGCTCTTGAAGCGACCATTAGTGTCTCGAAATATAATAATTAAAGGGTTCTTAGAAAATGAGGATTAAGGAAGGTTGAGGAATTATGGGTATTTAAATGAGTAGGTTGAAGAATTATGATGAAGGAATGAATGCGCGTTGGAGGTGGTAGTGAAATTGACAGGTGGTTTGAAGTCGCTTAGAGGCTCTGCAAGTGTGGCGATCTATAGTGTTGATCGTCACATCATTACAAATTTAATTTCATTTAATTTTGATCGACAAAGATTACCGCCATCCTTACTAAGCGAGCGAAGGTTTAATTAAAAAAAAAGCGACCGGTCGGACCGAACCGGACAAAGACCGGGTCTTGACGGTTCGGGTTCAGCGTTCGGAACCGAACCGAACCGGAACCGTTGTTTTAAAATTTAATGGGTTTTGAGCGGTTCCGGATCGGTCCGGTAAAGACCACCGTTGACATCCTACTGCGCGCGCTGCCGCTAGCTGCGCTGTCGACTTCGCCGAGGACGACTGTCGAGGTCGTCTCGGCGCCGCCGAGGTCGCCGAGCGCTGCCGAGCTCGACTCACCGAGGCATGTCGAGCCGCGTCGCCCGTACTGCCGCGGCTACCGAGGACGACCTGCCGAGGTCGCCTACGTACGCGGACTACTGAGGTCTCCACGCACACTCGCGCGTGCCGTGGCCGAGCGCTGCCAGGGCGTTCGTGTGAATAAACGTGCACCCCGCGTCGCCCGCGCGCGCGCCGCGCGCCACGCATGACCCATATCCGATGGCTCGCGCGCGGCGGCGGGGTGTCGAGGCGTCTGCGTGAGAATCGCGCGCCCCGCACGCCCAGGCAGCCGATGCTGCCGAGTCTCACCCTCGTCTCACCGAGAACACGCATGGTTTCGCGGTGCGTCCGTGAGCGCCGTGCACGCCGAGCATGCCGTCGCCCGCACGCCGTGCGACCTGTTATCCATCGTCTCGTTCTTCGTGCTTTCGTCTTCGTTCTTCTTTTACGGATAAGATTTACGGGGAAAATCTAATCTAACCACGGACTTTCTCGTGGTGAAAACAAAATCCGACAAAAATAAAACCGAGCCACGATGAGCGGCGATTCAACAATTAATTAATTGCGCACGTTATAATCAAGCGTGAATTAATCCAACAGAGCCAAGATTCGATCCCGAGCTCGATACTAATGTTAGGAAATCTCATTTAACCTCTCCCGGGATCTATCTTGGATGTTTAATTCACCATACATTGATTATATTCCTAGCATCGTCTATAAAATTAGTTGCAACACCTAGGGTTTTCGTGTTTACCTTTGAATCATCGGGGATGAGCAGGATGAGCGGATCGAGACTCGTGCTTTGATCTTTTGGGTCGTATCCGGTTGCCCAATCTCCAACGTCGGTGAGGGCGATCTATGGAGAATGCTACGTAAAATCACCTCATTTCTATCTCACTATTTTCGAAAATTCTCTCCCACTTGACAATGGTAATTATCGAAAATTGTGTAAGGATAAATGTGAGGATTAGCATTGATCTCATCTCTTACCTTATATTTATAATGCATTACCATAATCCCATTTGGAAAGATCCATGCATATCCATAAATATAATAATATCCTTATGGATAAAGAGGATCAAATCCTTACCTTATTAGAGATATAGGACCGATTTTCTCCAAGCTACGGCCCTGGATGGGCCAACCAGGATTAAATGCAAGGAATAAAGATGGGCCTCAAATAAATTAATTATCTTATGTTCACCCGAACATAAATTAATTTATAAACATTCATTCATGCCACTAGAGAATAAATCTTGGCTTACCCCTTTATTACCGGGTGAGTCGGACTTGCACTTAGACATTACGAATCCCGTATTTAAGATATCGACGTCCATTAATTATTTATAGCATTCGATTGCTTAAAATAATTAATATCTTTAATTCCTTAAGTAGTACCACTCAACCTTATTATTGTACTTGAGCTAACTCAACTGCGGGGTTTAGTACAATAAACCTTTGAGCTCCTTAAGGGGCGTCATCATCCTAAACGGATACGGTGACTCGATCTGAGATAACTAGCATGACATAAAACACCGCCACCACCCAAGATCACGGAGAATATTGGCTTAGAACATATAACCCTCACCCATAACAAGTCAAAGTGATGGTCAGCAACTCATACTCACCTAATACCTTATCGAGGTTTAGATCATCGTAAGTCACCGAGATCTTGGTTCTTCACAACGGTCAGATAGAAGAACTCATCTCACTGTGATCCTTCAATACGTCAGAGACGTACCAGCATAGACAAGTAACCAAGTCAAGTCACTTCTTATCTATACCGCAGCCTATACCGACAACTCGTCCTCAAGTTGTCTAAGGCGTGAAACTTTTATATCTCATTAAGCTTGACCAATCATACGGACTTACGTGATCTTCTACACTTTGTATGATCTAACTTATATATGAGATAAGGGACACGATATATGCAATCAAGTAATCAATTCGGATAGGAGATTGTAATAGTGGTAACAGAAACATTGTAAACAAGCTCAACCATACTGCTTTCAGTATACAAATCCAACAGTTCGATGATGTGCTAGATTTATGCTCGTAATTATATGAATACCGTGCTGATATGTATGCATTGATCCTGATGGATAGTATAAGAAAATTTCTAATTACGTGTGTTTATGAAGGATAGGATGCCGAGAAGAAGAAATCGTGAAGTAACACCGAGAGAGAAGACACTCCACCCCACCACCACCACCGCGTGAGGCGGATCGAGGAACTATTCCTCGTGCGTAACCCACCAACCTTCAACGGGCACAGGGAATCCGTGGATCTTGAACTATGGATTCGCGCTCTGGAGCGAATCTTCAACTTCCTCCACTGCACCTCTCAGGAACGCTTGTCGTGCGTTGCCTTCCAGATGACTGGTGTCGTCGACTTCTGGTGGGAGGCGAAGAGGAAGACTCTATCTGAAGAAGAACTGGAAAATTTCTCCTGGGAGGAATTTAAGGAGAAAGTGTACGAGAAGTACATTCCTATGAGCTACCGGAAAAAGAAGGAACATGAGTTCTACAACCTCGCCAGGAAAGGCGGCGGTCGAGATTACGACCGTGCATTCTGTGAGATGTCGCGGTATGCGCCGCAGTTGGTCGACACCGACGAGAAGAGGACTGAAAAGTTTCGGGCGGGACTCCGCCATGAGATCAAGGTGTCGCTTGCGGGTCACGGGAATCTGACTTACCGTGAGGCCCTCAGTCAGGCATTGGACATCGAGGCTGCTATGCCCGAAGACAGGATTGTCACGCACATCCCCGAATCATCAAGGGATCGTGGGAAGAGAAAGTGGGAAGGACCCCACCAAGGACTAGGGTCCAACACCGTCGAGACCACGGAGGCCATGGCGAGGAAATAACGTGCCATCAGGCACGGGCGGGGTGGGCGCCCATGGTACCCGCGTCCGTGGGGAAACCAAAAATTCGTGAAACTCTCTGTGTGCCCGAGGTGCCATAGGAGTCATAAGGGGGCATGCGCATTCACAAATGATGGATGCTTCAAGTGTGGCGAGAAGGGCCACTACTCCAGGACCGCCTCAGGATCGCCCGAGGAGGAAATGGCCGTCCCAATGTACCCAACCAAGTCCAACCGGTCCGAGCTATCCAAGCTCAACCGATCCAACAACAGCCCCGGTCCGGTAGATTATCGGCGAATCGTGACTATATCAACCACGGCGGCAACGGCGGCGGCAATGGCGACAACCGCGGCGAAGCAGCATCGACAAATTTCAACAATCGCGACCACAAACAACAACAACAACAACAGCAGCAGAAACCGCAGCAACCACAACAACATTATCAGCAACAACAGCCGCCCCAGCAAGCGAGGGCCTACGCCCTCAACCAGGAAAGGAGTTCCGCAAGAGCCGCCAAGGAACCAAGGAAACTTGGCAGGTATGGGAATACTCCTCCAATTACCTGTTATCCTACTGTTTGATACTGGCGCCTCGCACTCTTTTATTGCTGAAGCATGCGTAGAGAACTTAGGATTAGATCCTAAACGCGCCGAACAATCATGAGAATTTCTTCTCCAGTAGGAGGCATAAGAACGGTAACCCATATATGCTCGAACCTAGAACTTGGATTAGGCTCACTTAAGGTCATGACAGATAACCTTCACTCATACATATGACAGATGTGGACATAATCCTAGGAATGGATTGGCTAACCGAACATAGTGCGACCATCCTGTGTAATGAAAGGAAAATTTCTTTCCAACATCCCGGAGAGGAACCTACCGACCTTCACGGGATCAGCATGAGGAGGAGAGTCCCAATCATATCCGCACTACAAGCAAGGACGTTGCTGAACAAGATCGAGAACCATGCCTACCTCATCTACCTCCAGGAGGAAGATCAGAATGAGAGGAGAATAGAAGACGTCCCGATCATGAAGGAGTATCCCGACGTGTTTCGGAAGAACTACCGGATTACCGCCAAACCGACGGATCGAGTTCACGATCGACCTCGAACCGAGTTACGCCTCGTGTCAAAAGCCCCATACCGATGGCACCAAAGGAACTTGAAGAATTGAAGATCTAGCGCAAGAACTCTTGGAGTTAGGTTTCATTAGACCCAGCAGTGTCTCCATGGGAGCACACGTCCTTTTCGTGAAGAAGAAGGATGGCACTTTGAGAATGTGCATAGACTATCGAGAGTTAAACAAGATAACTCTTAAGAATAAGTATCCTTTGCCTCTAATTGACGATATGTTTGATCAACTTAAGGGAGCAAGAGTCTTTTCAAAGATAGATCTAAAGTCGGGATATCACCAATTGAGGATTAGACCAGAGGATGTACCTAAAACGGCTTTCCGTACAAGGTATGGTCATTTCGAATTCATCGTTATGCCCTTTGGACTTACAAATGCCCCAGCAGTATTTATGGATATCATGAATAGGGTATTTCACCCTTACTTAGACAAATTTGTCCTAGTATTCATAGACGATATCCTGATATACTCCAAGAATAACCAAGAACACAAAGAGCACTTGAGAACGGTGCTGCAAACATTAAGGCAAGAGCAACTCTTCGCCAAGTTTAGCAAGTCGAGTTCTGGTTAGGCGAGTGACATTCTTAGGTCACATCGTGTCCATAGGAATCAAAGTAGACCTCAAGATTGATATAGTTCGAGAATGAGAATCACCAAAGAACCTGAATGAAATTCGGAGTTTCTTAGGACTTGCCGGCTATTATCGAAGATTTATCGAAGGATTTTCAATGATTGCCCGACCCATGACCCAATTGTTGAGGAAAGGAATCAAGTATACCTGGACCACCGAGTGTGAGGCTAGTTTCCAGAGACTGAAGGAGTTGTTGACGACAAAGACTGCTGTACTAGCGATGCTCGAGGCGATAAAGAATACACAATCTACACGGATGCTTCAAAGATTGGACTAGGATGTGTGTTGATGCAAGAAGGTAAGGTTATTGCTTATGCTTCAAGGCAATTACGCATACATGAGTTGAACTATCCTACGCACGACCTGGAATTAGCAGTGATCGTACATGCCTTAAAGATTTGGAGGCATCATCTTTATGGAGTTAGATGTGAGATCTATCACGACCATAAGAGCTCGAAATATTTCTTTGAGCGAAAAGATCTTAACATGAGGCGTAGATGGTTAGAGCTAGTGAAGGATTACGATTGTGGTATTAATTACCACCCGTGCAAGGCTAATGTTGTAGCCGATGCCTTGAGTCGCAAATCCCATGCTAGTTTGGGATGTCTCCTCAGTCATGAGGAAATTATTATAAAGGAATTTCAGAGGATGAACATCAAGTCATAGACCCGTCTTTGACAATAGAGGGTCAGTATTGCAACGTTGATTGCAATCCCGGACTTAAGAGTCCGAATCTTAGAAGCTCGGAGGAAGAAAGAAGCTAGAGGAATATGAGCTAAGATCAAGGACAACAACCACAAGAATTTTAAAGAAGCAGAGATAATGTTTTGTTGTATGACGGGAGGTGTGTGTCCCGTAAGACAAAGGGCTTAGGGCGAGATCTTGAAGGAAGCCCATGAGACTTCTTACATCAAGACACCCCGTAAGCACCAAATGTACCAAGACCTCAAAGAGAAATTTGGTGGGATGGAATGAAGCAAGACGTAGCTTCATTCGTAGAACGTTGTTTGACGTGCCAACAAGTGAAAGCACTTCACCAACGACCGTATGGAACCTTACAACCGCTAGACATACTGGAATGGAAATGGGATGATATAGCCATGGATTTTGTTACCGGGCTACCCAAATCACAAAGAGAAAATACCGCTATTTGGGTCATCATCGATCGTTTGACCAAGAGCGCGCATTTTCTAACCATTCCGATAACACATGGATCAGACAGACTAGCACAGTTGTACGTCCGAGAGGTCATACGTCTACATGGAGTTCCGAAGACTATTACGTCTGATAGAGATTTGAAATTTACATCCAGATTCTAGATGAGTTTACAAAAGGAATTGGGGACTCGACTACATTTCAATCAGCGTTCCACCCACGACGGACGGACGGACATCCGAGATGACCATTCAAACGCCGGAAGACATGTTAAGAACCGTTGTCCTCGATAGAGAGAAAGTTGGGAACAAGTGTTGCCACTTGTGGAATTCGCCTACAATAACGACTACCGGCAACAATTGGAATGGCCCGTCTGAAGCTCTTTATGGAAAGAAATGTCGATCACCCCTCTTTGGGATGAAGTGAGAGAAAGGAGAGTATTAGGACGACTACGTGGACGAAATGATCGAGATTGTGAGATGATCCGCCAACGGATCAAGGAGGCTCAAGATCGACAAAAGTTGTATGCCGATAAGCGTCGCCTGAATCGCATTTTGGCGTGGGAGACAAAGTCTTCTTGAAGATTTCTCCGTCAAAGGGATCGTGAGATTTGGAATAAAGGAAACTACAACCACGCTTCATAGGACCTATGAAATCTTGGAAAGAATAGGACCAGTGACTTCTGATCTTGCATTGCCGCTGAGTTTTGAAGCGTGCAATGTGTTCCACGTTTCACAACTAAGGAAATACATACATGACCCCAACCATGTGATACCGCCGACGGATATCTTCCTCGATGACAATATGAGTTACGTAGAACCGCCACGGAAATTTTAGGCCGACGTATCCAAAAGCTAAGGAACAAAGAGATACCGTTGGAGAAAGTTCTATGGCGACACCATGGTCAAGAAGAAGCAACTCGAACCGAATCAGCTATGAAGAGAAATACCCGGATCTATTCCAGGTTAGAAAATTTCGGACGAAATTTATTTTAAGGGATGGTATGTAATAACCCAAAAATTTAAAACTTTTATTAGTGATGTTTAAATCACTTATTTGTAGTTCTTAGACCTTAATTATGTTTAAGGTAACCAACGAAACAATTAGAATCGATTCGGAGATCGAAAACTAGAGAAATCAAAACTAGTGACTAATCCTCCTGGATTAGGGTTTTCTCAATAACTGAACATAGAGTGAAAGATCGAGAATGAATCTTAACAAAAGGATTTCATTTCTAGAATCCTCTCGTGAAAACATGTGAGAAGCGAAGAATGAGAATTTTCGGTTATACTTGCGGTCGGACTTAAAAGCACTATTTACTGAGCGGATCAATTTCGGTCCGTGCTAATCATGATAATTATTGATAACACTCAAAATCATGAAGGAATACATTATTGTGGATTTAAAATTATAAGAATAAATTTACGAAAGAAATTCTCAAGAACTTAACCGAACGCCGGGAAAAATATACCGGGAAAATCCTAAATTGATCCGATCGACCCGAAACTCGAACCAAGGGTCTAAATCAATAAAATATGATTTATAAGACTCAAATTAATTATGAAAGCTCAAGAGTTCAATAGAATTTTGAATGAGCATAATTTAATCGTCGAACATTTGTTTTCGCGATAACTCTGAATTGACTTATCGGACGACGTCCGAACTTCATGAAATTTTTATAATCATTGAAATAAGTCTTTTGGAGGCTATTTAATTAAATAAAACCTTAAGGTTCCGAGAAATCAATCGAAAGCGCGTTAAAACTTAAAGAGTCGGTATTAACACGCCAAAACGGGTAATTTGACCAATCCACCTCCCAAATACCACCAAGACCACCCCCAAATGGGCAATGACAGCCCTTAGGTCTGCCAATACAGTGGGGAGATGTCCCATTTCAGCCCCATTCACTTAGAACCCTTTTGCTCTCAAAATTTTCAAATTCTCTCTACACTCTTCAAGCCTTAAGCCTTAAATCCTCCTTCCAAACCCCTCCCACACTCAAATAATCCTTCTAAGACCATAGGAAGGTATTATTCATCATCCTCTTCCATTCTAATGGAGTGAAATTTTTGTTTGATTTTTTTTGGGTTTAAAAACCCTAGTTTGCTCCTCATTTTTTTTCGTGACTTTAGAGCCATCAAATGCTCTCAAGTCATGAACAAAAAAGTCTTAGAATAATTTTCTAAGGCTACTGTAAAAATTCATAATTTTTGGAGCATGTTTGTTTTTTTTCGATTTATGTTTTATTTCTTTTTATATATGATAAAGTATGATTTTGAGAATATTATTTGATATTGTTTCTTGTTAATGTATTATAAGCATGTAGTAAAAATATCATAATTTCAGAATAGTTTTGGATTTTTTTTTAAAAATTGCCTTGAGCTTAGAGGCTTATTTAAGCCATGATTTGATTTTTATTTTTGAAAAATAGTTGAGATATGGTGTTTAAAATATGATGTGAACATCTTATAAAAATCTTGAAATTTTTGAAACACATCTCCTATTTTATTTTATTAGGACCGATTATTTATATATACTTTTGGAGTATTGTTTGATTTTTGGTTGTTGAAAATAGTTGAGATATGGTGTTTAGGGTATGATATGAACATCATATATTAACCTTGAATTTATTCAAACACCTCTCCTATTTTTGAAGGAAAACCGTGAGCTATACTATATATATAGTGATTTATTTGATTTTTGTTGTTGAAAATAATAGGATGTGTGATATTGTGAATATTAGTTAATGTTTGATGTTAATATTACATGTTATTACATATATAATCATATTGTGCAAGATTGAAATTTATGGAATATGTATATATATATATATGGATGGAATTACCGAATTGAATCAATGATAAAAAGCATGGGTTTAAAATTTTAATGCATGATATGAAGTGATATTTCATGTTTAGTATATGTATAAGCATGTTATAATTTTTGTGGAATTTATTGAACACCGAAGCTCACCAAATTGTGATTACCGAAAACTTGGGACAATTTTAACCTATGGTTTAAAAATTTATATGATGATATTGGGTTGATAATTAAATTCTATAGTATGATAGGAGTATAACATGATTTTGTTGGAATTTATTTGATACATATGCTAATTATTGTTAATCATCGAAAACATAACAAAATGGCTAAATATGGGTTTAATTCTAATGTTAAATGATGCTATGATAGTTAATTATAAGCTTAGAATGAATGGTTGTTATTATGGTGAATGAATGGAACACTTATGCACACTTACACAATGATTGTGTATTATGTTAGAAATTAGGGTTTTCTAATGCTTTAGTGTAGTTTATGTTGTGTATGGTATTGGTCGGTGTTGAATGTTTATGTTTATATTGTGCCGACAAACCAAAACCCCAAACGTAAACAACATAATACTATATGTACGAGAATCCAAAAGAAATCGACCAATTTCGATAACTTAAGAAGGAATTAACGAGAATCGAAGTTAGACACAAATTAGGGTTTGCTATTAATCAAAGGATACTCGAATGCGAGTTCCTAAGTTAGAAAAAAAACCAAAAGCCGAGCTACAACTTTAGTACTCAATAAAGACAACCCAATACGATATTAGTTGAGCGTTAAAACAACTCGATGACGAACAACGATTATACGACATATGTAATCTCCGACGAGTTAGGATAAACAAACAATGTCTTAATGTGCAAGCAAAGATTCGAACATAAGATGTCGATCCTTATGTCCCAAAAGTCGAGTTAATATTCTCGAAGCACTTCATTTATTCTTAAGTACTTACTTACATAATAGCATGTGTTCACTTGAATCATAAGTCAATATTCCTCTTTTAATTATCGTGCTAATACGACAAGTCGTCAAGCATAACCTACTAGGACATAACTAAAATTGTTAAGTCTAGTTAGTGGCTTGAGAATATCCTAATTTACCAATCATAATTTGATTACCGACAACCTATAACGTAATAACGTTATAATAAAACTAAGGTTAAGAGTCGAGAATAGACTCGGAATATGTGATTCATAATTGAAGTTCACCTATGAACGATGAAGTAATATAGCTTGGGAATTGAGGATGTAAGATAATAGAAATTATCTTAAAACAATCACATAAAATCATAAAGAAACCCTAATTGGGAACTTTAAGTCGTAGTGTATAAACGACCTTCGATCGATAGAAAGAATCTAAGAAACGCTATTTTCTTATGAAGGGTTTGATCATACGTAGTCGGCGAGGAAGAACATCACACCTGCTCATTTAGAACCACTAGCTTGGATTAGCAGGTGGGCTTTCTTGAAACGAAAATGTTATGCATATCTCAAAGCATGTTTTACAAAGCATTATGAAATATTATCACATGAAATGTTATTGACTGCCAAATGTTTATGTTTTGTTGTTATCCTATCTGAGATTGGTATATCAATGTGGTATGTGAATGTGTTGGACCACCAACGTTAAAAAAGGGTAACGATCGGATCCGACTTAGTTAAGGACTAACTCGGATTGTGTATACGTGTGACTGTGTGTTAAGGTTAGCTACCTCGACCGGTCACAACGACTATGTGTAGGTGGCCACCTCCATAGTGCGTGAATGAATGATCAGATATGGAAACAACGTGAATGAAATAGTTCGGCCAAACACTTTTGGAAAACGCTAAAATGTTTGATAGGCATGAGTCTTTTAACTAAAATCCTCATGCGCTATTGTGGGCAATTAATAACTTTTTACAAAGAAAATGTTTTTTGCAACGAGTCCACTGAGTACTTTTGTACTTAGCCCTGCATTTCGTTTCTGATGTGCAGGTTGAGCAAGGATCGATGATGGGTGCGAGGTGGTGCAGAGTAGCAGCTATTTTGATGCTTTATTAGAAAGGTTTCTAGAACCTTGGACATGCATCGTCATATGCATGTCCACATGTTTTTGCTGCCTAACTCTGATATTATTTTGATGCCTGAATTATGATTGCTTTCATACCGTATTGAACTTGAGGCCGTACATCGTTCCTTGAATTGTGCCCTGATTGGGTTATTATGAACCTTGAACCTTATGACGAGTCCTTCTGTGACTCGAGTTGGTATTGAACAGTTTTGTAGTAACCCGAAAATCTTATAGCCCTAATTAGAGCCTAATTATGTCCTAATTAGGGGCTTAAAGGCATTGCATCCTTAGAATTGATAAAGAAGTGCTTGATTAATTAGAAAGCGATAGAAATTCGATTAATTTCTAATCGAATGAGTAGAATTCGAAAAAGTGGTAATTATTTAGAAATGAGTTTATTTAGGATAAAATGTGAAAAATGTGGTTATTATCATGTGTGTTTGAATGAAATTTTATTAATTAGAAATTGTTTTAAAGAAAGTGTATTAATTATTATTGTTTATGTGAGATTTATTTATAAAATGAGATGAAATAATGTTTAAGCTATTTAATGGCTTAAATAATTTTATTTTATTTATATCTAGTGAGAAGGAAATTATTTCCTATCATGTTCGAAATTTATGAATTAATAGAATAATTGTTTGATTATTTGTATATGAAAAGGATTAAAAGTATATTTATATGATTTGAAATCCAATAATGGATTTAATTGTTTTGGATCTTTGTATTAATAAGAAAATTGAGTTTTACTATTAAAGAATATTAATTTCCAATGTTAACAAAATTTTAAGAATTATTTATGCAATTTTCAAAATTGCAATAAATGAAAGGAAAATGATTATTAAATGAAATAAGCTATATATGTAGGAAATTTCTAGAATCCTTTTCATTTTAAAACCATCTTCAACCTCCATTTCCCACATTTTTTCGACACACACATATACACACACAAAATTTGTTTTCAATTTTTAATCCATGTTTAAGTGTGGAATTAAGGAAAACACTCCAAAGAAGGTAAACACCTCATTTAATCCAAGTTTTTGTGATTTAATTGGAAGAATATGATCTTCTCACATATGTTGATTTTCGAAAATTGGAGGATTTAATTTAAGGTTGATTTGTTTAATTTTTGTTAGATTTGTTGATTTAATTATGTTTATGATGCTTAAATAACATATTCTATGGTTTTAATTCCTTGAATTTATGAAGTTGATAAATTAAAGTAAGCATCATAAACCCTAATTTTTTTATGTGAATCATGTGTTATGATTTGATTAAATTGAGTGTAGATATGTGTAATTAAGTGGGAATAAACATGATTTGATAAAAGAAATTTGAAGAAATTGAAAGAATATATAATGCCTCATTTTCGAAAACTATGGAGTTGGGGAAACTTTGATTTCTTGATTTATTTGATGTAGTTGATATGATTTTTGAGATCTATAATATAAATAATGCTTAAGATAAATTTATGGGATTTTATGGAATTTAAATGTGAAAGTTGGAAAATTAAAGTTTATGCTAAAGTTGATAGATTATATGATGAATTTGATTGTGGTTTGATTTAATCATGGATTTATGATAATTGATGATGAACAAGTATAAATGTGAGTTTGTTGATATTAAATGGATTATAGATTGTGAAATTCATGAAATTACATAAAATGGTGGTTGAAGGGCATGTTATGATCAAGGTGTAAATGAAGGAATTTGCACTTGTTTTAAGTTATTAAATGTGTATTTTGGCATATGGTGTTGATTTGGTGGAGGTTGGGATGAATTTGGTTAATGTTGGATTAAAATGGTGATTTAAATTATAAACGTTACTCTGCCAAAATTTTGTTAGAATCTGTTAATAATGAGACATCATAAGGATTTAATGGGTGAACATATGATAAGTGTTTAAGTAGAATTGGTTTACTTGATTGCCTTGAGTTAAAGTATAATTGTTGTATATTGATGGAATTAAGTATAAGTTGCTTGAATTATTTTGATAATGGCATGTCATATAATTTACAAAGATTGAAGTTTATTAAAGAATGAATCATAAAGGGATGCAATAGCCTAACCATAGATCTTAGAGTTAGATAGAGCTAAGATTGAGATGTGATATGTTTAAGTGAACAAGAAGGGTTGCTAAATTCGATTATTATCTTTTTATGTACAAGGAGCGAACAAGAGTAAGAATAAAGAAAGTTTGATGGACCAAATGGGAAGAAGAAAGAAGTGGAAGACGTAAGGTAAAGTCCCGAGTGACTGTCGCCAGGTGGGTATATTATATTTTCTATAAAGATATGCTTATGCTTTTATATATATATTTTCAAGCAATATGATATGCTTTTGCATAGAAAATGAAATGAATGGCATTTATTCGAAAAGTTTCAAAATTGATTGACTTGCCTAAGTTTGAGCATGAACATGAGCATAAGCATGATGCACGACCTATCCACGGGAAAGAAAGAAAGAATTTACCGACGTCGGGTATGACCGTAGTTGAGAACCTTCGGGTCCAACTCGGGTATGTGATATTTAAGTGTTTGAGAAGGAGGCCTACTTCTCAACACGCATAAAGAATCCGTGGATATGGGAAGGAGAGGAGAAAGTTGCATGCAATCATGAAACATGCATATGCATATGATATTATGAGAATGAAAGCAAATAAGTATTTATTTATGAAAGCATATGTTATGGCAAGTCAAATATATATATATATAGCCCTAAGGGCAAAGTTTATTTTATGTTTTCGTGATTACACCATCGAGTGCATTTTGTACTCACGCCGCATATATTTCTAAATATGCGAGTTGAACTCAAGAGGATGCTGGAATCGAATGCTGCGCAAAGGAGCTTCTCTAAATAAATTGATTCATGACGAATTGTTTATTTGTTGAGGTTGGTCATTTGATATTATCATGTTTTGTTGCCCAGAGAGTTATATCTTCATACATAATTCTCAACCACACTTTCCGTTGCCGAACTTTAGCTTTTACTTGCTTATGTCTTTCGTTATGACGAAAGGATCATGTCCTTGATAATAATCTTTATTCCATTGTTATGATCTTGGTATTTTGATTATGAGGTCGATTTGTTTTAGTGAACAAGGATTCTACATGTTCATTGGTCGTTGGTTGAAAAATTTCATGATTTTTTTTGAACTATTACTCAATATTTATTTGATTTGTGAATCCCAAGTTGGTTATCCTATCTTGAATATTTGTCCTCAACCGTTATTCTTCTTCATTCGATTCTTTCTTGTGGTTTGAGAACATAAAATTTTCCGTTGTCACAATCCATTCTACTTCTTTGAACCCTGATTGTTTGATTCATTCGGAACGAAAGCTGATATCTTATCTTTCCCTTGATGTACTTTTAGTCACATTTGTTGATAATTTTCTTTTTAATCCCAAGTCACGGCCTAATTACCTGATTAGGTAGTCGGGTCGTGACAAGTTTATCCCTTTTTAGTCTATGCGTTATTGAGTAGTTAAATGGTTAATTGCATTGATTAGTTGTGTTTATATTCGCTGCCTTACTATACCAGTGACGATCCATATGATCTGTACTTCATTGGGAAGTCGGGTCGTCACACTTTTTCAGCAAGTTTGCTATCATTTTTATCCCATATGTTAAGTTTGCCATCATTTTTATCCCATATGTTAAGTTGCTATCATTTTTAACCATTTGTATAATTTTATCCTTAAATATAAAAAATCACACGGATTCACACGACAGACATCCGATCGGTGAACCTCCTTCCTTCCCATCCATTTCCGACGGTTAACTATCCTCCATCTCCTCGCCGGTGTAACCCTCCTCTTTTTTTCGGGTGACCCTTCTCCCCTTTCCATTTGTTTACGGCAGACCATCCATCCTCCTCCTCGCCACGGCCAACCCCTCTCTCGTTTTTTCGACGGCCAACCCTCCCTACCCCTTCCCATCTGTTTCCCGGCAGTCAATCCAAAAAATTACAAAGAAAATTGGTTGGCCGTCGGAAAATGGGTTGACCGTGGGTTGGCCGTCGGGAAACAGATGGGAAGGGGGAGGGAGGGTTGGCCGAGAAAATGGAGAGGAGGGGTTGGCGCCGGGGAGGGAGGATGGTCACGAGAAAGCAGATGGGAAGGGGGAGGGAGGGTTGGCCGTCGAAAAGGAGAGGAGGGTTGGCCATCCGTAGAGGGGAGGGAGGGATGGTTAGCCGCCGAGAAACAGATGGGAAGGGGAAGGGAGGGTTGGCCGCCAGGAAAAGGGGGAGAGAGGGAGTTGGCCGCAGGCAGAGTGGAGGAAGGGTTGGCCATCGGGAAATGGGAGAGGGAGGGGGTTGGCCGCCGACAGAGGGGAGGAGGGATGGTTGGCCACCGGAAAATGGGTTGGCCGCGGGTTAGAGAGGATATTTTTGTAATTTTAATTAAAAATGGGTAAAAAGAGTAACATGTTAGTATATATGTTAAATTAGATAGCAATGTTAAGAATTGGGGCAATTCTCCCCACTAACACTTTCTGTAATTAGTTCAATTTGACCAAAGACATCAAAATCTCAACTCTCTAACTCTTAAAGACGAAAGAGTTAAACAATGACACAAAAGGTAAATGAAAAACAGAAAGATACAAAAAAGCATACATCAAATCGATTTTAAGAGCTTAGGGACAAGTAAATAACTCTTTATACAAGAGTTCTCAATCGTGGATGTAGCATATTGCAATCCAACGTGTCAAATTCATGTCCGACTGAGAGGGTATTTGGCTAAGTTATTTTAAGGAGTTTATAAATTCCAACCCGCTTAAAAAAAATTTCAAGAATTTATAAGATGCAATATCTTAGAGAATTGCGAGTTCCTAATTAGAGAAAGAAAATTAAAAAGAAATGAAATTGAAAGGATATTTATTGAATATAATATATTATAGAAAAAGTGCATCCAAAAAATAAGATAGGATTGGGGAGTTTTTTCAGAGATTTTAAGCCATTTGAACATATTTTCACAGTAAAATAAGCAAATACTTCTCAAAAGCTTCTAACTTCTAAACAACTTATAAATTATTTTAAAAAGCTTATAACTCCAATCAAACACAACATGAATTCTTGATATGCTCAAGTATATTAGAAAGAATGTAATTAATAGCTCATCGTATAGCTAGGTAGGCCAATGATTTCATTTCTTCACATGTTTACAAGAACCTCCATCATTTGTTGAGCATTTCATATTCCATGAATGTCAAGTACTCCTTCTATTCCAATAATTATGATTTGTTTTTTATTTTTTGGATTGTTCCACCAAAAATTATTTATTTTGGGAAAGAATTAATATTTGCCTAAAAAAGTTACTCAAATTTTATGAGCCTCACTATCTTTCTAATTTATATATTAAAAATTAACGAGCTATATTTATTACGATGGAGGGAGTAGTAGTTATTACCGGCCCAAGAAAAATACTAGTTCATCTTGTCAAGAGTTTCGCCGAAGCCTACAAAATAGAAAAAATATATAAGAACAGTTTGAAAAGTTGAAAAAGAAAAATTAGTAGATGATAATAATTGGCGGAATATATACAAGTACACACTTTTGTAAAAGTGTGTACAGGACACAACTATTTTGAAAAATTGATACATTGTATACCCATTTACTTTTTTTAATATATATCTACAGTCTCTTCGTCAGTTTCGATTTGAATTGTGACATGCCACTGACAAAACAGTAATATTATTGTTGGTTAACAACTGTAAATCAAGAAATGATTGCTAAATGAATGGTACTAATAAAACTCCTAAACATATTAAATTTCATCCATTCATTTAGTCAAGGAAAATTAATTAAATTTGATCTGAAACAAATGACATGTTTAATTCTGGTCGCATGATTCCAGAAACATAAATCAATAAATTAATTAATCATTGATAGGAAACATAAATTTTTGATCGGAAACATAAATCAACATAAATAAATTAATTAATAATAATTATTACTTGTCTCCGATCGACCGGAATCAACGAATTTTCGATCGGAAACAAGGATATATCAAATTAATTTAATACTAATTAATTTAAAATGAATGTATGATGTTTAAATTAATATTTATAGGTTGCAAAATATTGAAATGCTATTCACGACGGATGTTTCGATCGCATGATGTTTCCGAAATTTCAATTATTTAATATGTTTCGGTCAAAATTTAATTAATTTTCCTTGACTGTAAACATAAATCAATAAATTAAAATTTTTGATCGGAAACATAAATCAACTTAAATAAATTAATTAATAATAATTATTTCTTGTCTCCTACGAATCGGAAACATCAAAGGGTCGAAGGAATCAGCAATTTTCATTGGAAACAAGGATATATCAAATTAATTTAATACTAATTAATTTAAAATGAAAATGAATGTATGATATTTAAATTAATATTTATAGGTAATCTATGATGGAAATTTTGCAAAATATTGAAATGCTATTCACACAACTTATTAATTAATATTTAATATTGAAATTATAAGTTAATTTAATACTGCACAAAATAGTACTACAAAGTAAAAGCTTACGACTATAATTGCGTAAAAATTGAAGAAGACAAATAAATGCTGAAAATTTGTTTGAAAAAGTAGAAAAGATTTGACCACCAATAATTGAACCAATTCTCTCTTATTTATACAATCGATCCGTAATAGATACAAATCAGTATTCAGAATTTGCTCTTGTTCTTGCTCCTCTAATTTTCTTTGGTTCATTTCGGTTTTATATTCAAAATTTTCAAAATTTTTCTTAAATCCAGATCGCAGCTATATCTCAAGAAGTAAGTTATTCGAATTTTTATTTATTTTCGACCCGTTTTTTGAATTTATTGTTGTTTATGATATTAATTTGTGTTTAGATTTATTATTGTTAATTTTGTTGTGATTTATTATTGTTAATTTTGTTTAGATTTATTATTGATTATTGGTTTGGATAAATTATTGCAAATTCGTTTAGATAATTAATTATTGCATAATTCCTATAGATAATTGGATATTATAATTCGATTATCTCTCGTATAAATTTATATTTAAGTGAGTATTTTAATGTATAGGTTAATTTAGTAAGTTATGCATTTTAGATTAACGTTTAGGTGAACTTAGATATTTTTATATGATTTTATGGGTTTTCAAATTTATAAGCTATTAATATAACGAAAATTAAAAAAAAAACCATAAATGAATAAAAATTAATTAACACATAAAAAATTAATTCGTCGATAATTACCTTGATTCCGTCGATAATTCCCTTGATTCCACGACCGAATCAAGGATTCCTCGATTCCTACGATCGAAAACAAGGGAATTATCGACCGGAATCAAGGAACATGATTCCTACGCATGATTCCGGTCAATTAGTATTAAATTCGAATTTAATATGTTTGGAGATATTAAATTTATGTTTATATTAATAATTGAATTTAATAATAATTATTACTTCTTGTTAATTCGACCGAAACAACATTCTTATTAATAATAATTTAATATTCAATCGAAACTTCAATTTTATTAATAATAATTTAATAATAAATAATTTAATACTTCTGTTAGTATTCGATCGAAACTTCGATTCTTATTAATAATAATTGAATAATAAATAATTTAATAACAAGATTCATAGGAAACAATAGGAACGATCGGAATCAATTAATTTTCGACCGAATCAATTAATTTTCGACCGGAATCAATTAATGTTCGACCGGAATCAATTAATTTTCGACCGGAAACAAGATATATCAAATTAATTTAATACTAATTAATTTAAAATGAATGTATGATATTTAAATTAATATTTACAGGTAATCTATGATTTGATTAAATAGAAACGATAATTTTTATATCCCATTCTTTAAAAAAAATCTGATAAATCGTGTATCAATTTTGAACATAGAAAAATCAAAACGTAAGCTGATCATTTAGTTAACATAATTTGTTTAGATTACAAAAACCCATGTTAATTAATTCATGCGTTAATTATTGTTGTTTATGATATTTATTTTGTTTAGATTAATTATTGTTAATTTTTTTTACATTAATTATTGTTAATTTTGTTTACATTTGTTTTGCTTATTTGTTTATATAATTCGATTGTTTCGCTATTTATAATTATTGCATAATTCGTTTAGATAATTGGATATAATTATTGGATAATTCGCTTAGATAAGTCCCGACATAATTCGCTTAGATAAGTCCCATTTAATTAATTTATTGTAAGAGACTTTAATTATTTAATTAGATTTTGATTAGATTGCTATTTTTTCTTATTTGTATATTTGATTAGAATGTATATTTGTTTTATACATTAGAAAAATCATATTAAGATCAGATATTTCGTTAATGTAATCTTGTATTTGTTATGGATGTCGGGATGGAAGAACATTATTGTTAGATATGGAGGCGGTGAGATCCTTCTTTATGTTACATCATGGTATCGACCAAATGCCTTTGTTCGAATGGACAATGTAATTATCTCGGAGTTCATAGAGATGATTGATCAAATTATGTCGACAAATTCGTTGATTACAACCTACCAACTGCATTATCTATCGAGATCTCGGAGTGATAGAATTATCAAATTACTTTTGAGTAATGATGATCAACTTTTTCGATTGGCTCATGATGCCTGTTCGAGCTAAAAACACACTCAAATTCACTCACAATCGTACGAGGTAATCGTAGCGTGGTAAGTTAACACGAGTCGTCTCTCAAGGAAAACTTAACAGGGCTATTGTTCGTGTCGCACACAGAAAGCGATTAAAACCTAAACATTCTAATGCCAACAGGGGTTTTAAACATACTGGAATATAAATACGAGAAATAAAACAGCGATCCTAAGCTAGGGGTTGTCAATCCCGAGCTAAACTAATAAAGCGATAAATCTAAACTAGGAGTTGTCAATCCCTAGTTGAACTATGAAAGCGATGAATCAAAGCGATAAACAAAAGCATATGCAATTCTATTATTCATAGGGTTTGTCAATCCCTAATCTGAATCTAATTGCAAATAAACGAAAGCAGGAAATCATGAAGCGATATAAATCAACGGAACATGAAAACAATCCACTGTCACTATGGAATTGAATTCAACATAAATCATCAAATAATAATACTCTGAAATTAAATCCAATAGAACTGATGATCCAAGCATAAATTGATGAACTAAACATTCAATGATGAAAAAGAGAATAGGAATTAAAACAAGGATTGTATCTGTAATGTTGCCTGAAGAAATGCCGTGAAATTAAGAATAAACGCCCGCTTGCGCGAGAAAACCCAAAATTCGGATCGAGAACGGCGACCTAATGCGCGCATATATATATAAAATAAAGGTGAGCGCCGGTTCTGACTGAGCGCACGCTTGGAAAACGTTCTGCCTTCAACTTGAGCGCCGGTTCGGAATGAACTCCGGCTGAGAAGGCAAGGCGAGGCGACGCGAGGTGAGGCGCTGGTCGACGGGCGAAGCGAGGCAGCGCCTGCTTCGCCAGCCGCGGACGGAGCTCGACGGCGCCGCCGTGATGAATCGCGCCGAGGCACGCCGCCGTGGAGGGCCGAGGCGCACGCCGGGGACGCGCATGGCCGAGCACGTCGGCGCATGTGGATGGGCGCCGATCGCGCACCGGGTGAGCGGGTGGCGGGCGACGGACGCAGCGCAGCGCTGGTAATGGCGCTGAACGAGCGCGTAGGCGTCGGGGCGCGCGCGCCGAGGCGTGATGGCGGCGGGCGAGCGAGCGCGCTGCCGCGCGAGTAAAATTCATTGAACCGTTAGTAAAATTCATGAGCAGCGCTCGGTGGCGCGGGCGCGCGCGCTGGCGCGGTGATAAACGCCTAGCGCCTAAAACTCATCGGACGATTTCGCGACCAGTCAGAATGTCTAGCGACCGCTAGTCGGGTCGCGAGGTACAAAGCGAGCGCAGTAGCGAAAGGCGAGCGGTAAGAACGCCGAGAGATACCTAGCGATCGCCCTAGCGATCGCGAAGCAAAGGATCGCGAGGCGGCGCTGACAGAGGCCAAAATTAGGTTTCCACCCTTTCTATAAATAGGCAAGCACCGCGCTTCCGTAGAACCGAATTCACGCCCGCACCTTGTTTTCCCGCTTTTCTCGCCACTTTCTTTAAGCTTTAGTCTTCGCTAGTTTAATTCGAGTATTGTTTTACGCTTTTCTAGTTTAGTTTATCGTCGCGTTGTCGATCGGAACGCTTTGTCCGATCGCTTTCGCTTGTTTTCCGCTCGCTCGCTTGGAATTGGATTCAAGCCCAACCATTGTTCATCCGACGCTTCCTACGGGTTTTATATATTTAATTTCTCGCTTATGATTAATTCGTATTTCATTCCGCTGATTATGTCTCGCTAAGTTTCTATTCTAACCTGTGGTTTGCATAATTCGATCCTATATGTTGTGAGTTCTCGCTGCTATTTACCTTCCGTGCATGATTCATGATTCATAGTGCTTATTTATATGTGTTGATTTCTAATCAATCTTGATGCATATCTAGTCGCCGCCAACGACGAATCGTATTAATTGTCAATCGATCTTGAATGCATGATACTAATAAGCCTCGAGTCGTAATTGAGATAGGACATTCGTAGGAAGCATATTCTTAGTGATCCTTTTGGAGTTGCTTATTTTCCTCTAGAGACGAATCGTGATAGGGAAATTAGTAATCAACCGCCGCAATTGTTGTAAATCAAGTTGTTGGTTATATATGTGATCTTCCGCCTTGTCTGGATTAAAACGGTTAGTAATAAGCGTAATAAACATCGCTAGGATAGGATTGGTGCATCCTTAGGTTAGTCTTTCTTTATAAATCATCTTTCGTGATTTTATCGCTTATTTTATAATTCGCTTTGGTTACCTTTGCTTTGATTTATTTCCAAGCCCTAAAACATCTCACCCTTATTCTCGTGCTCGGATAATGATGAATTGTCGCTGAATTAGCTTCGTGGTTTCGGATTGCAACTCGTGGATACGATACTTGACTTACCTTCTATATACGCCTTTTACTTGTGAAAAGGAATATAAAATTTTAGCGCTGTTCGGGATTGTTAAGATCACATAGGAATAATTGACGATTTGGATTTATTAATTCAAGTTATATATATATATATTTTATTTATTTTTGTCATGCAATTCTCTCGCTTCTCGTGTGGTTTATGCGCATAAGATCTCGTGGACCTCCGAAATATTTTTAGATCCCGAGATCGAAAGTTCTCAAAGGAGAAGAGACGAGAGAGAGACGAGCCGCAATGGCAGCCAATCCGCAGAATCGGGGCATTCCTCCCGAGCAAGTAAGACGATGCTAGCCGACTTTGCAGAGATGCAGCACAGATGGCAAACATGGAATCGTTGTCCCCGCCAGCAGGATAAACCTCTAAACCACATGTATCGACATCCCACCCAATCAGCCCAAGGAGGCGGTTAGCCCACACGTAGATGCAATAATTTCGAGCTCAAACCGCCCCGATTAGTATGGTCCAAGGAGAGCGCTTGGGGAGAGTCACGGAAGATCCGAATGCGCATCTCGAGATCGCCGACATTTGTGACACCATCAAATGTAATGGGGTGCCACAAGACACAATCCGGATCGCGATGTTCGGTTTCTCATTCATACAACAAAGCGAAAGATTGGTTCAAGAGTTTGGACCAGCCGCATCGATACTTGGGAAACTTTGTGAGAAGTTTCTCTCAAATACTTTCCACCGCGAAGGCACGAAGATCATTGCCGAAATCTCTCATTTTGCCGTAACCACTACGAATCATTATTCGAGGTATGGGAGAGATTCAGAGGGCTATTGAGACGATGTCCACAACATGGGTTCTCCAAGGAGCAACAAATCACAGCCTCTACTGGACCTGACATGGCGATTTATGAGCATGGTAGATGCATCGGCAGGGGCTGTTTATTAAACCGACCGATCGATTTAGCAAGCCAGACAGAAGAGATGGTCGCTATGTGACTATCAATGGCCAACGGAGAGAACGCCATCGCTCAAAGCAACGCTTTGAGAGTGATTCAAATACGACGACCTCATGAAGAAGTTCACTCTTTTGAAGAGTCGATTGAAACAGAATGTGAGCCACATCAATCGAGAGAGTCATTCAAATTTTCAACAACCTTCAAAGCAGTTCCAATAGTCGAATTCGATTCAAGAGCCGGCGAAGCCAAGTCTCAAGATATGATGCGCAGCTTGGTTGTAAGCAACCAACAATTGGCAACGAATCGAATTGCTCATCGGCAACACCGCGTAAGATAAATCACTGAGTCGACTATGACGGCTATGGGGAAGCACATAAAGATGTTGGAAAATCAAATTGGTCAAATAGCCGCAAGTGAATGCGCTACGTAAGACGGGCCAATTTCCGAGTAATACGGAGGTGAACCCAAGAGTCAATGCTTCGCCATTCGCACGAGGAGAGCGGACGAGCCTACCCAACCCTACCGAGAAAGAAGAGCAAGAAAACATTCACGCAGAACTCATGATCGAGCTCATGGATCATGAGCCCGATCACAGCCATCATGAATTTTGCTCACAGACGCTCACATCGAAGGCGCGCCGCCGCACCCGACCGCGAGCCATCCGAGAATGTGCGCCGGAGCGGTTCATGAAGCGACCCAGCTCCATGAGCCACACCGCAAGTTCGCACGCCAAGACGAAGATCAAGACGCAGCAGACTCGCGACCATCCCAGCCGGTCGCGAGGTCACCGCGAGGCTCCTCCAGAGGCTAATTCCGCACGCATTTCCTCCGGTCCTGCTTCCGAGTCGACTTGTCAAGTCGAAATATGACGAGGAATTTGCTCGCTTCAAAGAGGTATTCCGTAAAGTTGAGATAAATTTGCCTCTCTTTGAAGCTGCGAAACATGCCGCTACATGAAGTTCTTAAAAGACGCTTGCAAGTAAGAAGAAACTTGGGAAATTTGAGAAAATTTCCTATCCAAGAGTGCAAGGTCGCCTTGCAAAGGAAGCTCCTCTGAGCGTAAAGATCCCGCGGTTTCACGCTAGAGTGCGAGATCGCCGAGCGCATTTTCCCAAATGTCTTATGCGATTTGAAGGCAGCATCAACTGATGCCATCGAACGTTTTCAACCGGCTACACCTTGGAAAGATGGTCGGCGAAGATCTCATCGATGATGGCTGACCGATCAGTCACATATCCAAAGGTATAGTCAAGACGTGTTGGTAAGAATTCGGATTTTGTTTTCCCGCCGACTTTGTTATTCTCGATATTCCCGAATTCAAACAACAACCGCTAATCCTTGGTAGACCTTTTCTAGCAATCGGTCGTGGCGTGATTGATGTGCGGAAGGAAACCTCACGCTTCGTGTTAACGATGAGGAGCTAAAATTTATATACGACGCCATCAAGCAACACGACGCTGAAAAGTCGGAAGATTGTTGCTCGATCATAACTGCTTCGCCGCCACGCCCCGCATTTAGAGGGTACTCAACCGATTGAGGAAGCAGAGAAGAAAGAAGTGGACTCTGCATGGAACCCGAGTGTATCATTCAAGTTTGTGCCACTTCCATAGTCAAGGTGGTCACCGTAAATGCTAAGTTTAGAAGGGTCCACAAGTCGAGAAGGATTTTTGCTACTAAAATGCCGATTGACGAGGTTAGTGATGGTCTAGCTAAAGACGTTAGTAAGCACTTGTTGGGAGGTAACCCAACGCTTTCTTTGTTTTTGTTTTCGTGTTTTGTCGCTTTCTTTCGCTTTGTGTTGTTTTGTCGCCTTTTCGCTTTTCGCTTCGCTGTGTCTCGCCGATCAACGAGTTAAGTGAAGTGTGTTAATCCATGTGGCCAATGACGATAGAATTTTTTGTGAATATTTAATGATAGTGCACATGATATGTTAGAAAATGACGCATGAATGACGTGAGATGGCTTAGGCTTGTTGTTTTTCACCATTTGCTTAACCCGTGAGACTTGAGCTTCACTGTATACATATCTTGATACAGTTTCCTTTAATTGTGTGATATCATGCATGTGATTATCTTCTAGAACTTGCCGTGTTTCTGTGTCGAGACTGCAGTATGTGTTTCGAATTTGGAAAGGATAAAAGGCCATCTTTGTTAACCACATATTCACCCAAACACTAACCCGATGATATATACCATTTGTCACCTTCTTTGAGCCTTTATTAGACTTTTTCTTTCGATTAACCGGACGATAGGAGGTGAGGATGGATATGGGAATCAAAAGGGGTTGAAAGTTTGATGTAGTATGACGAGAAAAGTTTATTTTAGAAAAATACATCTGTGGTAAAGAATAGTACCTTGTTCGTGAAAATTAAACCCTATAAGCTCTAAAAAAAAAGAAAAGAAAAATGATAAGTTCACTATGAGTGTTGAGCATAAAGGGTCGTTAATCAAAGTATAGGTACCTTATGAGGCATAAAACGCCGATTTAGTACGCTGGGAAAGAAGAGAAATGGACAAAGTCCATATGTGTCGAAAAGTATAAATGGGTGCTTGAATATTTTTAAGTCACTTAGCCATATATTATCCTACCTTAACCAATGTGCCTACATTACAACCTATGAAAAAGTCCTCTTTGATCCTCATTTGAACACATTTGACGCGGTGGAGATGATAGAGAAACGGCAAGCCTATGGTAAGATGTTGCATTGCATTGATCTTTGAGTGTATACACGTCCTTAATTTCTTTATGAGTTTGAGTGTATCCTATATTTTACACACATGCCTTTGTGAGGGTTGAAATAAACGAGCTTTTGCCGTAAATTGTTGTTTGTGTTGAGTGGACTAACGTCGTCATGTGCGCTAATGTTTTTGAGTGTTGAGATGTTTCGGAGGCCTAGAATGGTTATCCTCTTTGCTATGCTCGTTGATCTTTCGTTGTCTTTCTGTTCTGTTTTTGTTTGAGGACAAACATTGCTTTAAGTTTGGGGGGTTTGATAAACGCGCGTTTTACACGTTTATTGTTGATATTTAAAGATGATTTTAGATCGTTTAATGTGCGTTTATGTATCGATTCTTAATGTTTCATCTATTTCTAGAAGATATCGCTCTTGGGTGTTCCTTCGACGCTTTGTAGGTTTATATATCGATTATCGCAAGGAACGAAGACGAGCAAAATGAACAACTGTCCAGCTTAGCGACCAGCCTTAGCGGTCGCTAGGTTGGTCGCGAGGCAAACCAATGAGCGCCGTAAGAGCCGCGTCACACTGCACGCCGAGCAAGCCCTAGCGCCTAAAACTCATCGACGATTTCTCGCGACCATTCAGAATGTCTAGCGACCGCTAGTCGGGTCGCGAGGTACAAAGCGAAGAAGAGCGAACGCAGCGAGAAGAAGAACGCGAGAGATACCTAGCGATCGCCCTAGCGATCATGAAAGCGGATCGCGGGCGGCGCGACAGAGGCCAAAATTAGGTTTCCACCCTTTTCTATAAATAAAAGCACTGCGCCCCGAGAACCGAATTCACCCGCACCTTGTTTTCCCGCTTTTCTCGCTTTTACTTTCTTTAAGCTTTAGTCTTCGCTTAGTTTAATTCGAGTATCGTTTTACGCTTTTCTAGTTTAGTTTATCGTTCGCTGTCGATCGGAACGCTTTGTCCGATCGCTGCTTGTTTTCCGTTCGCTCGCTTGGAATTGGATTCAAGCCCAACCATTGTTCATCCGACGCTTTCCCTACGGGTTTTATATATTTAATTTCGCTTTTATGATTAATTCAGATTTCATTCCGCTGATTATGTCCGCTAAGTTTCTATTCTAATCCTAGGGTTTGCATAATTCGATCCTATATGTTGTGAGTTCGCTTTCTTATTTACCTTCCGTGCATGATTCATGATTCATAGTGCTTATTTATATGTGTTGATTTCTAATCAATCTTGACGTTGAATTAGCTTCGTGTTTCAATTGCAATCTCGTGGATACGATACTTGACTTACCTTCTATATACGCCTTTTACTTGTGAAAAGGGAGCGATCACGGGGCGCCGCACGCTGAGGGCGTGCACGACTTTGGTCGTTCGACCCGTTCTCCTTCGTCTGAACTCCGATTTACGATATGCTTTCGCCTATGAACTCCTATCGAGATGCTCTTCAATTATATCTGATCCTTGGTAGATCCAATTCATCCTATTTTCTGCCGTTTTCCTGCAAAACATCGAGACGAACGAAGTAAGTTCGAATCGATAAATATTAATCGAACCAAAGGCATAAATAGGACAAACCATAGAAAATGACATGTAAAACAATACCAAGAATCATCACAAAATCATACCAAACAACTCCCCCACACTTATCCATTTGCTTGTCCTCAAGCAAAGTCTATACTAATAAGAGTCGAAGATAACTCGCAACTTAACCCTTATTCTAATCAATCAAACCTTATTGCATTTCCACACTTGGTGTTTACGAATTCAAAGATAATGCGAAATAAATCAAGAACGGCAATTGACTTCCAATAAATAAAAGGTAATCTCGCCGCACCCAACTTCCGTTAAGGGTGAACTAACTAATGTGGTCACCTTTAGCAACAAGTTTCTTTTATAAAGCACAAAGAGTGTTTTAACAGATTTTGGAACAATATTCGAAAGGTGAACTCTCGATGAACTCGAGTCTCCTAACGTTGTTTCCCATGTCCATTTCTCAATTTACGAGAAAGAGGGACATAATCCCATCCTCCATTTCAACAATCTCAACAAAATACTGGAGCTTTCATTCTCCTCATTTTCTTCTTCTTTTTCACATTTTTTTTTATATATAAAATGAAACAAGTATATAGGCAACCACAATGTTAACACTCCCCCTAACATTAGCCGGACAAATCACATCAATTTTCCCCTATTCAATTTCTATCAATCACAGTCTCGTCAATTCACATTATACTCAAATCATATATCACCAAAAGTTTCAAAATTCAAAATCAACCTAATACCACGAGTTCAACAGACAAATCAAAATCCTAGCTTATTCGCATAGACAAAGCTTACGTCCAAACAATCAAAATAAGCACAAGGGCACGTCATTAAGCACACGAAAACTATATATCACGCACACAAACCGAGCAAACATCCCCACATTTTAAATCGAGCACTTGTCCCGGTGCTCAAAACATTAAAAGCTCAAAATAACCATAGAGGATGATACTTCGATAATCGGCAGAATGTGCGATGTAGAGTTGGAGCATCCCAGCTTCATCTCACCGCTGATCAAAATAAGCAAAACCTTCCTTCCCAAATTCAAACAAGACTAACACAAAGATAACAAACAGATCAAAGAACAACAAAACAAGCAAAAAGAGAAAGAAAGAAAAAACAAAATAAAAAAACCGTGGGTAACTCCCAAGAAGTACTTAGTTTAACGTCGTGAGCACGACGTAAACCAGACAACAACGGACTATCCATAGTCCTTCACCTCCAGGAATACCATCTCGACCAGAGCATCAATAGTAACCATATATGCACCAAGGACAGTAAAGAAAGAAAATAACAAATCATTTAAGCTCAAGTCGAACATCCTATTCTCCAAAGTGAAATAGATAATTTCATTTCCCAAAGCACAATACTTTGGAGAATTAGGAAGTTGACAAATCATGGATGTTACCTCAATCTTTGTTATCACTGTGTCCTCCTCGGGGATCCCGTACTCCAATAGTTGAGGTAGTGCAATCACTTCCCGTGGGCTTTGCATGTTTGCAACTTTGCACGCCCACTCTTCCTCGCCGATCGCCCAGTATCAACTTCCTTGTGGCTCTGATTTTGCTCCTCATCCTCACGTGCCCATTTTTCCACCATTTCCACCTCCTCTGGCTGCAGCGGCTCTTCAGGTGGCTCTCCCACCACATCTTCAATAATTGGGTCACTTTCAAGAGCAGTGACCGCCTTGACCTGACCGGATTGGTTTGAAGTTCCTCTCGCACGTTGTTGATACTCAAACCACTTCGCAGCAACCAGTACCACTTGTTCCTCTAAACGCTCAAGAGTTGCGTCTCTATCATCTAATGGCGAACTCTGATGGTCAGTGGTCGCTGAGGAGGCTCCCCTATTGCATCTTGTTGCAGCAACTCGTCCAGCTTCTCAGTCATCATTTCTAATTTTGCTTGCAAACGCCTGATTTTGGTGTCGTCAGCATCCAACTTTTTGACGAACTTATCATCCCAAGCTGGCATTTGAGGTGGAGGTGGCTGCTGCGGGTATGATTGCGGTGGAAGCGGAGGTGGCTGTTGTGGATATGAGTACTGAGGTGATTGTTGTGGGTACTCATATTGAGGTGGAGGATGTGGTTGCTCCCAGTAGGCATTGTAGGATTGATCCTCATAGTGCTGCGGAGGCGGTTGTTCGCAGTAGGGATTGGAGGCTTGATCCTCATAGTACGGTGGAGGTGGTTGATCCCAATATGGATTATAGGCTTGTTGCTCATGATAGGGATCATACGCTTGATGCTCGTAGCCCAACGGACATCCTCGAAAAATCGAATTGGGCTCCTTCTTCAAAGAAGAATTTGCCCAATATGGGAGCTTTCCTCCCACCGCTGACCACATTCGTAATCTTGGTAACCCCGCATTAATGACACACCAACAACAAAAACAAGATCACACGCACTGGGGAGAAAATAACGAAATGTAACAAAAGAAACACAAAACAAACAACACAAACAATCGCTTAAAGTTTTCCCGACAACGGAGCCAAAATTGATCGAGCTAAAACACACTCAAATTCACTCGCAATCGTACGAGGTAATCGTAGCGTGATAAGTTAACACGAGTCGTCTTTCAAGGAAAACTTAACAGGGCCATTGTTCGTGTTGCGCACAGGAAGCGATTAAATCCTAAACATTCTAACATCAACGAGGGTTGAACATGCAAGAATTGAAATTTGGGAAATAAACAGCGAACCTAAGCTAGGGATTGTCAATCCCGAGCTAAACTAATAAAGCGATAAATCTAAACTAGGGTTGTCAATCCCTAGTTGAACTACTGGCGATAAATCAAAAGATAGCAATTCTATTATTCATAGGGTTTGTCAATCCCTAATCTAAATCTAATTGCACATAAATCATCATCATCAACCAACCAAACAAGAACAGAAATTAAACGAAAGCATAATAGATTAAAGCAACATGAACACGATCCACTGTCACTATGGAGTTGAATTCAATAACAATCATCAAACAATAATACTGTGAAATTGATTCCAATAAAGCTGATAAATCCAAGAACATAAATCCAATAACTGATAAATCCAAGAACATAAATTCAACAGCATAAAAACTATAAACTAAAGTATTCAATCGATGAAATAGGGACATAAAACAATACTGTGGTTTGATCTCTTGTTGTCTGATGAATTCCTGGGAGAAAAATGGGCGAGAAGCGCCGCGGCGTGAAGAGTAAAACTCAGAACCGAAGAAGCCTCCCCTCAGCCCTAAACGCGTATATATATTAAAATAGGAGTGAGCGCCGGTTCATAATGAGCTCACGCTCAGAAAACATTCTGACTTCAATATGAACGCTGGCTGGGGTTGGCCGCTCGAAAACTCATCGCTTTGAAATGGCGCCGGATCGAGTGAACGCGCGAGGAATAACGAACGCGCTTGGAATGCGCGCGGTTGAAGACGAGTTCGGACCCAAACCCGCGCCGGATGGAACCAGCGCAGTTTGGTTTGGAGCGTGCTCCCGAGGTGGCGAGGCGGGCAAGGCGGCGGGTGCGGCATGCAGCGTCGGGCTGGAAGCGCTTACTTGGCGAGCGCGGGCGTGTGTGAGCTAGCGGGCGCTGCGTGGGGTCTTGTGCACTTGGCGCAACGCGCTGGAGAGAAGGAGGCGCTGGGTAGGTAAGCGCTGGCGCTGAGATGCAGCTGGCGCGCGCGGCGCCGAGAGGCCAGCGCCGGACGGGTCTTTGAGGCATGGCGCTGGGCGCGGACACGGGCATCTGACGAAGCGCTGACATGGGCGCTGGGCGCTCAGCCGGGCGAGGCGAGGCGTCTGGCCAGATTGCGCTGGGATGGCCGGGCGGGCGGGCGCCGGGGCAACACCGGTGAGCGCCGGCTGGCCTTGAGCGCCGGAGGAAATTGGTGAACGCAGCTCGGAGCGAGCGCACGCTGGGTGGCCGAGTCTTGGAGTGCGGGCGGGCGTGCGCGCGGGCGCGAGGGCGTGGGTCGCGCGCACGGCCATGCGACGGGGTGCCGTGCGCGACTTTGGTCGTTCGACCCGTTCTCCTTCGTCTGAACTCCGATTTTCGATCCGCTTTCGCCTATGAACTCCTGTCGAGATGCTCTTCAATATATTTGATCCTTGGCAGATCCAATTCATCCTATTTTCTACCTTTTTCCTACAAAACATCGAGACGAACGAAGTAAGTCTGAATCGATAAATATTAATCGAACCAACGACATAAATAGGACAAACCATAGAAAATGACACGCAAAACAATACCAAGAATCATCACAAAATCATACCAAACAACTCCCCCACACTTATCCATTTGCTTGTCCTCAAGCAAAGTCTATACTAATAAGGTTCGAAAGATAACTCATGCAACATCACTCTTAGTCCAATCAATCAAATCTCTTTTGCAATTCCCCCAAACATGATGAATACATAATAAAAGTTAATGTGAAACAAATCTAATATTGTGAAAATATCAAACAAACAGGTAGGTTATTTTTGCTCGGATCCAACTCTCCGCTAGAGGTGAATTAACTAAAATGGTTACCTTTAGCAACAAGTTTCTTTTGAGAACACAAAGAAAGTATAAACAAATTTTGAAACAATGTTCAAAGGTGAAGTCTCGATGAACTCGAGTCTTCTATCGTGGTTTCCATGCCCATTTCTCAATTTACGAGAAAGAGGGCGAATCCCATCCTCCATTTATACAATCTCAACAACATTGAGTTTTAATTCTCCTTATTTTCTTTTCACACATATTTTCTTTTCTTTTTCTTTTTCTTTTTATTTGAAACAGTATATAGGTAACCACCCCATTAACACTCCCCTAGCATTAGCCGGACAAATCACGCCAATAACAACCGATTTAAAATCAATTCACACAATCTCATCAATTCACATTGCACTTTAATCACATGGCATCAAGATAAACGAGAAATACATCAAGGTCCGATCAATACAACAGAGTTCAACAGACAAATCAAAATCCTAACTTATTCGCATAGACACAAACTCAAGTCCAAACAATCAAAATAAGCACAAGGGCACGTCATTAAGCATACAAAACAATACATCACGCATACAAATCGAGCAAACATCCCCATTATTTTAAATCGAGCATCGTCCCGGTGCTCAAAACATTAAAAGCTCAAAATAACCATAGAGGATGATACTTCGATAATCGGCAGAATATGCGATGTAGAGTTGGAGCATCCCACCATCTCACCACCGATCAAAATAAGCAAAACCTTCCTTCCCAAATTCAAACAAGACTAACACAAAGATAACAAACAGATCAAAGAACAACAAAACAAGCAAAAAGAGAAAGAAAGAAAAAACAAAATAAAAAAACCGTGGGTAACTCCCACGAAGTACTCAGTTTAACGTCGTGAGCACGATGTAAACCAGACAACAACGGACTATCCATAGCCCTTCACCTGCAGGAATACCATCTCGACCAGAGCATCAATAGTAACCATATATGCACCAAGGACAGTAAAGAAAGAAAATAACAAATCATTTAAGCTCAAGTCGAACATCCTATTCTCCAAAGTGAAATAGATAATTTCAATTCCCAAAGCACAATACTTTGGAGAATTAGGAAGTTGACAAATCATGGATGTTACCTCAATCTTTGTTATCACTGTGTCCTCCTCGGGGATCCCGTACTCCTATAGTTGAGGTAGTGCAATCACTTCCCGAGTGGGCTTTAGCATGTTTGCAACTTTGCACGCCCGCTCTTCCTCGTCAGTCGCCCTGGTATCAACTTCCTTGTGGCTCTGATTTTGCTCCTCATCCTCACGTGCCCATTTTTCCACCATTTCCACCTCCTCCGGTCAGGCGGCTATTCGGTGGCTCCCACCACATCTTCAATAATTGGGTCACTTTCAAGAGCAGTGACCGCCTGGACCTGACCGGATTGGTTTGGAAGTTCCCTCACTGCACGTTGTTGATACTCAAACCACTTCGCAGCAACCAGTACCACTTGTTCCTCTAAACGCTCAATAGTTGCGTCTCTATCATCTAATGGCGAACTCTGATGGTCAGTGGTCAACCGAGGAGGCTCCCTATGCATCTTGTTGCAACAACTCGTCCGAATTTCTCACCATCATTTCTAATTTTGCTTGCAAGCGCTGATTTTGGTGTCGTCAAGATCCAACTTTTGACGAACTTATCATCCCAAGTCGGCATTTGAGGTGGAGGTGGCTGCTGTGGGTATGATTGCGTTGAAGCGGAGGCGGTCGTTGTGGATATGAGTCTTGAGGTGATTGTTGTGGGTACTCATATTGAGGTGGAGGATGTGGTTGCTCCCGTGAGGCATTGTAGGATTGATCCTCATAGTCTTTGGAGGCGGTTGTTCCCAGAGGGATTGGAGGCTTGATCCTCATAGTATGGTGGAGGTGGTTGATCCCAATATGGATTATAGGCTTGTTGCTCGGGATAGGATCATCGCTGATGCTCGTAGCTCAACGGACATCCCTCGAAAAAATCGACTTGGGCTCCTTCTTCAAGAAGAATTTGCCCAATATGGGAACTTCCTCCCCACCGCTGACCACATCTGTAATCTTGGTAACCCCGCATTAATGCACACCAACAACAAAAACAAGATCACACGCACTGTGGGAGAAAATAACGAAAAGAACAAAAGAAACACAAAAACAAACAACATAAACAATACGCCTAAAGTTTTCCCGAGAACCTCGCCAAAATTTGTTCGAGCTAAAACACACTCAAATTCACTCACAATCGCACGAGGTAATCGAGCGTGGTAAGTTAACACGAGTCATCTTTCAAGGAAAACTTAACAGGCTATTGTTCGTGTCTCACATGTAAAGCGATTAAAACCTAAACATTCTAATGCCAACGAGGTTTTAAACATGCAAGAATATAAATACGAAATAAAACAATGATCCTAACCTAGGGTTGTCAATCCCGAGCTAAACTAATAAAGCGATAAATCTAAACTAGGAGTTGTCAATCCCTAGTTGAACTATGAAAGCGATGAATCAAAGCGATAAACAAAAGCATATGCAATTCTATTATTCATAGGGTTTGTCAATCCCTAATCTGAATCTAATTGCAAATAAACGAAAGCAGGAAATCATGAAGCGATATAAATCAAGGGAACATGAAAACAATCCACTGTCACTATGGAATTGAATTCAACATAAATCATCAAATAATAATACTACAAATTAAATCCATAGAACGATGATCCAAGCATAAATTGATGAACTAAACATTCAATGATGAAAAAGAGAATAGGAATTAAAACAAGGATTGTATCCATAATGTTTCAAGAAATGCGGTGAAATTAAAAATACCGCCGGCGCGGAGAAAACCCAAAATTCCAGGCGAAGAACGGCGACCTAATGCGCGTATATATATAAAATAAAGGTGGCGCCGGTTCGACCGAGCGCACGCTTGGAAAACGTTCTGCCTTCAACTTGAGCGCCGGTTCGGAATGAACTCCGGATGACGAGGCGACGCGAGGCGAGGCGCTGGTCGATGGGCGGCGGAGGCCTTGGCGGCTGGCGCCGGCGGGCGGCTTCAACGCCGAACGGAGTCGGCGGCGCCGGCGTGATGAATCGCGCCGAGGCACGCTGCCGGTGGAGAGGCCGAGGTGCACGCTGGGACGCGCATGGCCGAGCGTGCGTGGCGGTGGATGGGCGCTGGATCGCGCGCTGGGTGAGCGGGTGGCGGGCGATGGACGCAAGCGAGCGCCGGTAATGGCATCGGAACGAGCAGGGCGGGGGCGTCGGGCGGCGCCGAGGCGTGACGAGGCGGCGAGGCGAGCGCGCGCGCTTGTTGAACGCGCGAGTAAAATTTATGAACGTGCGCCGGTTAGCGCTGGCTGGGAGGTCTGGCGCCGGGTGCGCGGGCGCGCGGTGCGGCGCGGTGCGCTGGCGTGGCGCTCGCGCTGCAGCGTCTTGGCGTGTGCGACTTTGGTCGTTCGACCCGTTCTCCTTCGTCTGAACTCCGATTTACGATCCGCTTTCGCCTATGAACTCCTATCGAGATGCTCTTCAATTATATCTAATCCTTGGCAGATCCAATTCATCCTATTTTCTGCCGTTTTCCTGCAAAACATCGAGACGAACGAAGTAAGTTCGAATCGATAAATATTAATCAAACCAAAGGCATAAATAGGACAAACCATAGAAAATGACATGTAAAACAATACCAAGAATCATCACAAAATCATACCAAACAATGCCCAACCAGAGGTCTATGTGACTCACGATGCCGACACATCCCAATCGGAGCAAGAACTATATAGACCTTCGTTTGAGATACCATCCTCGTCAACATATGACTACACTTCCCAACACATATCGTTCGATGCGTCGTTGACACACAATTTACATCATCTGATTGGTTTGATGTCGATACATCTCAATATATGCCGCAACACATGGATCCATCCAGAATTTACATTTCAACATATGCCGCAACCACAACCGGGTGATACACTTGTTGAGGACAGCGATGACGACGACTACGTTGAAGAAGAAGATGAAAACAGTAGTCGGATGAAGAGGAAGAAGATCGCGAGTCTGCTTTGGTGAGCTATGGCTCATTTGTAGAGTTTGACGATGGATCCGCCGAGAGGGTGGATTCGGGAAGCTTCTATCTACGATTATGCGGTAACACGCAGCGCACGAGGAGGCCCAGAGCCGTAAGAAGTTGAGGAGATGAGCAACCGCTAGTCCTTGTTATTCCTCATGATGCTTGATTAATCTCTTTGCTCGTCCTCTGACTCGGTTCCAGACCACGAGTCGAAAGAAGGTTCCATCTTCGACGACAGGGTGAATCAAGATATCCGTGAAGGCGGGCATTTGGAACGTCGAGTAGAATTTGTTATTCCTAGATCCGATAATTCGAGGATTACATTCAAATGTCGATATCATAATCGGTGTCCTTTTCTACTACGTGTATCGCAGACAAGGTGGATTTTGGTTTGTCCGCAAGTTTGATGCTATACATACTTGCGCACGTAACCTAGTGAATATCGGAGTAAGGAAGGTTAATGCCCGTGTAATTACAAGATACATATCACGAAAAATACGAAGACGGTGAAGTGCTAAAGCCGAGGTCCATTATGGCCGATTTGCGGCGAGAGTACGGTGTACACGTTACATACTGAGTAGCAATGTGAGCCCGTAATAGGCGATCGAGATGATATACGGTGGACATGAAGAATCATTTCAGCTACTACCGAGTTATCTCGCATATGTTACGGATGAGCAATCACGGTTCGATGACCGACTTGGATATTGGATCGGATGGTCGGTTCCGCCACCTTTTGTCGCTCGGTTCATGCAGATCAGGCGTACACATTGTGCCTCCGACCCGTGATTGTAGTGGACGGTACGCACTTGAAGGGCCGCAATAAAGGCATATTATTCGTTGCCATGACAAAGGACGACAACGAGCAAGTTTTTCCATTAGCTTATGGAATTGGTCCGATCGAGAATGATGTCTCATGGACTTGGTTTCTGTCTCGACTACAAGCTGCTTATGGATCAAATCCAGAGATGTTGATTGTTTCAGATGCCCATGTCAGTATAATGAACGCGGTCAAGTGTGTCTACCCTGATGCAACACACGGATTATGCTACTATCATCTCTGAAAAAAATCACCCGTTTGGGCAACCATCCGCAGTTATTCCGAAAGCCGCTTATGCGTGCAAGATGCACACTTTGAAAAAGCGATGGCTATGTTAAAGTCTCGTGAAGGCCGATGGTAGTGGCGCATATACCAAGTTGGTGGAGGTTGGAGTGCGAAGTGGGCTAGATCACGGTGCCCGTTAGCGCTACTTTTTATGACATCGAACATTGCCGAATCATTCAATTCTCGAATATTGTGGGCTGACGATTGCCAATTTGCTCAATGATTGAGGCAATCCGTCACATTACGTAAAAATGGTTCGATGAGAGACATGAAGCGAAAGAGGTGCGCGGCTGAATTGACCCACAAGCAACGCTGTAAGATGATGGTATCAATGGAACTATCACGCAGACACGATGTAGTGCCCTCATCGACTCCACTTTCAAAGTCAAGCACGGAAGCAAAACATTCGAGTCAATCTCAATACGCAATCGTGTGCGTGTTTGGACCGGGACATGGATATGATACCGTGTTCTCATGTCATTGCAGCTATATGGTACAATTTAAGTTTAATTATGTTAATTTTTTGATCAAATTGATTTCACTTACATATAATTGATTATATAAATTTTTAGTCATAAAGGTCACCATATATCTAACTATGTGGGAGTACTACCATTCGCAAAGCTAGCCAAAGCATACTCAGATCGGATCAATCTGTTCACCACGCCTAGTTGGACTGCTCCTCCGGATGTTGCTTTGGAATTACGCTTATGCCTCCTAATAGAGTCCGTCAGTCAAGCCCAAAATGGGTCGATATCGTCATCCAATGTAGTGGGATCGAGTAGTAGAAGTCGCACCACGGACATGTAGCTTATGTGGTAATGAATCTCATACAGCGTCGGAAGTGTCCTTACTTATCCAGAGACGAGTGATATTGTAATGAAAGCACTTATTCATGTAAAGATATTATTAACATTATTATTATTTTAACTTAATCAAATTGAATTGAATTGAATTGAAATTGGAATTGGAATTGAAATTGAAATTGAAGTTGAAGATCATATTAAAATTAATCCATTGTCGATAAGATAATGTAACTAAGAATCTATTACATGAGATAAAATAAATAAAATCATTACATAGTACATGCTAATTTCTGGTAGTCGACGCTCTTCATCTTCCTCTTCCTCTCGACTTCTTATATGGATCACATATCTCATATATATTTCCACCTACTTTATGTCTATATGCTACAACATTAGACGTACCCCATTCGATGCTCGGTGAACCGTAAATAAGACGCTCCACAACGTGCACGCAAATGGACCATCACCAAATCGCCTTCTCCGGTCAAATACCTCGAAGAGGCAGCTCGTGTAATAATCGCATCATTATTCCATGGTGGTATCCGTGGGAGTTAGCCTCGAACCATCTAGTGAAGATCGAAACCGCCGCAATAATCTAGTCAGCACACGAAGTTCATCATCCTCGCATCCACTGATCCTCGTCCATCCGCCAAATGCGCGAGTCAAACAAAGACGCAATGACCAGAGTGCATATCCACGCGCATTATCGCGAAACGCCGCTTCGATGACGCATGGACGATGATCTATAAAATTAATATTTAGATAAAATAAACAAGGAAAATTTCAATTTTGCAATTTATCAGATAAATAAGGTTACTGCGTGGCACGTAACCATGATGTATAACCCGTCATGCCGAGGACAATCGCTATCCAATGCGCCGTGGATTCCATGCCATAACAATGCTCTCATGGGTCATGATCACTGCTCTCACGCTGGTCTTGAATGTAGGACTAAAGCGTTGCGTGTACCTCGGACCATCAATTTTGCGTAAACATCTATTCAATATTGAAAATTAAGTAATTAGAGATACTACACATATATACTATATATTGATTGTATTAAAGACTTACGAAAAACCAAGATCGAGGATGATTGTGTTTTGATAATCCACCCCATCCAATACGCCGATCCCAAGATCGAGTCTCATCCTCAAATACACCATGAATAGATCGACGACCGCAAAATTATTTTAGGGATACATATCAATATAAGTAGATGTACTTAAAAAACAAAGCATGTTGTATAAAACATACGCATCGAACATCAAAAGGCCTCTCGGCATTTCGATATGAAAGAAAAATGCAACTGGACTTGTCGATCAAGACTCAACAACCACCATCGCTTTATTTGTGTTCAAGAAACGCCGTAATTTATCAATATATCACCGATAATGGACGTGGCATCGGGCTATTCACGATGGTGACCTCATTATAGCCGAAGGTCTCCGTGTCTGCTCACCCTCCTGATCCCGAACTACAAACATTTAATTTAAGCATATGGTTTAGAGAAATGAAAACATAACAAATATAATGAAATATTATAAACTCACAAATATGAGACTTAATAGTTACCGTTGCTCCAAATGTTCCCGTGATAGGCTCGAAAGTATGCCTCACGACGCTCGAGGCGTCGATCACTAATAGGTCCACCCCATCATGGAATGATGAGATGTAGTTCCAAGATCGATACCATGGATCCGGTGAGAGTAGCGGGGAGGGTATCACCGGGGCGATGCGGTCTTGGCTCAATATGTCCACCGCCTCGGGGACATCCGGACCGGCGGTGATGTGGTCTCGATCTTCACCTCTCGTCGCCGCCGTCGGATGACGGGGACATGAGTGCGTGTGTATCCGTATCATCCCTATGTGTGCAACCACATCGAGTCTTCTAAGAGGTTTTCAAACCACTTTTTATCTTTGAATAAATTTGTCTTCGATAGACCTCTCGATCGTTGTAATCGCTCGTCCTCACTCTCCGGATAGATTCCGGATAGATTCCTGGATCCAACGACGATCGACGGAACTAAGACGCCCTGGGTGCTCACCACCACTGCTCGATGAAGCTGCCTCCCTGGTATGTCTTCCCGTATCCCGTCTCTCAACAGATGGACGACTATCCACATATGGCCGCTGCAGCTCATTAACAACCGGAACCTCAACGAACCCAACCGACGATGTCCTCCGGCCGGGTCTCGGGTGAAGGCTCGAGGCTGCTCGATGGAGACCACGAAGATCGTGATCCTCAACAAACCGTGGAGCCCTCATCGAACTCGGCGTCTCGCCGAGGCTCATCCACCGGATGAGACACACCACGACGAGAAGGGAACTGTCGTCCCTCCCTCAAAGGATTTGACGGTATAAGAAAATTCACACCGAGTGGAGAGGGGTGTGAGACAGACACCCAGTAAACGGTGCTAACCTCGAATGAGTCAGGCTCGATCGATGTGAGATGATAATCGACCTACAATAAATTGAAAGATGTTATTTAATATTCTAATAAATACAATACCTCATACATGATTTAAAATTATAATAAAATTCAAGACTCTTGCTCAAAAGAGATCAGAAGTCACGGTGAGCCTACTCTTGAACTTCCACCTCAACACTCTCGGATATGTTTGTGGGATTGATGTCGTCTCACTATACTTCCCAAGCCCGGTATGATCTCGGTGACCAAGCATATAGTGCCCAGATCGGTCCGTAAAGTGGTATTGAGCATTAGGTTGACATCAAGCGTCATATAATATCTCAATATCTCGTAACTCAGGGCCCCCACGAAATCGGCAAAAGCCTCCGGATCCTCAACCAATGCCCAAACCCAATCAACTATTATCTTCCCGTATCGCACCCAAATACGAATCCATAGAGGATAATAACGTGGGCCACACGTAAATAGTGACGAAGATCTACATCATCACTAAAATCACTACTACAAAATCTATCTACTAGATTACATAATGTAACTGTGTGCCCCATAAAAGGCTATAGACCTCAACGTCGCTCAAGTCGTAGTCTTGTGTGGGATCAAATGATGATGACCCAAATTGCGGTAGGTGACTAGAGCATAATCTCTAATGGAAAACATATATATCTTCCATTGATGAAAAATACATCTCCGGATCGTGAGGTTCTATCCGACGGAGACTAAATGTTGCAAAGATAAACTAGACTTAGGCAGGAGTCCAATCAATCGATGATCAAAGCAACCCCCTAAACATATCTACCAACTCTTCGCCACTCTTATCTAGCAAGACATTCTTAATATACTTAAAATAATCAGTCTATAATAAGTCTTTACATCCTCCATCATATTTATCGTGGTAGGCCTCAAGAAAATAGGATCGATCTACAATTATATCAATGTCACATATTACACAACGTCTGACAAACCAACAAACTACTACAATAATTATTTCATTTGTCTATAATTCGCATCAATAAACATCCTATCATACAAATATAAAAATAATTAGAACTCAATCTCTACAAATCACCGATCAAAAACTGGCCATAATTAAGTAATACAATTTAACCATTCTAAACCATAAACACTATTTATTCAATCACATTATTTCTGCCAAAACAAATATCTCATTCAATCGAAAACATACAAGCCATAAACACTATTTATTCAATAACATAATTCAACGTACTCATATTCAATCATATTCAATCATATTATTCAATCACATTTAGCAATATTTATCCAAAATATACATACTATAAGCTCCTTAAATATCTCAATTACAAAATATACGTAAGGTAAACATATTAAAAATCGCATAACTATATTGTTTCAAAATAATATACACGAAAACATACCGGTAAGTGCGACATATTGCTTCGAAAATAATAGTAAAATATGGTTCCTGCATCATTACAAAATTCAATTAATAACTAATTATTAGAAAATTAAATTAAAAATCAATGTTTCCGGTCGACCAATTGAAGTTTCCGGTCGAAATTCGTTGTCTCCGGTCGACAGGAAACAACGAATTCTCAACCGGAAACTTTAATTTTTGCGGATATTTTGGCCTAAAATGCGAGAATTACCTCTTGTTCTTCAAGATTTCGACGGGAATGTGAATGTAAATGGAAATTCTACAATATTGCGAATGGGAATGGGATTGGGAATGGAAATGGAAATGGAAATGGAAATTCACGGGAATGGGAATGGAAGGCGTGAAGAAAATTGCAAGAAATTTTGAAATGTGAAGTCTAAATCTGAAATGGCGAGAGTGTCTCAAATTTTTGGAGAAAATTACGAAGAAGAAGAGTGTTTCAAATTTTTGGAAGAAGAAACTGAAATCAATGCGTTATTTTGACTGTTGTTTTAACTTAATATGAGTTGTCAATGCACGTAAAAAAGAGAATCGATTCACCAGAGAAGACGTCATGCCGCAATTTTGACTGTTGTTTCAGTAAAAATATAGTTTTTAATAGGTTTGGGTATGGGGTGTAGTTAATTTTTAGGTTGGATATGGGGTGTAGTTAATTTTTGATAGTTGGGTATATAAGTTGGGCTCCCGAAAACTTGGGACAATTTTAACCTATGGTTTAAAAATTTATATGATGATATTGGGTTGATAATTAAATTCTATAGTATGATAGGAGTATAACATGATTTTGTTGGAATTTATTTGATACATATGCTAATTGTTGTTAATCATCGAAAACATAACAAAATGGCTAAATATGGGTTTAATTCTAATGTTAAATGATGCTATGATAGTTAATTATAAGCTTAGAATGAATGGTTGTGATTATGGTGAATGAATGGAACACTTATGCACACTTACACAATGATTGTGTATTATGTTAGAAATTAGGGTTTTCTAATGCTTTAGTGTAGTTTATGTTGTGTATGGTATTGGTCGGTGTTGAATGTTTATGTTTATATTGTGCCGACAAACCAAAACCCCAAACGTAAACAACATAATACTATATGTACGAGAATCCAAAAGAAATCGACAAATTTCGATAACTTAAGAAGGAATTAACGAGAATCGAAGTTAGACACAAATTAGGGTTTGCTATTAATAAAAGGATACTCGAATGCGAGTTCCTAAGTTAGAAAAAAAACCAAAAGCCGAGCTACAACGTTAGTACTCAATAAAGACAACCCAATACGATATTAGTTGAGCATTAAAACAACTCGATGACGAACAACGATTATACGACATATGTAATCTCCGACGAGTTAGGATAAACAAACAATGTCTTAATGTGCAAGCAAAGATTCGAACATAAGATGTCGATCCTTATGTCCCAAAAGTCGAGTTAATATTCCCGAAGCACTTCATTTATTCTTAAGTACTTACTTACATAATAGCATGTGTTCACTTGAATCATAAGTCAATATTCTCTTTAATTATCGTGTTACGACAACAAGTCGTCACATAACCTACTAGGACATAACTAAAATTGTTAAGTCTAGTTAGTGGCTTGAGAATATCCTAATTTACCAATCATAATTTGATTACCGACAACCTATAACGTAATAACGTTATAATAAAACTAAGGTTAAGAGTCGAGGATAGACTCGGAATATGTGATTCATAATTGAAGTTCACCTATGAACGATGAAGTAATATAGCTTGGGAATTGGGGATGTAAGATAATAGAAATTATCTTAAAACAATCACATAAAATCATAAAGAAACCCTAATTGGGAACTTTAAGTCGTAGTTTATAAACGACCTTCGATCGATAGAAAGAATCTAAGAAACGCTATTTTCTTATGAAGGGTTTGATCGTACGTAGTCGGCGAGGAAGAACATCACACCTGCTCATTTAGAACCACTAGCTTGGATTAGCAGGTGGGCTTTCTTGAAACGAAAATGTTATGTATATCTCAAAGCATGTTTTACAAAGCATTATGAAATATTATCACATGAAATGTTATTGACTGCCAAATGTTTATGTTTTGTTGTTATCCTATCTGAGATTGGTATATCAATGTGGTATGTGAATGTGTTGAACCACCAACGTTAAAAAAGGGTAACGATCGGATCCGACTTAGTTAAGGACTAACTCGGATTGTGTACACGTGTGACTGTGTGTTAAGGTTAGCTACCTCGACCGATCACAACGACTATGTGTAGGTGGCCACCTCCATAGTGCGTGAATGAATGAATGAATGATCAGATATGGAAACAACGTGAATGAAATAGTTCGGCCAAACGCTTTTGAAAACGCTAAAATGTTTGATAAGCGTGAGTCTTTAACTAAAATCCTCATGCGCTATTGTGGGCAATTAATAACTTTGACAAAGAAAATATTTTCGAACGAGTCCATCGAGTACTTTTGTACTTAGCCCCGCATTCGCTTCGATGTGCGAGGTTGAGCAAGATCGATGATGGGTGCGGGTGGTGCGAGTAGCGACTATTTTGATGCTTTATTAGAAAGGTTTTAGAACCTCGACATGCATCGTCATATGCATGTCCACACGCTTATTTGCCGCCTAACTCGATATTATTTTGATGCCCGAATTATGATTGCTTTCATCCGTATTGAACTTGAGGCCGCACTGTTCCTCGAATTGTGCCCCGATTGGGTTATTATGAACCTTGAACCTTTTGACGAGTCCTTCCGTGACTCGAGTTGGTATGAACAGTTTATCCCTTTTAGTCTATGCGTTATTGAGTAGTTAAATGGTTAATTGCATTGATTAGTTGTGTTTATATTCATTTGCCTTACTATACCAAAGGTGACGATCCATATGATCCGTATTTCCTCAGGAAGTCGGGTCGTCACTTTTTCAAAGAAGTTTGCTATCATTTTATCCCATATGTTAAGTTTGCCATCATTTTTATCCCATATGTTAAGTTGCTATCATTTTAACCATTTGTATAATTTTATCCTTAAATATAAAAATCACACCTGATTCACACGACAGACACAATCCGTGACGGCCCTCCTTCCTTCCTTCCCATCTGTTTCGGGTGTTAACCATCCTCCATCTCTTCGCCGGTGTGACCCTCCTCTTTTTTCTCGGCGTGACCATCTTCCTCCCCTTCCATTTGTTCTGCCGTGACCATCATCCTCCTCCATAACGGCCACCCTCTCTCTCACTTTTTGACGGCCACCCTCCTACCCTTCCCATCTGCTTCCGCAATCAATCCAAAAAATTGCAAAGAAAATTGGTTGGCCGTCGGAAAATGGGTTAACCGCGGGTTGGCCGTCGGAAAATGATGGGAAGGGGAGGAGGTCACCGAGAGAAAGGGAGAGGAGGGTTGGCCGCGAGTGGAGGAGGAGGATGGTTGGCCGAGAAACCACGGGAAGGGGAGGAGGTTGGTCGTCGAGAAAGGGAGAGGAGGGGTTGGCCGTCCGTAGAGGGGAGGGAGAGATGGTTAGCCGCCGAGAAACAGATGGGAAGGGGAAGGGAGGGTTGGCCGCCAGGAAAAGGGGGAGAGAGGGAGTTGGCCGCAGTCAGAGTGGAGGAAGGGTTAGCCATCGGAAAAAGGGAGAGGAGGGTTGGCCGCAGGAGGGATGAGGGATGGTTGGCCACCGGAAAATGGGTTGGCCGCGGGTTAGAGGATATTTTTGTAATTTTAATTAAAAATGGGTAAAAAGAGTAACATGTTAGTATATATGTTAAATTAGATAGCAATGTTAAGAATTTGGGCAATTCTCCCCACTAACACTTTCTGTAATTAGTTCAATTTGACCAAAGACTTCAAAATCTCAACTCTCTAACTCTTAAAGACGAAAGAGTTAAACAATGACACAAAAGGTAAATGAAAAACAGAAAGATACAAAAAAGCATACATCAAATCGATTTTAAGAGCTTAGGGACAAGTAAATAACTCTTTATACAAGAGTTCTCAATCGTGGATGTAGCATATTGCAATCCAACGTGTCAAATTCATGTCCGACCGAGAGGTATTTGGTTGTTATTTTAAGGAGTTTATAAACCCAACCCGCTTAAATGAATTTCAAGAATTTATAAGATGCAATATCTTAGAAATTGCGAGTTCCTAATTAGAGAAAGAAAATTAAAAAGAAATGAAATTGAAAGGATATATATTGAATATAATATATTATAGAAAAAGTGCATCCTGAAAAAATAAGATAGGATTGGGGAGTTTTTTTTAGATATTTTAAGCCATTTGAACATATTTTCACAGTAAAATAAGCAAATACTTCTCAAAAGCTTCTAACTTCTAAACAACTTATAAATTATTTTAAAAAGTTTTATAACTCCAATCAAATACAACATGAATTCTTGCTATGCTCAAGTATATTAGAAAGAATGTAATTAATAGCTCATCGATAGTTAGGTAGGCCAATGATTTCATTTCTTCACATGTTTACAAGAACCTCCATCATTTGTTGAGCATTTCATATTCCATGAATGTCAAGTACTCCTTCTATTCCAATAATTATGATTTGTTTTTATTTTTGGATTGTTCCACCAAAATTATTTATTTTGGGAAAGAATTAATATTTGCCTAAAAAGTTACTCAAATTTTATGAGCCTCACTATCTTTCTAATTTATATATTAAAATTAACGAGCTATATTTATTACGATGGAGTAGTAGTTATTACCGGCCCAAGAAAAATACTAGTTCATCTTGTCAAGAGTTTCGCCGAAGCCTACAAAATAGAAAAAATATATAAGAACAGTTTGAAAAGTTGAAAAAGAAAAATTAGTAGATGATAATAATTTAATAATACGAATGGTCGTGGTGAGGGTCTAACCTATGAAAAGAAAGTCAGCATAACATCGACGGTGGAATTTAAGTTTTACTTTTGGGCGTGTCTCACTTGGTTGATATTTCTTTTCCTCTTTCTAGAAAAACATGTTCCAAATTTCAAATCCCTTTTGTTTTCAAAGCATTTGGTTTGCCTGAATAAAACTCACCTCATTCCAACGCAAATTGTTTTATACATGTGATATACTAACTCTTTTTTATTATACAATTAAATTTCTTGAAATTTTGGGGTATTTTCATTGGCTTATAACACAATCAAAACCATTTTTTGGGAGTAGGAACATCTTTCCAGATATTTCCAAAATGTCGGCGCACTAAAATAATTAAATCAAAATAAAAATGTCGTAACTCGTAAACTTAGAAACTAGTGTAATAATTTGGAGAATTAGCAGCATAATTTCCTCCTTAACAGAAGCAACAAATCATATATATATATGGAAAAATGGTGCTAATGTCAAATAATAGCCACCTGCTATACCATTCATGTCGCGCCCCACCTTCAATTTTACACGCTTAGAGCCAACTAACCCCAAACTATAAAGTTTTTATTTTCTTTTTCCTTTTTTCTGAAATTGAGAATAGAGACCTCTAAAGTTGTTGAATCCTTGTTGCACACCCAATTTATCCAACCTATTACCATTGCCAAGTCATCATTGAACATACTCAATCTTACTCATTTAATTAAACAAAAAAAATGAAATTTGTTGGCCTATGAACTAACTAGGTCTTGCCTAGTTGTATAATTCTTCATTCATTCATGTTGTACAAAGATCCATAACTAATTATATTTTCCTCTCTCGGGATCTAATGGTGAACATCATGTGTTAAAGGGTTGATGTGATCTTTTCCTCAACCAGCTGTTTCATTCTATATTTTCAATAATATTAACTTTCAACTTCTTTTTACAACTCCATAAATCATGTGTCCTATTAATACACATTAAAGCCGATCTCGCCATACTACAAAGTACAAAGATACACGCACTCAACCAAACATGTCACATTTCAAACCAAAGATCAAGTATATCATATAATAGTAAATATAATTCCGAGTATGCCCGTCTAAATTTATACCGAAATACGTGAATATGTCAAAATTTATATGCAGTAGCAATTGAAAAGTCAAGAAAGTGAGTAGCAGCCTAAATAGTGAAGCCACCACAATTTCATGGACCTATTTCACAAGTGCACAACACCACACATTTCAGTTCCATCAAAATCAAATACAAACTGCAACTCACAACAACAGATCCAGTTTCATTACACCTCAAAATTTTAGATCAAAAAGCGAAACATACTAAAATTTAAACCAAATACAACTCGAGCTCGAAGCCCTTTGGACGGCTCGAACAGCACAAGAAAACCCAAAGGCTCACTTCAAACTCTCTTTGAAAAACCACATAAAATATCCTGAAAACAAATTCATTTTTAAATAACTTAAACGCCTCTACTATAGTAACTCAAGTAATAATACTACTAGCTGCAAAACTTATGGGCATGCTATATTGTGAGGCGGTGCTGCTCCACTCATCAACGGCGGCACCGCCTCGTCCATCCATGACATTGCCTCGGCGCAGTTGAAGTCAAAGTCGAAGTCAAATTCCGGCAGCATGCCGCCCCGATCATCAAATCCACAGATCGGGAGATCATCGAGACCCAACGGGTCATCCACCATCATGAGCGAGTCGAGCTCGAAGTCGAGCGCCATCTCCTCCCCAATCCGCGCCAATGCAGCCAGCTCGTCATCCATTACCTCCTCGACAACATCCTCAAACTTGGCCGCCTCCGAGGCGGCTGCCAAGTCTGAGCTCGAGGAGCTGAGCTCCTCAAGCACAGTTGAGGGAGATGTGTGGGAGACCACGCTCCCACTCGAATCCTCAGAGGCGGAGACCACCGCAGGCTCAGTAACAACCATGGAGTAAACAGTCTTGCAATTACGGTCGTCATAGCATCTCTTCATCGGCGAGAGCTTGGCATTGCCGGCCAACGCCTCAAATTCCAGCCGCTTGAGCTCGTAGGCTCGCGACGCCTCCTCAGCGGTGTTGTAGGTACCCAGCCAGACCCGTTTCTGCTTCACTGGATCACGGATCTCCGCCGCCCACTTCCCCCATTTCCGCTGGCGCACGCCTCTGTATTTCCCCGATGCAGAGCTCAAGCTCAAGCTCTTGCTGCTGCTCTCCTGAATTGAACAGGTCTCCGAATCGGGGGTTTTCAGAGTCGCACAACGCTCGCCGTCAATGGGGAAGCAGACTTCCCGGACAATGCGTTTGACCCTCTTCAAGACGGCGGCCTCGTCTTCAGAGGAATCGGTGGCGTAGGGGTCGCTGCAGACGATTCGGACTCGCCGCATCGGTTTGGTGGGAGAAGGCCTGATTTTCGGCTTTCTGATTAGGGTTTCACGATTCAAAGAAATTGATTTTCGAGGCTCTGCCATTCCTTATCTGCTAATAAATAAATACCTACCAAAACCCTCCCCCTCAACAAGAACGCCCTCAAAAATTTCTAGATTCTACAGAACAAAATCGGTGGGGTAGCGGAAGAGAAATGAAAACGTTTTTGAAGAAACTGAAAGCAATTTAATGAAGGAGTTGTTAAGTCAGAGGACCTCTCAAGAAGAAGAAGAGATTGAACCGGTTTATGTGATAACCCCCAAAACACTGAACTCCAGAACTAGTCCTGCAAAAATAACATACAAAACCCCACAAATATTTATCAAATTAATTGAACAAAGCTAGAATTCATCAAATTAATTGACCCAAACATGCATCAGATGAGCAGATCTACCCATAAAATTCCCAAAACCCACCATAAACCAATCAATTTTATCAAGAGAGAGAGGGAGGAAAAACCCTAAGGGTTTAAAGGAGAAGAAGAGTACCTTTTGGGCCTCAAACGCATCGAAACAGTTGGGAAGAAATAGAGAGCGCTCTGCTGAGGTAAACAGCAGAGGGATTCGCGCATGCAGTGAGCAGAGAGCGAAGGAGAGGAACAGAGCTTCGACGACGGAGCCCCAAACACAGCAGCCAAATCAAAACTTGCCGACATAAAATCGCTTGCTCCAGACCTTTACGATAAACCCTCTTCTTCTTCTTCTTCTTCTTCTTCCTTCCTCTTCCTCTTCCTCCCAAAAAAGAACACCCAAAAAAAAGGGGGGGAAATCGGATCAGATGCGCCTATTTATAGGGGAAAAGGATAAATCTATCTATCTATCTATCTATCTCTCACTCTCTCTCTATCTTTCTTTCTATCAAGGATAAATCGAAGGAAGTACTCTCTGAAGAGTGAAATGGAAGGGGATTAGAAATCTATGGTTATGATTTTTCCGAAAGTATTAGAAGATGACAAAGTTTGGGATTATGGTTGTATCGAAGAAGAAATTTTTGCAGGAAAGTACAGTGAGTGAGACCTCTTCTACGGCTACTGAGAAATAGAGACTAATCTCTAAACCTTCATTCGGTAGTTGCGAGTCTAATATACTTCACTCCATTATATTCCAAATACTTTTTTCTTTTTCTTTTTTCTCTTCAGAAATGTAATAAATTGGTCTGGAATGTAATAACGTGTAAACGGTGTTTTAAAATTTGGTAACGACTCAACGAGGACTCAGAGATTAAATGCGTTTCTTTTGTGGAAATTAATTGCATAATTTGTAAAGAAGACCTCCGGTATAGGGATGTCGATTGATGGATTTTATTCAAACTGATTCGAAATTGTTCATATTCTAATAGTAATGGTTTTGATTCCGAATCCAATTTTACTCAGACACAGATCGATCCAAACTCGATCCGATTGTTTTGAATCCAACTTGGTCCAATATTTTTTTAGGTGTATTATATGCTTGTCTAATATGTTTTAGATATTCTATTACTAATTATTTATTGTTTTTATTAAGTTATGAAAAAATATATAAATTGATTATCATTTTAGTATTTGGATAATTACTTGATCTAAATCCATAATTTGATGATCCAATCCGAGTTTGATCCACGTCCGATATCTAATTGATCGATTTTAGAAACATAATAGATGCTTAGTTATTTATTAGTTTTAATTCGGATAAAACTTATTAATTGACAAGCATAATTATATATATATATATATATATATATATATATATATATATATATTATATATAGGAAATGGTTAACGTGAGAACCATTTTTATCGTGAAACGTGAAAAAAAATGATGAATTATCAGTAAGTTGATGAATCCGTGAGAAAGTTCTTGAATCCAAAAATAGAATTTTCGCCCTTCATGGGATTCGAACTCGGTGAAAAATTCAAAATTTTGAATTCAAGATAACTTTCTCAACAGATTCATCAACTTTCATAATAATTCATTTGGTTCTTAGTTTTTAGAATAAAAATAGTTCTTATTTGAACATACACTATATATATATATATATATATATATATATATATATATATTTGTGTGTGTGTGTGTGAGTGATATTATTAAGCAATTGAAATAAATTATTCTCGCTTTCTTAAATTATAAGTAAAATATGAAATAGTTTTTTAAGGGGAATAAAATATGAAATATCAAGTCTAACCCAATATTAGTAGGAAAAGTAATTATACATAAAATAGTGTATTTGGATAAAAAAATTGAAGTAACAGCTTTTATATAATTTAATTAAAGATGGGATTTTGAAATTTGTAGATAGATTTCTCACTTTTTAATTCCGGTATTATTAAACTCTTATGAAATTATTTGGTTAGGTTCTCAGATTTTATATTAGGCGAAAATTTATGTTTCCTGTATTTTATTGGTCGCGATTCATTCACTTTACATTGTGCTATATCAAAGCATACGGAAAGTTTTTATATGAAGGTCAAATAAAAATTAACAACATATCAAAGTTCAATAATTAAGATCATTTTTTTAAAATGATTAAATCAGGTCCCGATTACATATAACTTGAATAAAGGGAAATTTTTAGGACCCACCTAAAAAAAGGTTCAAGATTTATATATGTACAATTTCAGTTTCAATTGTACAGAATTGATATCTCACGTCCTTCTCTTTTATTTCACGAAAACCAATTTGACTGACCAACAACGCAAATCTCAAGAAAGGAAAAAATGATTTTAAAAATCAAACAGACAAAGCTGAGGACACAATAAGAAATATCCTTTTATGAAAAATCCAAACAAACAAAATAAAATAAAATAAAATAAAGAACTCGGCACAAACATACGCACGCGGTATGGCCTCTACATTTTTCTGTATACCTGCTTTCTTTTGTCTTTTGTTTTCGCCTTTTCTTTTGACCGCTTTTTCCCACTCACTCACCGAGTCAGTCTCCTCACTCACTGAGTCGGGCGGTCACTTTTTTCTGTAACGGTCAAAGCGGGCAGTAAATAGGGGCGGAATGTGGTGGCGGGGTATTTATAGAGTACGTACCGATTTTGCGTTGTATATTTGGGTAGACGCAATTAATGCATAGTGAGCTGGCGATGCCCATTTTCGATTCATGCCCGTCGTTGCTGCATGCTTTTTCTTCTGCACTAAAATTAGGACTTGTTGTTGTGTGGGTGTGTGTTGATAAGTAGTAGAGTGGTTAATGCAGGTCAAAGATTTCGGATTCGAGTATATCGTAACGCGGCCTTTAAATTTCTGTATTAATTGATCAAAAAAAAAATTAGGACTTGCACCAACAAAATTTTCTATTTCGCTGTATTACGAGTCAAAATTCGTACGATAATGATTAAATTAAATTTGAATTCAAATTCATATTTGATAGGATGGCATGGCCCCTTTTAAAAATTATCGATCGATTGAGAGCAATAACATATTTTTCATAACAATCTGGCGTGAAAGTTCGTCCTACCAAAAAAATCATGATTCAGTCCAATCTAAAATAGGAGCAATTTATTAAGTTGGACCGACTTAGACCATATCGTCATCTAGATAAAATAAGAGGTTCTTTTTTATACAAAATATTTTTTTTCTTTCCTTGAGAAGGATCCTACAAAGATGTCGATATAATGTAGAACAAATCTATTTTATCACATTTTTTAATGTATAATTATTATTTTTCTTTATGATAATTATTACTTTCTAATTAGATGGTGAAAGAATTAATAACAAATTTTTCTTCATGATAAAAGTCATTCTTATATGTCCGCATCATGAAGGCGAACTCATGTATAAGCTAACTTAGTATAATTTGAATGCATTACTTTAATATTAATTTATTTGATTATCTAATTATTCAAAATATTTAATTATATTTTATTTATCAATCATATCGCATAAAATAATTTCTATCGTATAATGTTTGATGGGCGTTGAGGTCACGCGTGCGGCACGACACTTGGGGCGATGTGAGGTCGATTTCAGCTGCAGAATACTGTATATCTGATTCAGCTATACCGCAATTGGTTGGACATAGGGGCTGGGACTGGACATAATTACGATTCTACCACTGAGTCTGATAATGATTCTTCATCTTATTTTCTGAAATTTCTTTATTAGTTTTTAATTCTGGCACTTGCATGGAGAATGAGATACAAAAATTCTTTTGACTTATCTAACCTATTTGTTTGTGCAAGAATAAACTTGGTATCACTTTATTTAATTGATCTGTTACCCATTTTCGCTTGATTGAAAATGTAAAACTCTGATAAAAAAAAATAGTGTAAAATGATATTTGGTATTTTTTTCAATGTAAATGATACTTTTATTTATAACAAATGATATTTTTGTCAATCCATAAGATGCTGACGGATGTATAGAAGTTTTTGTACTGAAATTTATTTTATCTAAATCTAATGAAAGTTCGTGAAAAAAAATATAACGAAATATTAGATTTTAATACATACCCCGATGGTAACAAAAAAAATAGGAAATTACACTTAGGTAATATTTATCCTTTCGATCATCTTTTTAGAGGTATGTTTTTTATCATTTAAAAACTCGACCATGAATATAATCAACTTTGTATTGGCCAACTTGGTAATTACGATAAATACGGTGTAGTGTCTTCATCGTGAAAAATATTAAATGAAGTAAAATCGATAAAATAAGCATCATACCTTTTTAAATCAAGTTAAATATCGACCAAATTGATTTAATAACTTAAACAAAAACATGGAATATGCAATCAAACTAAATTTCTCATGCAGATAGCAATGAACTATTTTTGCATTAAAGTTATACACCCGCGAACACAAAATGATACTAGTGAAATAACATTTTTGGTACCAAACCTGGCAAGATCAGTAATGCTAGCAATACATTTTTTTATTTATTTGAAAATTAATTTTTTATGGCAATCTTGTAGAAATTACAACTTATGAGGCTAAAATTGTACTTCAACATTCACTTGTCAAAATTACCATTTTAATTTATCGTTCATACTTGACTGAATGCAAATTGTTCGGCGAATTCTTTTTGGTAATTAAATGATTAAGGCAATCGGCCCCTTTCTTTAATCATCATTAATAATTATCATCATGGACAAAGTTGCTTAGAATATTGGAATATTATTTACAGGAGATTGATTTATGTATTCCACTTCATATTAATTAATGAATTATACGTAATTTTGTTGCCAATTTAGAGACTTCAGCTTCAAATATTTATCACTCCTTTCCAAATAGGAATTAGATCTTGTAATTTCGTAATCACAATACAGCCGTAACAAAAATGTTTGCAACCATTATGATTATATGATACGCAATTACAACTTCAATCAGGATACTGAATATATGTCAGAATTTGGTATATACTATATTTGGAAACATAATTTTGCGACAATATTTCTCTATATGTTTCGAGAATATATGGAAAAAATTTAAATAATGCAGATTTCGAGCGAATCCCCAAATCTTATTTCGAAATCGACCAAGTACTAACCTAATGTATATTTTCTTGACATGATGTAACGCCCAAAAATTTTAAAAGAATAAAAATATTGCTATTTAATTTAAACGTGAACAACAAAAGAAAAACTTGTAAACTCAACAAATAAATATAAATTTAATTTGAAAACGACTTAATAAAGAAAATTAAACTTATGATTTTAGTCAATATCGAAAATCGCATAACTTAAACTAAAATAAATAAACGACTTCTTATTATACTAGTCATTCTGGACTTCTATGGCTGCTTCGATTCCTCAACTGCAAAACTGAAAGTAGAAATTAATATCATGTTAATCTTTCATATTGCCACATAGATAGAAATTAATATCATAAAAATATATATATATATATATATATATATATATATATATATATATGTGAGACCTTAATATCTTGTGAGGCCTTAAATATAATAATAACATGAGGCCTTAATATCTTGTGATGCCTTAAATATAATAATAACATGAGACCTTAATATACTGGGGTCTTAAATATAATAATAACATGAGACCTTAATATATTGTGAGGTCTTAAATATAATAATAACATGAGACCTTAATATACTGTGAGGTCTTAAATATAATAATAACATGAGACCTTAATATACTGTGAGGTCTTAAATATAATAATACCATGAGACCTTAATATATTGTGAGGTCTTAAATATAATAATAACATGAGACCTTAATATACTGTGAGGTCTTAAATATAATAATAACATGAGACCTGAGGTCTTAAATATAATAATAAGACCTTAATATCTTGAGGTCTTAAATATAATAATACCATGAGACCTAATATCTTGTGAGGTCTTAAATATAATAATAACATGAGACCTCTTAGGTCTTAAATATAATAATACCATGAGACCTTAATATCTTGTGAGGTCTTAAATATAATAATACCATGAGACCTTAATATCTTGTGAGGTCTTAAATATAATAATAGACCTTAATATCTTGAGACCTTAAATATAATAATAACATGAGACCTTAATATCTGGAGGTCTTAAATATAATAATAACATATAGTATAACATGAGAATATATATATTAACATAAACATCATGTAGTCTTTAAAATAAAAACACGTAATCATATAATCAATATGAATATAAAAACATATAAAACAATAGGGATAACATAACCACAAGCATAAATTTCTCCACCTTATTTTGTCGAGCACAACAAATCAAAAATATGCTTCCGTCAATTGAATATTGGAACGAAAAAATATGTTTGTGTGTGTGTTGTGTGCAAGTGTGTGTGTGTGCGTTGTGTGTGTGTGGAATATGTGCAGTGTGTGTGCGCCGGGTGTGTGGGTGGAATGTGTGTGCAATAGTGTGTGTGTGTGTTGTGTGTATATGAATTGTGTGTGTGCGTGTGTTATATATATATAACCCTAATAAAGTTCTAATCCTACTAGAACTCTTATTAATTAAATCTTAATCCTATAAAATAAAACTAGAGCTCAAATAAGTTTAAAAAAAAAAGATATTAGAGTTTGATAAGTACATAGAGTTTGATTGGAAATAGAATACATATCAATATATATATCATGATTATCCATAAGATTTGTTATTATTATTATTATTATTATTATTATTATTATTATTATTATTATTATTATTATTATTATTATTATTATTGATTTGTCCTTCTAAAATCTGGGGTGTTACACATGAAATATATGCTAAATGGAATTATCTATTCTTTACATATAATATCCAATGAGAGTGTTTGGTTTGATTGATAATATAATCATACTTCATCACATATTTGATTTGAATGATTGAGATCGTGATGGATGAATCGGTTGATACTCTAATCATCAATTTGGTGATAATTTAGCACTCCATATTAGGGGTGACTATGTAATCATCACTCACTTCATAATGTAAAATTTCAAAAATAACATCACCAAAATTCTATTTAGACATATTTGCCTCGAATTGTTTGCATCTTTTGGATATATCACGAGGATAATTTTGATATTATACAATATTTTAGTCATAATATTTCAATTTATCCAACGCAACAATTCATCAATCCAAACAAAAAACTAATTTATCCAAATAACTTATACTACTTTATCATTTCAATCTTATATATCACATCAGTAATTCAACAACGGCCCCAATATGTATTATAATCAAGTTCAAGTACCTATATGTATCTAATTATGTTATAAATGAATATAGGCAGAGTCGTTGTCAATATATATATATATATATATATATATATGATAACGAGCTACGTTGGGGCAGGGGCCCACCCCAACTATTTTGCAAAAACATAGTATATATTTGATGTTTAATAATATGTGTAAAAGTTTGTTGTAGTTTAAGTGGTTAAGATGTTTTTTTCTTTTGATGGGAACACAGCTCGAATCCCTGCACTTGCACTTTTAGTTGCTTTTGTGTTTTTTTAATCAATTGTCTTTCTCTCTCTTCTATTTCTTTCTTTCCTCTTTTTTTCTTTCTTTCTGTAATTTATTCTTTCCTTCCTCTTTTTTTTCTCTATAATTTGTCCCTTCTTTCCATTTTTTTTTCTGTAATTTATTGTTTCTCTCTCTTCTGTTTTTCTCTTTTCTTTTCTTTTTTTGTAATTTGTCATTTCTTTCCTTTTTTTCTATAATTTGTTGTTTATGTGCTTTTGTTTTTTTCTCTTTTGTTTTCCTATAATTTGTTGTTACTCTTTACTTTGTGCTTTTTTTTCTATAATTTTTTTTATTAATAAAATAAAATATATATTCAAATAATAATAATAATTTATACGTGAATTAAGATGATTAATTCAATTTTTAAAAAGATTATGATAAAATTATTCTAAATAACAACCAACTGGAGACATCTAAATCATTTGAATTTTTATTTTAAGCCCCTAAAAATATTGTTGATGGTAGAACAATCAAAATATAGATTGATTGAATGATGATGATTATTTTAGAAATATAAGTGTTGATCATATTTTTATTATCACAAGTTGAGTATACAACTTCTGTTTGGGATCGACTTTCAGAGTAATGGAGTGTCTGTGATGCCATCTCAATGAAGAAGAGATTGTGTCCGTAGATCCCAATAAAAAAAAATTAATTTATCTCAAATATTTTTAGGCCCCCAGCCTCAAAATCGATAAACGCGAGTCATCGTATCCGTTAGGATGATGACGTCCCTTTAAAAGGTTCAAAATGTTTATTATACTAAATCATGCAGGTTGAGTTAGCTCAAGTATAATAATAAGATTGAGTGGTACTACTTAAGGAATTAAATAGATTAATTATTTTAAGCAGTCAGAGTACTATAAATAATTAATAGACGTATGATATCTTAAATACGATGATTCGTAAGTCTAAGTACAAGCTTGACTCAACTTTGGTAATAAAATGATAAGTTAGCATTTATTTTCTAGTGGAATGAATAGATGTTTATAAATTAATTTATGTTCTTGACTGAATATAAGATAATTAATTCATTTGAGACTCATCTTTATTCCTTGTATTTGATCATTAGGCTGGCCCATCAAGACCTATTACCACTGTAATTTTTGACCACCCCTATAGGACCCACTGAGATTATGTTCTTAGTCATGTATTATTTATTTAATACATCTTCTGGTCTAGATAGATATTATCTGATATTATTAGATAGCAATATATAATTATTCTATAAATGAATTATCTTTAGGAAATAAGATAATTATTATCTTTATTAGATATGTCATAGTCCTATCACAATATGATTATAGGGAGAGCACTATAAATACAAGGTATGAGAAAATCAGATCATCCTTCTCCTCAAATGTGACACAGAGGGCGAAAATTTTATGGTGATAGTGTTCTCTATAGATAACTCTCGCTCAATATTGGAGATCAAGCATTTGGGACATAGTCTAGAAAATCAAAGTTGGAGCCAACAGTTGATCATATTTGTCAGAAATTCCCAGGTAAACACGAGAAAACATCTATATGATGCAATTAATTATATAGGAGCATGCTTAAAATAAAATCAATATATAGTAAACTAAACATTCAAGATAGATCAACGGAAGTACATGTTTTGCATGTTTTTGTTATGTTTTTCTTTGTTTATTTTAAACGATTTGGTTCCTATTCGTTTAGTTTTGAATATGTTTGATTGGAATCATGTTCGTTTTCATTTTGTGTAGGGAATGATCGCGTTTAAGCATTTGGAGCATATAAACGCACCCAAGCGCCGGACTCGACGTAGCCGGCGCTGGGTACGTCTTGGCGTCGTGAGGATGCACTCGAGAAGGCCCGCGTCCGGCACTTGATTGCGTCCGACGCTGGGAGCCGTATCGCGCTGAGCTGAAGTGGTCCAGAGAGCGCCCGCGTCCGACGCTGGCTTGCGTCCGGCGCTAGATGCCCAAGTGAATTTGTCCAGAGAGCGCCCGCGTTCGACGCTGGGTGCCCAAGTGAAGTTGTCCAGAGAACACCCGCGTCCGGTGCTGGCCTACGTCCGGCGCTGGGCTTTGAGCTGAAGTTATCCAGAGAATCGTTGCGTCCGGCGCTGAGTGCCTTTTCCGCGAGAAGCCGCGTCCGGCGCTGGGTGATCGTGATTTCGCCTTACTTTGAAGGGCACACGTCCGGCGTTGGGCTTACGTCCGATGCTGGGCGAGGAATTTCGGGCGCTATATATATAACTTAAATGCTGAAAAAACCCTAGTTCTTATTATTCATTCGTCAGTTTATTTTGGAAGATAGCTCCTCCACGCACTATTCTTCCTTATTTGTTTTCCAAGTATTTTCCTTTGCACTTTATTGATTCAAGAACTTTGATTGAAGAAATTCATCAACGACTATTGCGATTGTAAGGATTGTTATTCTTTTTTCTTCCGTTGAATTATTGAATAATGATTTCTATTAATTTCAATTGTTTGATCCGTGAGATGAGCATGAACTAATCTTCTTTTAGAGTTGGGTGATTCAAATTGATTGATTGTTTATTTGTTTTGATTGAGTATACCAATTGAATCTTAGGGTTTACTGTTAAGTGATTGATCACCATTTAATTGTTTATGTTTTGTGTATTATCGAGAGATAGATATGTTGCATCATAGGAATCAATTGGGTTAGAGGTTACTGGAAACGGGTACTCTAATAGTTTATGTATTTGTGAAATCTTATAACCTAGGTTTAATCCACGGAACGAAAGTCGAGTGTTTGGATTATAGGTTAGAGGATTACATGAGTAGGTAGATTTCTTAAGCAAGCATTAATCAATTAATCAAGGCGAAGAACCTAATGCCCTAGTTTTTCTCACACTCTTGAATTACTCATGTTGCTATTGGATTGCTTTGAACATTTGTTTGAATCGTTTGTGTGATTTAATTTCCTGTCAATTTTAGTTAACTATCCCCCAATCAAGTTTAGGATTTAGATTTACCATTTTTATCGTAACACATCATAAGCCCTGTTAAGTCTTCCTCGAGAGATTCGACTTGGGTCGACCTTACCACCCTATAGGGACCTCGTACTATTACGAGCGACTTAGTAGAACAATTTGGTCGGAACAAATTTTGGCGCCGTTGCCGGGGAAGGCTTTAGGCATTTTTATTGTGTTATTTTCCCTCCTTATCTTCTATTTTTCTTTATTTTATTTCTCTTTGGTTATTTTCTTCCCACAGGTATTCGACAACAGTCACAGGGTGAGAGATTTTTAAAAGAAAATCCGTTTTCTTGTCTTGTGTTTGTGTATGCTAGGTCGTCAAAGAAAATTGGCACCGGTATTCGACAACAGTCACAGGGTGAGAGATTTTAATCTTTCGAACTCGGAAGAAGAAAGCTCGTCTGAAAGTGAGACGAGTTCAGCGACAGTTGAGTACGAGAACTTGGAGAGTAGATCTCCAAGTGAAGAATTCGTGCCAAAAAAAATGGCAGCAAATGGAGGGGTCAACGATGAAGGAAACCCGCGGATGCGTGACTTTGCTCGACCCGTCATTGGGATGACAACGTCATGCATAGTCCTCGGGGATCCGGCCTGAAACTACGAGTTGAAGCCCATCCACTTCAACCTTCTACCTTCTTTCTATGGGATGCCAAGTGAGGATGCTTTGAACTTCATCTGGGAGTTCTATGCAGTGGTTCACACTTTTCCGTTGAACGGGCTCACAGAAGATACACCGAGAATGAGGTGTTTTCCTTACACCTTGAAGGATAGAGCCAAGACATGGTTGATGTCTCTATAGCCTGGTTCACTGACGAATTGGCAAGCCGTTTATGATAAGTTCATGGGAAAATACTACTCGAACCAGAAAACACAAGAGCTGAGGGATCAGATAGCCACCTTCAAGCAGATGGCTGGAGAACCTCTGCATGAGGCATGGGATCATTTCAAGTCGTTACAGCAGCAGTGCCACATCACCATTACCCAGCTGAGCTCCTCAATCAGTTTTTCTACTATGATTGATGATGGATTTTCAATACATGATAGATAATGCAGCTGGAGGAGACATTGGAAACTACCTGCTGATGATGTTAGCGAGATTTTGGAGACGCTAGCTGCAAACTCGCAAATGAGAAGTACATGATGAAGACCTGCTGCAGCAAAAGAGGTGACACCCAACTATGAAATGACACAGCAATTGCAATTGGCGGATCTCACTCGCCAAGTTCAGCTATTGAGAACAACCGAGCCTCAGACATCACCTCAATTCCAACAGCAACAAGCAATGTCGATGGAAACTTGTGGTATTTGTGGTGAAGCGGGGCATGGAGCCAACATGTGCCAAAGAACCAATGAGATGGCATATGAAGAAGTGCAAGTTAATGCTATGCAAGGGTTCCAACAAGGGTTCCAAAGAGGCAATCAACAAGGCTATCCGTTGAGGCCCAGATATGATCCCTTCTCAAATTCTTACAACCCTAGTTGGAGAGATCATCCTAACTTCTCTTGGAGTCAAAATCAAGAGGGATCAAGTCAGGGAACTCAGTTCAGACAGCAACCTCAGCAAACTCAGCAACAAATTGATGCTCCCAAAAAACCATCGCTTGAGGATTCTCTAAATACGTTTATCCAAGCAAGTAACTTGAGATTTGAATCTTTGGAAGTATCTATGAAAAGAGTGGAAACTCAAGTGGGACAGATGGCTGGGACTGTTGAACAATTAGTACGACGAGACCAAAAGGGAAAGTTTCCTAGCCAATCGGAGCATGCCAAGGTCATATCGCTATGGAAGTGAAAATGAAAAGTGCGAGGTTGATGAAGAGATCAGAGTGGAAGAAGAAAAGCCTCGCAGAGTTTATGAGCCACATGTTCCATTTTCGAGCCGCCTGATAGTCGAAAGGCAGGAAACGGGGGATATGAAGAAAGTGGTAGTTGAGAAGAAGAAGAAGAAGCCCATTCCGTACCAACCCTAACCAAGGCAATGTGATCCAGGTAGTTTTACTCTTAATGTTGCTTTTGGTAATGGAAAATTTGCATCGGGGATGCTTGATTTGGGTGTCGGGATTAACTTAATGTCTTTTTCTCTGTTCAACTCATTAAAACTTGGGGAGTTAAAACAAACCAGCATGCGATTGGAATTAGCTGAGGGAACTATTCGGTACCCGAAGGGTGTGATCGAAGATGTTTTAATAAGAATGGGTAATCTTTTAGTCTCAGTTGATTTTGTTGTCATTGATATGAGAGAAGAGACTGAAAAACATGAGAGTGGACATCCGTTGTTGTTAGGTAGGCCATTTATGGCTACAACAAATACCCTAATTGATTTTACTAAAAGATTGATAAGCTTGACTGTTTTGGGAACGACGGAGACATTCCGTGCTAGTAGTACGAGTGATAGTTCTACTGTTTCTACTACTGCGTCATATTTTTCTATCATTGCACTTGATATTTCGGACGAGAATAAGGTCTTGCAGGTACAGATGTCTAAGGAAGAAGTTGACAATAAATCAGGTCATAAAGAAATCGACAGTGAGAAGACTAACCCCAAACTCCAAGCTAAGTGTAAGAAAGATCGGGGTGAAGTACAATTCAAGGATAAGTTGAATGAGCCACCACCTTACTCACCGGAGTATGGTTACCGCCTAGCAGAGGTGCGTTGGATAATGAGAGTCGGATCGAAGCTTCTCGCCCGACAAAATTCAACAAAATGAGGAACCAATGGTTGGGCTGACGACGTTAAAACTAGCGCTTCGTGGGAGGCAACCCACGTTTATTTATGTTTTCTTCTTGTTTTCTTTTGGTTTTGTATTTTTGTTTGTGTTTTTATCTTGGTTTTTGTTTTGTGTGGTGCAGGATTTGGAGTTATATATTTAGGAGTTTTGGGAGTATGGAGAACAAAAACCGAGGTGTGGAACGATCATTTTACAGCAGAAACTAAACTCGAAACGCGGGACGCTGGCCAACCGGAGCTGCGCTTTCTCAAAATTACATCCAGAGGAGTACCCCAGGCGCTGGACGCACCGAAACCGGCGCTGGGGTACCATTGAAAAATATATCGCGTAAATGGGCAGAGAAGTTGACCCAGCGCCGGACGCTATGAAACCGACGCTGGGTCCATTTAAAAAAAAATATTTTTATTATTTAAAGAGCTGAGTCCCTAACCCTAGCTCTATCTCTTTCCGTAGCTCCTTCTCTCACATAACGCACGCTTCCATTCTCTCCGTCCGTCGTTTCCATTTCCTCCATCCGGCGCTCCGTGCTCTCCAAGCTGCGTCCAGCGCAGCGTTCTATCTCCTCCGTTCGACGCTCCGTGCTCTCCAAGCCGCGCCCATCGCCGTATTTCCACTCCCTCCGTCCGACGCTCGAGCTCCGTCCGGTGCTACACCATTATCGCGCATCGTGCCCCAGTGCTTCCGCCCGTCCGACGCTTCGTCTCTGACCGCTCAATCTTGGCTTCCTCCAAGACTAGCTTGCCTTCCGCCCGCCGCTCAAGCTCGCGCTTCCTCCGGCCTCGCCGCCTCGTCCGACGCCTCGATCGCGTCCGCGCGCTTGCCCGCCGCCCTCGCGTCCCGGTATGCGAGCTCTCCTGAATCCGACGCTTCCCTTCCGTGCCCAGACTCCGTCCGGAGTTCTCCTCACGTTGGTCTAGTGTCGACTCACACGGATATCAACATGGTTCGAACTAAACAAGTTGGCGGATCTAGCTCCCGTCATCCACGAGATGATGACGTTCCTATGGAGGAACTTAGAAGACATCAACATAATGTACTCAGCCGCTTTTCCCATCTATAATCCTGTGGAAGGTACTCTTCATCGTCATTTTATCCATCAAGATATAACTCATCCGCGTTTATTTAATTGTCAATTGATGCAAAGCTTGGGTTTGAGGATAGAATTAAGAAATATTTAAAGAACTTAGGTCTGCTTCAATATGCTATGATGGAATTGCCTGGTTATTCTCCGTTATTGGTTGAATTCTATTGTACAATGAGTTTTGACACTGAATCTGACACTATGACCTGTCGTCTGTTGGGGCAAGAGTATGCTGTCACACCTCGTATTATGAAGGGTGTGTTTGGATTTCCAACTTCAGGTGCAAGTGGTGTACCTCAATCATTCAATGTCAGAGAGGCTTGGCAGGAATTATCAGGGTTTAACAACTGGTCATCAGTTGGGATGCCGAGTGGATTTATTAAGGATACAGCTTTGGCAATGGTACATAAATTCATCGCATTCAATATTTTCGGAAATGAGCAGGCAACCAAGGTCAATACTGCTGAGGTCTTCTTGCTCATGTGCGCGGTAAAAAAGACAAAGGTTTGCCCGACATTCTTCATTTGGGATCACTTGCAGCTAGTTCAACGCCATAAAAAATGTCGGCCTACCTTGTGTCAAATCCCTACTAGGCTATCGGTACATTTAGGGATAATTAATAATGAGGGTACATATATTCCTGGGCAAGATTTGATACGGCCTAAGATGATTGACCTTAATGAGCTTCGAGGCACCCCGTTTGCATATAATGAGACAACCCTTGTACCTCATAATTTGAGGAACTGTGTGAAGAGATATATGCATGCGCAGCTCGCTGAAGCTCAAGCAGCAGGTGCAGGACCATCCCATGCACCTTCTGGCGACATGATCTTTTTTGATACCACTCTTGCATCCGATGATGAAGGCGACCAGCATACCGATGCAGGAGGGGATACATAGCTCGTTCAGAGCTGCGCCGATCCCAATCATCCACAGTTCCCTTTTCAACAAGGTGCATCAGGGCAAGGTTATAATTCCATACGTGAAGAGTTGGGACAGTTTAGGAGTGAATTAGTCGGTCACTGGATAGAGTTTCGTCAAGATATCTACTCTCGATTTGATCAGCAAAATCAACGTCTTGACGAACAGAACCGACTATGGCATGAGCAGAACCAGCGAATCAATATAATCAGCAGATGATTGAGCAGAATCAGCGCATGGCTGCTCTTGAGGCTTAGTGGAACGCTTGGACTACATTTCATGGCGCTCTACCTCAACCACCGCCGTCCGACCAATAGTGATTCTTCACTATTGGAGTGTATGTGTTTTTCTGTTTTTATGTGTGTCGTTTTTTTTTGTTTCTTTGTTTGTTTTGTTTTGGTGTTTTTGTAGGTTTTGCTTCGGGTTTGATGCCCCGCCATTCCGTTTCGTCGCTTTCAGGGAAGTCGCCTCTACTATACTCTTATATTTATCTGCAATGAGGACCTTGCCTGTTTTAAGTGTGGGGGTATCGTTTTCCGTTTTGTTTGCGTCTTGTCATTTTTGTTTGTCCTTAGCTTTTTGTTTGGATAAGAGATGATTTTATATTCTTGAAATAAATGGTGCGTGAAGAATTGTGCTTTAAGTTGAATTAATTATATTTTGATCTGAATTTCATTGGGTCTTGGTATATATGGTTTTTAGTGTGATGAAACTTAGGTGTCGATTTGAACTGTGGGACATGATTAGGAAGCTGTGATTAGACAATGTGTGTGATCGGTTGTTATATACTCCATACATGGGACCCTTATCTTGTATGATTTTTCCAAAAAAAAAAAATCATAAAAAAAATATGAAAATAATTGAAGTTATGTTGTGAAATAAGTGGGCTTAAAATTCGAATAAGGGGCTCTACCCCTCTTGTTTGTGTTGTCTCTCGAATGGAGACTCTATTCTATGGGTATAGATAACTACGTTAGGATACTCGAGTATATCACTTGAAGATTTCACCTAACGATTATTGTCCTATAATCGGTTTTAAGTTCCACATGTTCTATCTATTTTTATCATTGGGATGTCTTACATTAAAGGGAACCATGTGAGTTGTATATTGATGTCTGAAATCATGATGATCATTATATTGAGAGATAGAGCAAAGTCATGGTTCCTGGCTCTCCCTGCCAACTCTCTGCAGAACTGGAACGCCGTGGTAGATAAGTTCATGACGAAATACTACCCGAACAAGAAGAGTCAAGAGTTGAGGTCACAGATCATGACTTTCAATCAGACGTCTGACGAGCCATTCCATGAAGCTTGGGAACGGTTCAGGGATTTATTACAGAAGTGCCCTCATCATGCCTTGCCAGATGAAATTTTGTATCAATTCTTCTATGATGGATTGACTCAGAGTTTCCAATACATGGTGGACAACGCTGCGGGTGGAGACATCGATTCTAGGACGGCGATGGATATCGTCGATATTTTTGAAGCCATGGCTGCTACTTCACAACAGAAGTCCAGCCGTGGTGGGAGAGCAAAGGCTCATGCCGTGAACCCTTCATACGATATGACTAAACAAGTGGCTGAGTTGATGAGGGAGGTACACGAGCTGAAATTGAGAAACCCGATCAACCAACCCAAAGACGAGGAATTCTTAGAGCATTGTGGTATATGCAATGAAACCGGCACTGCGTTGATCGTGCCCGGGATGGGGAGCTCGCTCATGAGGCGAAGCGAGCCTATGCCATGCAAGGATTCCAACCCGGCGACAATTCGAATCTAATCGACCTTGATTTGGCTCGGGGTGGAGGAATCGATCTAACGGGGATGGAGAAATCGACTCAAGGCGAATTCTAATCGAGCGCCCATCTGAAGACCTCCACACCACAACAATTTCAGCGGCAGAGGCAATACCGCAGCGACAACCTCCACCGCAATTTTGAAGAAGAATACCCGCAGCAGCAGCGAGCATCGTGCACCACCTCCGCCACCTCAGAGACCAACATTTGAGGATGCGATGACCCAAAGAATGGATGCTTTCGCCCAAAGGATGGATGCCCAAGAATCCACAAACAAGCGTTTGGAGACGTAAATGGGCCATATTGCCAGCACTCTAAACGAGCTACTGCAGCAAAGAGCAGTGGGGAAGCTCCCTAGCCAACCCCATCAGGCTCAGGCAGTTACAGTTTTGAGAAGTGGTCGGGTGATTGAGAATGAGGTTGGGGAGAAATCCGAGAAGCAGACGAAACCTCAAGATGTATAAACTGAGAAGGATACCGAGGTCCGGTTGCATAAGGCAGCAAAGCCTTACACTCCTCCGATACCTTTCCCGCACCGGCTAAGAAATGAGAAGCAGGATCAGCAGTTCAGCGAGTTCTACAAACTCCCATCGAGGTGAATGTCGATTTGCCTCATTGGGCGTGATCGAAATGTGCTTGACCTCGTCAAATTTTTAAGGAGCTAGCTTCAAAGAAAGGAAGTTTGGAGAGTACGAGAAGGTCGTGGTCTCCGAGGCGGCCAATTCCATCCTGCAGCATCAGTTACCTCCCAAACTCCGGGACCCAGGTAGTTTTATCGATAAAATTGCTTTAGGTAATGGTAAGGAGGCTTCTGGCATGCTTGATTTAGGGGCCGAGATAAATTTGATGCCTTATTCGATTTTCAAACAATTAGAATTAGGCGAACTTAAACCCACTCGCATGTGTCTACAACTAGCGAGATAGGTCCGCCGGATATCAGAAGGGTATTATTGAGGATATTTTAGTTAAGGTTGGTGGGTTGATAGTTTCTGTTGATTTTGTTGTGTTAGAAATTGGTGAGGTAAGAGAAGATGGAAAGGAGCACGCACTGTTATTGGGGAGGCCATTCATGGCCACAACCAATACACTAATCGACGTTAATAGTGGCACTTTAAAAATGACTGTGCTTGGTGAAACTGTGTCTTTTTCTGTTAGGGACATTGTGATGTTTCCTTCTGTAAATTCTATTGATGATTGTGCTTTGATTGATGCTATTGATCCCTTGGCCGAGAATGTGTTGTTGCAGGAACATAGCCTCGAGGAAGTTTTTGCAGGATCGGCTGACGAGGAAGAGTGGGCACGTGAAGTTGCTAATATGACAAAGCCCACTCTAGAAATGAAGGAACTGCCGAAACACTTGAAGTATGTTTTCCTGGAGGAGGGGAATGAAAAGCCAGTAATAATCTCCTCTGAGCTTCCTGATGTTGAAGAAGAAGAACTTTTTTCGGTTCTGAAGAAGAATAAGCTTGCATTTGGGTGAGTCTAGCCGACATCAAGGGATCGATCCGAGAACATGTATGCATCATATCACGCTTGAGGATGAAGTTAAACCAAGTGATTGATGCCCGTGAGGCGATCGAACCCGATCCTCGATGAAGTGGTGAAGAAGGAGGTTTTGAAATTCCTTATGGAGGGCTAATCTACCCTATCTCGGACAAATGAGTGGGTTAGCTCAAGACATGTGGTGCCCAAGAAGGAGGCATCACAATGGTGGAGAATGAGAAAGGAGAGATGGTACCTACAAGAGCTACTACGGTGGCGTATGTGCATCGACTACACCGAAGTTGAATCTTGCGACGAAAAGGACCATTTCCTCTCCTTTATAGATCAAATGCTTGATAGATTAGCCGGACATGAATATTTACATTTTCTTGATGGTTTATCGGCTATTATCGAGTTGCTATTGCTCAGGAGGATCGAGCCAAGACGGCGTTTACAAGTCCCTTTGGGACATATGCTTACCGGCGGATGCCTTTTGGCTGTCAAATGCACTGTGCACCTTTCGGATGCATGATGTCAATCTTCTCCGAGATGATTGGAGATTTCCTCGAGGTATTCATGGATGATTTTTCAATTTTGGATCTTCTTTCATGATTGCCTAGATAAGATTGATCGTGTGCTAAAACGTTGTGTGGAGAGCAATCTCACTCTTAGTTGGGAAAAGAGTCACTTTATGGTAAAGAGTGGGATTGTATTGGGACATATTGTGTCTAGAAATGGGATTGAGGTTGACAAGGCTAAAGTGGATGTAATTGAGAAACTACCCCACCGTTAATGTTAAGGGAATTAGGAGTTTTTTAGGACATGCGGGTTTTTACCGTAGGTTTATTAAAGACTTTTCTAAGATTAGCCAACCTTTATGCCATCTTCTTGCTCAAGATGTTCTTTTCAAGTTGATGAAAAATGTTTGCATGCTTTCAATTTACTTAAGGAGAAATTGACTCGCCTCGTTGTTGTTGCACCAAATTGGTCGCTCCTTTGAAATAATGTGTGATGCTAGCAATGTGGTGTGGGTCAGATTAGGTCAGCGTGTGGATAAAATGTTACGTGTGATTTATTATGCTAGCTTAACTTTAAGTTCTGTACAAATGAATCACACTACTACCGAAAAGGAGCTTTTTGCTGTTATCTTTGCTTTGGATAAGTTTCATGCTTATATCATTGGTTCTAAGGTAATTGTTCATAGTGATCACGCTGCTTTAAGATAACTGTTGACTAAATCTCAGGCTAAACCTAGATTAATTCGTTGGGTCCTTCTTTTGCAAGAGTTTGATCTAGAAATTATAGATAGGAAGGGTAGTGACAATGGTGTAGCTGACCATTTATCTCGTCTCGAATCCCCTTTTGTTTTACCTGCACAAGAGAGTCTTGCTGAGTCTTACCCTTTTGAGCATGCTTTGGAAATCAATTCATCGCCTTGGTATCTTGATATTGTTAATTACTTGGTTTGTGGCTCCTTGAGACTGATTTGACTTCCCAAAAAGGAAGAGATTTCTTAGTGTATGCGAGGAATTACTTTTGGGATGATCCATACCTTTTCAAACTTGGGAAGGACGAGGTGGTTAGAAGATGCATCCCTGATGAGGAGCAAGGTCAAGTTCTTAAGTTGTGTCATGAAGCCCACTGCGGGGGACATTTTGGTGGGCGAAACACAACCTTCAGTCTTCGCAGTGGTCTCTTTTGGCCAACTCTTTTCAAGGGCGCCCACCCTTATACCTCTCATGTGATAGATGCCAACGAGTTGGCAATGTGGGAGGAGAAATGAGATGCCTCGAACAATATCACAGTCGTTGAAATTTTTGGCGTGTGGGGTATTGATTTTATGGGGCCTTTCCCAAGTCTAATGGATTTGAATATATCTTGCTTCTTGTAGATTATGTGTCCAAGTGGGTGAAGCAATTCCACGCGGACTAGTGATCTAATGTTGTCTTGAAGTTTGTGCGGAGAACATTCTTTGCGGTTTGGTTTCCCAAGGCGATCATAAGTGATGGGGGCACATTTACGTAATAAGTTGTTCAAAAGCTCATGGAGAAGAACGGCATCACCCACAAGGTGTCTCGCCATATCATCCACAAACTTGAGACGGTGAGACAAGCAACAAGCGGATCAAGGTGTGCTCGAGAAGGCGGTCCAACCGTCCGGAAGGATCGGTCATGAAGTGAATCTTGCACTTTGGGCATACCGAATCGCTTTCAAGAGCATTTTGGGAATGAGTCCCTATCGGCTTGTATATGGAAAAGCGTGCCATCTACCCGTTGAGATTGAGCACGAGGCGTTACGGGCGATTAAGGACATGAATCTCGATATAACGAGCGAGCAAGGGTAGAGCTCTCCAGATGACCGAACTCGAAGAACTACGGGACGAAGCATATGAGAATGCCCATATTTACAAGGACAAAGTCAAGAGGATTCATGATCGGAGAATAGTTCGAAAGGAGTTAAGGTCGGGAATGAAGGTGCTGTTATTTCAGTCTCGTCTGAAACTTTTTCCCGGGAAGCTCAACTCCAGGTGGAGTGGTCCTTATTTTGTTGAGGAGGTGTTTTCCCATGGAGCGGTTTTACCGCGCGACCCAAAAACCAATGAATCATTTACTGTGAACGGTCAGCGAGTCAAACCGTACTTTGATCGTGAGGAGTCGGAAGAAGTGGAGAGCGTTTTGCTCGTCGGTCCCCAATATCTTTGACCGGATTACGTCGGGCTCACGATGTTAAACTGAGTACTACGTGGGAGTTTACCCACGGATTTTTGTTGTTTTTCCTTTTCTTTTTTCTTTTCCCTTTGGTTTATCTCGTTTTGTTATCCTGATTTATCTTTTCTCTGTTTGTGGCTCAGTTGTGGAATGAAGCTAATGAGGTTGAGACTGGCGTTTTAAAAGATGTACATTTTCCTTTCAAGGCTGGCGTTCGAAGTTGTCCAGCGTTCAATGGTAATACAGAAGCTTTCCACAACTGGCGTTCAAGATGAGCCAACGTTCATGAGCAATACAGAAGCTAATCACAACGAGCGCTAATCTGAACCAGCTCGGGAGGAATCTGAAGCCATTCAGGTGGCGCTCAATATGAACCAGCGTTCAAGATTTGGGCAGTACCTTTTCTCATCCGGCGTTCAATGTGAACCGGCGTTCAGAAAATGGGCAGAATGTTTTTACAGCTTGCGCTCAAACCAAACCGTGCTCAACCCCTGGGAAGAGGCCTTCGATTAGAACCGGCGCTCAACATATAAAAAAAAAAGGGAAAAAGAAGTGAACCGGCGCTCAGTGAACCGGTCATATATGAGGGCTATTGCCCTATTTTTGTTTCACTCCAAATTTGAAGTTGATGCCGCCTCCTTCTTCAATTTTCCTTCTCCCCACCACGTTCAACCAGATCCGTGCGCCCTCCTCGCGTGCCACACCCAAGAACCGCGCTTCGCCAGGCGGACGTTCACCCAGCACGCCACGTTCCCCGTCACACCACTCAGTCGGTGTTCCTCGTGAACGCCCGCCTACCCATCCACCAGCGGCCGGCTGCTCGTTCGCCGCGCCCGCTCTCCTTCGCCCGCCTCCACGGCATGCCAAGGTCCTCTCCGTGACCACGCTCGCTCGTCGTCCGTCTCTCGGGCGATAGCGATTCCGGCCACCTCGCTGTCGAGCTACCTCGCCTCGCCCGTCCGCCCGCCTCACCCAGCGCACGCGCCCTTCTCCGTGACCCCGCTCGCTCGCTCTTTCGCGCACCTACGGGCGTGTTCATCTCGAGCACCGGCTCACTTGTCGGGCGCTCTCTCTCTCTCGCACGCGTACGCACGCACACTCATTTCAGCCTCCCAGACTTTTCAGCTCCGATCTTCCCAGCTACTTTCCGGCCGTCTCTTACACATGGTTCGCACAAAAAACCCTCTCGCCTCTTTGGCGAAATGAGCAAGAACTGACGAAGGTGCTTCGGGATCGGGTGAACAACCCAAAGATTTACGGGAGACCTACAATGCTCCGTTTGCTATTCTTTCACCCCAAGAAGGTATCTTCTTCTCCGTTATTCGCCCAAAGGGTATAAGTCACACTCGTTCTTTTGATTGGACTATTTTAGCTTCATTGGGTGTTGATGGTACTGTGAAAAGATACTTGAAAGTTTGGGGTCTGCTTAGTTTGGCAACTAGGGAACCCGAAGATGGTTTTAAGAATTTGCTTAGGGAATTTTGTGTGTCACTCGAGACCAATGAAGATTTTAAGTCTGCGTTCTGTCGGTTGGGGGAGACTAGATTTGCCATTACACCTAAGGTTACGCGTGAGGTTTTGGGTTTCATACTACGGTTTTACGATGTACGAGGATTTCCTATGGTGAGACATGGAAAATTTTAGCGGTTTTGACAATTGGTCATCGCAGCACCCTAGTGCCTTTATTCGAGACCTGCTTTGGCTATCGCTCATAAGTTCCTAGCATACAACCTAACAGGGAAAGAGCAAGCCAATAAAGTGAGTGCTCAGGAACTTTTCTTCCTGTGGTGTGCTGTGAATAATAAGAAGGTTTGTGCAGCACCGTTCTTATGGCGGCGATTTGAGTATATGAGGCGGCACCGTAAGGCCAAACTCTCCTTGAGCCATACCCTTTATGCTTGCCAAATTCTTTGTGGGTATGACTAGAGATGATGCTCCTACTTGAGCTCCATTGTCATTGAGAATCTTCCCATCACTTTCAGTGATTTCCGGTTGGCCTTGACCCGGGAACATTGCTTCCTTATGAAGCACGCGTCTTGTTCAAGAGTATATCATGTTCAAGCAGAACCGACCATCCGGGTCTAATGTCGGGACAGCTACCCCAATGGATGAAGATTCCCCTGAGGATCAGGCCACCGAAGAAGGAGAAGCGAAACCCCATGTCACACCCCTTCTTGCTTACCCCTACTCCTATCAGCCCCACGGTGACGCCTTCGGTGACCTCAGGGCCCATTTTGATTCCAGTTTCGGCAAGTTTCAGCAGGACTCTTCACAGCAGTTTGGGGACTTGACTCTACTTTGGAATCGAACTTTGAGAGGTATCGGCGGATGGGTCGACAATTCACGAGTTCACCAATCTTGACCGGGGTTTTGGAGAGTTCCGTACTGAGGTATATCAGCGTCTTGACGCCCAAACTCGCCAGTTCAACGCCTTCAGTCAATCTTCACAGCAGGCGTTTGGGGATTTCCGTCAAGATGTTTACCGACGGTTAGACACGTAGGAGCAGCATCTGGCTGACCTTCAAGCCCAGTGGGACAAATGGTCCCTATCCCACACCGCCTTCCCACCACCACCACCGCCGGACCAACAGTGAGGCTTCACTGTTGGAGAGTATGTATATATTTCCTTATTTCGTTTTCTCTCGTCCTTTTCCGGTGGTTATTTGTTTTCCTTTTGTGGTTTGTGTGTTTTTCCTTGTCTTTTGTGGTGTTTGCTGCAGGCCTATCCTTGGAACTCGTTGTTTGCCCGACCTCCTTTTCTACCAGTTACTATCGAGGAAGTCTAGTTCTCTTTTGGCCTTCTTTTGCTGTTCATGTTTAGAGCTCTGGGGACAGTGCTCAAATATGTGTGGGGGGGAGTTGTTGATGATATGTTGTGTTCGGTTTATGTGCATGATTGGCACTTTGGATCCTTGTTTACTTTGGTATCTTGTGCTCAAGTTTTTGTCTATGCGAATAAGTTCTGATTGTGATTTGTGCACCTGAACTCTGTGGTATTGGTCAAACCTTGATGTATTCTCGTTTATCTTATTGTTACGTTTTTGAAGTGCAATGTGAATTGACGGGATTGTGAGAATTGATCTTAAATCAAGGGTTATTGATGTGATTTGTCCGACTAATGTTAGGGGGAGTGTTAACAGTGTGGTTACCTATATACTTGTTTCATTATAAAAAAAAAAAAAAAGAAGAAAAAAAAAGTGTGAAAAAGGGATATATATAAAAAAAATTGGGTGAAGAAGAGGAGAAAAACTCCAATAGATTGTTGAGATTGTATAAATGGAGGATGGGATTATGCCCCTCTTTCTCGTAAATTGAGAAATAGGCATGGGATACCACGATAGGAGACTCGAGTTCATCGAGACTTCACCTTTCGAACATTGTTCCAAAATTTGTTTATACTTTCTTTGCATTCTAAAAGAAACTTATTGCTAAAGGTAACCATTTTAATTAATTCACCCTAACGGAGAGTTGGAGTGCGAGCAAAATGATCCTCTTGTTTATTGACTTTCTCACAATCTTAGATTTGTTTCGCATTAACTTGATTACGTATTCATCATGTTTGGGGGAATTTCAAATAGAGGTTTGATTGATTGGATTAAGAGTTAAAGTTGCATGAGTTATTTTTCTACTCTTATTAGTATAGACTTTGCTTGAGGACAAGCAAATGGATAAGTGTGGGGGAGTTGTTTGGTATGAATTTGTGCTGATTCTTGGTATTGTTTTGCATGATTGTCTTCATTAGTTTATCCTATTTATGTCGTTGGTTCGATGATTATTTATCGATTCGGACTTACTTGGTTCATTTCAATGTTTTGCAGAAAATCGGCATTAAATAGGGTTAAATGAATCTACCAAGGATCAAGTATAATGAAGAGCATCGCGATAGGAGTTCATAGGCGAAAGCGGATCGTAATGCGAGATCGAGCGAGAGAACGAAATGAAATGTCAATCACGCCCGGCGCCCGAGCAACAACACGCCCGCGCGCGCGCAACAACAACACGCCCGCACGACCCGGCACCCGGCCAAGCACTCACTCGGAGCGCTCGGCAATTTCATTCGCGCGCTTGGCTGGCCTTCGCTTCTTTCAGCGCCCGGCTTCGCCCTTGAGCTCGCGCGCCCCCGCCGTGTCGTCCTCGCCCGCCGCCTCGCCGCCCCGAGCACCGGCTCGCACCGGCGCGCGTTCGATTTTCCTCGCAAGACTCGAGTGGCGCCCGCTTCAAGCCGCGCGCCAGCGCCCAGCGCCCGGCTTCGCGCCCGACGCATGCGCTACGTCCGCACGCACGCCGCTCGCTTCACCGCGCCGCCTCACCCTCTACGCGCGCGTTCACATGCAGCCGGTGCTCAGCCCTCTTAATATATATACGTTATTTTTAGGTTAATTGGGGGTTCCAATTTTTTGATTCTCTCACGATTGCGCCGTTGGAGCTGCTGTTCATCTTTTCTTCAATTCAGAGATTAGTTAACGTTCTGTAATCGGTACTCAATTTCTTTACGAATTCTAGCAACATCAGTTATTTGATTTACGAATTCTAGCAACATCACTTATTTGATTTACGAATTCTTGCATTAACAGTGTGGTATTTTGGATTTGGTTTGAAAGCAATTTATCAGTTATTTGTTCCATTGATCGTGTTCGATTCGTTTACGTGTTAATTCTATATTATTGTGGAATTGTTGGCTTCTTGATCAGTTCTTGCTTCCCGGCTTTAATAATCTGAATTCTATGCAAGTGGTGTTGGACTTTAACTTCGTGTTGAATCGTTCTTTGTTGAATTTCATCGTTTCTTGTTTGGAGATCTAGTTTAACTGCTTTTGTTTTGTTTCCTGTTTCCGTGCTTAGTAGTTTATCATCTAGGGATTGACAACCTCTAGTTTAGATTCTTGCTTTATTAGTTTTGCTCGGGATTGACAAACCCTAGCTTAGGTTGGTATTTCAATTCCCGTATGTTTCAAAAACCCATGTTGGCATTAGAGTGTCAGGATTTACCTTTCGTGTTTGATCGAACAATAAGCCTGTTAAGTTTTCCTTGAGAGGCGACTAGGGTTAACTTTCCCTACTATAACACCTCGTACGATTGCGAGTCAATTAAGAGTATACTTTTGGTTGAACAAGATGCCGAGACAATTGGAGCAAACTTCTTCTATCATAGTCTTTGAAGATGATGAAGTTGAGGGGAGAATCATGGAAGATGATGAAATTAAAGAGTCAAGGTTTCATCAAACCATGACTAACCATGAACAACCTGATATCTTCCCGAACCAGTTAGAGGAGGAAAAGAGGACATACGTTGAGGTAGTATCTATAATTTTTCAATATCCTAATTCTCCAAAGTATTGTACTGTTGGAGTCGAAGTTATCTATTTTGCTTTGAAGAATAGGATGTTTGATTTGAACTTAATTAATTCGTTATTTGCTACCTTAACTGTCCTTTGTGCTTACATTGTTACTACTGATGCTTTGGTTGAGATGGTATTCCTGTAGTTGAAGGACTATGGATAGTCTAGTTTTCATTGGTGGAGCTCGTACCATTGAAACGAGCGCTACGTGGGAGGCAACCCATGAGTTTTCTTGTTTTTCTGTTTTGTTTCTTTTCTTTTTCTTTTCAGGTTTTTAATAAGTGAGATGAGAATTGTGGCGAGTTGCATATCATGAACACTCAAGCCACTGGACGTCGTCACCGCCGTACCTAGTTGACATGCTCTCCCAATTTCAGGGAAGTTCACTTCTACATTTTACCTTTATGGCTTTTGTCTAAAGTGTGGAGGCGTGCTTGCCGTCTTTGTGTGTATGCATGTGACTTGTGTTTGTTTGGGTGTGTCGTCCTCCATTTTATACCTTTTGTTTGGATTTGAGTATGCTTTATCGTCTAGTAAACAAGTAGAGTTGAGTGAGCATGATTTGATTGGGTATGTACGTCCAAACTGATTTCTAATAATTCTTATCGATGCGTAACTTGGCATGATAATTGTTGATGATTGATCTAGCTGTGGGGCACGTTGAATTAAATTGTGATGAAGTGATATGTGTAGTTGATTGTCGTTGCTATTTATATGGTCCCCTTGGGTGTCTTATCTCGAAAAAAAAAAATGAAAACATGAAAAAGATTGTTATTAAAAAAAAAGAGTTGGAATAAGTTGTTGATGGATTGAATAAGTGAGCTTAAGGTTGGAATAAGGGGCTCTACTCCTCTCGCTCCATGTTGCTTCTCGAATGGAAGCTCAAAAGTGATGAGTATGGAAAACCACATTAGGATACTCGGGTTTTCAACTCGAAGGTTTGACTTAATGAATATTGTCCTATAATCCTCCTTGAGTAATCACATCTGGTATTGAAAGTTGTTTAGTATGTTGAAAATGAGATGTTTTATGCAAGGCGTTTATATAAATTGGCTATTCGATTATTAAATGCATATAGATCAGATTTGTGATTTGCTTGGATTAAGCCGCATGCTCAATCAATTGTTAATTTATTATCATGTTAAGAAATGTATTGATTTAGAAAATCTAGGATGACGTGATGTCGTGGTATGATCCACTTGAATACATGCTTTCTCGATTTCTTTTCTCGTGTCGTGATGATAAGGTTTGCTTGAGGAAAAGCAAAGGTTTAAGTGTGGAGGAGTTGTTTAGTATGATTTTGTGAGTATTTTTCATATGTTTATGCATACCGTTTCCCGTGGTTTGTCCTATTTATGTCGTTGGTTTGATTAGTATTTATCAAATTGGACTTATTTGGTTTGTTTCAATGTTTTGTAAAAAATTGACATTTAATAGGATGAAATTGAGCTTCCAAGATCTATCCAATATTGAAGAGCATCTCGATAGGAGTCCATAGGTGCAAACGGATCGTAATTCAGAGTTCGGACGAGAGAGAACGGAGCGAAACGGCGAAGTCGCGCAAGCGCACGCGCGAGCGCGTCCGGCACTGCGCGCCGTCCGGCGCTGGAAACGCCCTGCCAGCGCGCGTTCAGGCCTCCAGTGCGTGTTTTCCGTGGCATTTAGCCTCCACCCGGTGCTGGGCATTGCCCAGCGCCCCTCCCACGCCCGCTGATGCTTCCCAGCGCACGTTTCATCGCTAGCGCCCGCTGCATGCTTCCAACCTGCGTTTCAAATCTGCTGCCTCCCAGCGCGTTCGCCCCGCGCCCGTCTCCACCTCCTGCACGCTTCGCCATCCCGTCCGGCGCTAGCCTTCAGTCCGGCACTAGGATGCCTTCTTGATCCGTGCGTCCGGCGTTTGGTCTCCGTCCGGCGCTGGGCTCGACTCACTGTTCATTCCTGGGTACGCCCGCGTCCGGCTTCGTTCTGTCCGGCGTTGGATCCTATTTTTAAGGCCCAATTCGGCTTTTTTCATGTGCTTTTCGAGGGTTAAATTAATAGGAATTAGCCGCGACCTGATGCACACACCCTCATTCTCAGACGCATCTCTCTTCTCTTCTCTTTTCTTTTCCTTTCCTTTCCCTTTTGTACTTGGATTAACAATTGGGATTGTACGATTCCGGATTTTGGAAGACGAATTTGTCTATGAATTGTTGTAAGTTTTTCTCATTCATTTATGTCTATGTAATTAGGATTGGAATAATTTCTACCATGAGATGAATTATGATTTGTAGAGTAATACATGTTGAATTATTCTTATCTTGAATCGTGATTGTTGGGTTGATGATTTGTGATTTCCTCATCCGTATAAATTGTTTATTTTATGATCTTCATGCATGGTGTTCGAAAGAATAGTGTAGGTTGATTGTATGCTTATGTTTGATTATGAAGATATGCGAGAGCAGATTTATATTAAATATAAGTTTGACAATGAAAGTGATCGAGAGATTGGTTTGTTGTTGAATAAATGATATATGTGGTTAGGGTTTTGCTATCGTGTGCCTTGCAATAAAATATCCTTCATAGTTGATGGTTGGTTGATTGAGAGATCCCCTATCATTAAGTTCGAGTCTAACGTTGATGTAATCGAGAGATTAGTTAGTGTTGACCGTTTGGTGAGAGGCGTGGGTGTTTTATGCATTTTGTACCGGTCCTTGATTCATTAATAGCGAGGATAGATTCGAACCGTAGAACACCATCTCCATTACGTATCCGTCGATTTCTATTGTTGTCCAAGTGCATCCGTTTTCTCGCTTTATTTTATTTCACTTTCGTCCTTTCCGTGATGACCACTTATGTTAGGGCGTTAGTTTTTTCTTTTACGCTATGTGTTTGACATAAAACCGTAGCCTCATTAAGTCTTCCTCGAGAGATTCGACTTGGGTCGACCTTACCATTCTATAAGGACCTCGTACTATTGCTGAAGCGATGAAAAGAACAATTTGGTCGGAACAAATTTTGGCGCCGCTCTTAGGGAGGCTTTAGGCTTTTGGTTTTGTGTCGTTTATTTTTCGTTTTCATTTTTATTTTTCTGTTTCTTCCCGTCTTCTTCTTTTTATTTCTTTCTAATTCTTTTTCTTTGTTTCTATTTTCTCCAACCTGCGTGTGATCTTGTTTTTGTAGTTGGTGTCTGTTAATGCGGGGTTACCGCGATCGAATATGGTCGACAGGGCTGCGGGAGGAAATCTCGTCGTGTTGGGCAAATTCTTCCTATGAAGAAGGAGCCCAATTTGACTATTTTGAGGATACCGTCGGGGTGAGCATCGAGCCTATGATCCCTCTGGAGGCATCCTCGAGTTCTTCATATAATCAGACCTCTTCCTCCAACAACAAAGCGGTGAAGCCGACATTGGAGGAGTCATTGCAGGCGTTCATTCAAGCGAGTCTGTAACAACCCGAATTTCTGGGTTTAAAAATTTCGAAAATAAAGAAGGAATAGTACGATAGAAACGAAAATGAAAGTGAACGTCGGTAATTGTCGATTTTAAGTAAATCGAAAATTTTCATAAAAATTCGAACGAAATAATTTTTAATATGAATAAATATGTTTTTAAGTATATTTGGGATATTATTTACACTAAGGAAGAAAAAGGAAATATTTTCCTTATTATTTAGTGATTTTGAAAAAAATGGAGAATAAGTGGTTAATTTGTGATTTAATATGTGATCACTTGATTTTATGTGATGAGTTGTCATGTTTATCTTGTACTATATGATAAGATAATTATCTTGTACAAATCAAGCATGAATTTTCGAAATTAATGAGGTGTATATGTGATAAGGTTTGAAAATGACATTTTTAAGATAAGTATGTTATGATATTTTTATAAAATGATAAGATAAGGTCATAATTAATTAAGAGATAATGTTTATCTCTTAGAAATGTGTAGAAATTTGATAAATATCATAGGAAATAATATTATGGATATTAGTTGCATGATTTTCGAAATTTGAGTATTATTTTATGTAAATTTCGAAAACTATGATTTTCATGTGATAATTGTATTAAATAATTTATTTAATTATAAACTTGATAAATATCATGATTTCTAGGTCAATCTTATCTCCTAGAAATAGTATAAATTTTGAAATTAATGAAATAGGGTAAGAATGGAATTTTATGAAAATTAGTTTCTAGAAACCCTAGTTTTCGAAAAAAATTAGGAAAACTCTTAGAATTGTTTAAAAAATTTATTTTATGATATAAGAACATTATATTTATGTAATTAATCATGAAAATAATATTAGTTATGAAAGGAATAAAAGTTTATTAATTTATCCTTAATTTCGAATTAATTGCTGATAACTTTACTTTAGTACATAGAAATGACCTTAATTAATTTTCCTATGATTTAATTTATCATCTAAGATTTATATTATGTCACATTGCTAGTAATTAAAGAAAAATAAAATATTTGGCATAATATTTATGCAAGTGCCGAAAATTTTGATTATTTAGTGTGAAATGAATATAAATATCATGCTTTAATTCATGAGGGGTCATAATTATAAAGATAAGGTATATTAGGTGTAAAGTAGAGATGATTATCAAATTAAACAAGTAACCTATGGTTTTTGTATGTAGTAGCCGAAAAATTGGAAATATAGGTGTGAAAATGAGAAAATATTATACTCTTAATAATGATGTGTTATGATTATAATGATAAGATATTATTAAAAGATAAGATAGAGTATGAGTTCAAATTGAATAAGTAACTATAAGCTTTTGTCTTGTAGTAGTTGAAAATTTTGAAAAATAAATGTGAACAAATGTGAACATAAAGAATAAAATTCAAACTTTAGGATAAGGATAAGATATGATATTATTATATGATAATATCCTAAGACTATAGAAGAGTTCGAAAATAACATATATACTATATAAAGTGATAATTAATTTATTCTATGATAAGTATAGGATACATTAATTAAATAATAAAATAACATAATAACCTATGGAATAAAATAAAATAATTATCTTATATATAAGAGAAATGACCGAAAATATTATAGTGTAAGGTATGAGTTGTAAAATTGATTTTTACAACTATATATGTTATAATTTCAAAAAGATAAGATATGATGAGTAATTAAAGTATAGGATAAGACCAAAAATGACTCATTGACAACTCATATGGTTCGAAATTTAATGAGATAAAGGAGTTGTAATTTTTGACTATATATTAAGATATTTTATAAAGTAATGATTAAATACACTTTTTAAACTCTATAAATAGGAGACCACCCCCATTATACTCCATATGACCGAAAATAACAAAGAAATAGAGAGAAAAAAATAGAGAGTGTCCTCCGAAGTACTCTTCGATCGTAGGTAGAAAAACGTCGCCGACGTCGATCGAAATCAACTAGAAGGTTAGAAACCTTACTACTCTTACTATTTTATGCAAAAATATTAGAAAATCATATGTGATATGATTTGTTACATGCTTTCGAAAATTACGTGATGTATGTGAAAAATATGCTATATGTTTACGTTGTTAATTAAATACGTTTGTATGGCGTTTATAAGATAAATTATGATTTTAATACAAGGTTAAGCATGTATTAAAAATACTATGTTGTGACCGAAATTGATTAAGAATTATATGTTGATGTACATGAATTTTAATTGTTGTTTTGAACATGAAATAATGATAATTAATCATGTTTAAAGTTTTATGATTTTATGTGGAATTCTTTGGAAAAATATAAAACAGTATGAGATGATAATTTTGAAAATCACAAAAGAATGAAATAGTGATGTACAAGTTGTAGATTATGGATATTATATCATATTGTTAATATATGATAATAATAATAATATATTATGTGAATAAAATAGGATTTCCGAAAATTATATGGAAATTTCGAAAATTGTGAAAAATGAAAGATTATGACGTCTCGTGATACGTGATATGTGGATCATATGATATGATACGTATAAAGCTAAGACGTATAAGAATATGACTGTGAATACGTAGAATTGGAGTATATACGTAAGATGGGAAGTAAAGTCAGTACGTGACGAGATTAGTTATGAAAGTAAGATTTGTACGTTACGCCGAATGATTTGAACTAAGGAATGAATGGAAGGATTTAGTACGTACGTTGGTTCGGATCGATGATTCTTACGCAGCATGATGATATGCTAAAAACTCGTTTCTTACGTTGATAAGGTTTGACTCGAAGGAGAGGAGAAACGGAAAATAAAACCCTAGTGACATAAGAACTTTTTAAGTTCTCGAAGTGGACTTTCTTATTTAAAAGAGCTTTCTTGAAAAATGAGTTTTACAAAAGTTTACTTTACTGCTTTTCTTATACTGCAAATGATGAGATACAATATTGTCTGCCAAAAATGTTTTATGTTTTGTATATGTCCATTCGGGTTGCCTGGGGCAACAGGAAAGTATTACGAATTCGGATCCTAAGCTAGAGGTGAAGGGGAATCTAGCTAGGGTTGTGTACACTTGACACGAAACGAAGTTACGGTCGGTTGTATTCACCTCTAAACCGTTCATGTCGATCGTGCGTCCGGGTGAAGGAGGCCTCCTCGTGGCGTTATCCATAGCCGACTTGGAATATATGTTGAAAGAAAATGACTGCACAGTCGATTTTGAGAAAATAATGAAAATGTATTTTGTAAGCACAAGGCCTTTTCAAACAAAACCCTTGTGTCTTACTGTGATGTAGGCAGCAAAATATTTCGTAAAGTAAAATGTTTTCGGCATGTGTCCACTGAGTGCATCTTTGTACTCAGCCCTGCATATTTGTTATTTTAAATGTGCAGGTTGTGCTGGTGATGGAACAGAGCGGAGTTGAGCGGAGTTCTTTTGTCAAGTAGTACGAAGTATTTTTGGTTCGCCTTGAGAATGCATCTTCATATGCATGTCTCACACGTTTATTCATTGCCAAACTCTTGAACTCATTAAGTTCTTGATATTTACATTGAAAGCTTTGTAAGAGTTCTTGTTTTGTCCAAACATTCGTATCAACTCTTTATATAAGTATTTTGCCCATCTTAAATCTAGCTACGTTTGGAAACATCCGTATTTCTTCATAGATGAAATGAGTTGAAAACCCTATCCTTTTAATTATTTATTTAAATCCAAACCCCAAGTCTCGGTCCGGTAAGGATAAGCCAAACCGGCCAGGGACAGAGTCAGCCGGTGAAGCCGACATTGAAAGACACATTGACGTCTTTCATACAGATAAGTCAACAAAGGTTCGAGATTTTGGAAACATCTATCGAGCGTTTAGATACTTAAGTTAGTCGGTTAGCCGGGATAGTGGAAGAATTGGTCCACAACCAAAGTGTGGAGGAGATGCCGAGACAATTGGAGCAAACTTCTTCTATCATGGTCTATGAAGATGATGAAGTTGAGGGGAGAATCATGGAAGATGATGGAACTAAAGAGTCAAGGTTTCATCAAACCACGACTAACCATGAACAACCTGATATCTTCCCGAACCAGTTAGAGGAGGAAGAGAAGACATACGTTGAGGTAGCATCTGTAATTTTTCAATATCCTAATTCTCCAAAGTATTGTACTGTTAGATTCGAAGTTATCTATTTTGCTTTGAAGAATAGGATGTTTGATTTGAACTTAATTAATTAGTTATTGCTACCTTAACCATCCTTTGGCTTACATTGTTACTACTGATGCTTTGGTTGAGATGGTATTCTTACAGTTGAAGGACTATAGATAGTCCAGTTTTCATTGGTGGAGCTCGTACCATTGAAACGAGCGCTACGTGGGAGGCAACCCACGAGTTTTCTTGTTTTTCTGTTTTTGTTTCTTTTCTTTTTCTTTTCATGTTTTTAATAAGTGAGATGAGAATTGTGGCGAGTTGCATATCATGAACACTCAAGCCACTGGACGTCGTCACCGCCGTACCTAGTTGACATGCTCTCCCAATTTCAGGGAAGTTCACTTCTACATTTTACCTTTATGGATTTTGTCTAAAAGTGTGGAGGCGTGCTTGCCGTCTTTGTGTGTTTGCATGTGACTTGTGTTTGTTTGGGTGTGTCGTCCTCCATTTTATTCCTTTTGTTTGGATTTGAGTATGCTTTATCGTCTAGTACACGAGTAGAGTTGAGTGAGAATGATTTGATTGGGTATGTACGTCCGAACTGATTTCTAGTAATTCTTATCGATGCGTGACTTGGCATGATAATTGTTGATGATTGATCTAGCTGTGGGGCACGTCGAATTAAATTATGATGAAATGATATGTGTAATTGATTGTCGTTGCTATTTATATGGTCCCCTTGCGTGTCTTATCTCGAAAAAAAAAAATATGAAAACATGAAAAAGATTATTATAAAAAAAAAGAGTTGGAATAAGTTGTTGATGGATTGAATAAGTGACCTTAAGGTTGGAATAAGGGGCTCTACTCCTCTTGCCCCATGTTGCTTCTCGAATGGAAGCTCAAAAGTGATGAGTATGGAAAATCACATTAGGATACTCGGGTTTTCAACTCGAAGGTTTGACTTAATGAATATTGTCCTATAATCCTCCTTGAGTAATCACATCTGGTATTAAAAGTTGTTTAGTATGTTGAAAATGAGATATTTTATGCAAGGCGTTTATATGAATTGGCTATTCGATTATTAAATGCATATAGATCAGATTTGTGATTTGCTTGGATTAAGCCGCATGCTCAATCAATTGTTAATTTATTATTATGTTAAGAAATGTATTGATTTAGAAAATCTAGGATGACGTGATGTCGTGGTATGATCCACTTGAATACATGCTTTCTCGATTTCTTTTCTCGTGTCGTGATGATAAGGTTTGCTTGAGGACAAGCAAAGGTTTAAGTGTGGAGGAGTTGTTTAGTATGATTTTGTGCGTATTTTTCATATGTTTATGCACACCATTTCCCGTGGTTTGTCCTATTTATGTCGTTGGTTTATTAGTATTTATCGAATTGGACTTATTTGGTTTGTTTCAATGTTTTGTAGAAAAATGACATTTAATAGGATGAAATGGAGCTTCCAATATCTATCCTATATTGAAGAGAATCTCGATAGGAGTCCATAGGAGCAAACGGAGCGTAATTCGGAGTTCGGACGAGAGAGAACGGAGCGAAACGGCGAAGTCGCGCACGCGCACGCGCGAGGGCGTCCGGCGATGTTAACGCCCAGCCAGCGCGCGTTCAGGCCTCCAACACGCGTTTTTCGTGGCATTTAGCCTCCACCCGGCGCTGGGCATTGCCCAACGCCCCTCCCACGCCCGCTGATGCTTCCTTGCGCACGTTTCATCGCCCAGCGCCCGCTCCATGCTTCCCAGCAAGACGTTCCAGCATCGCTGCCTCCCATCGCACGTTTCGCCATCGCCGCCCGTCTCCTCCTATACGCTTCGCCATCCCGTTCGGTGCTAGCCTCCAGTCCGGTGCTGGTATGCCTTCTTGACCCGTGCGTCCGGCGTTTGGTCTCCGTCCGGCGCTGGGCTCAACTCACTGTTCATTCCAGGCAGCGCCCTCGTCCGGCGCTTCGTTCCGTCCGGCGCTACATCCTATTTTTGAGGCCCAATTCGGCTTTTTCATGGGCTTTTCGAGGGTTAAATTAATAGGAATTAGCCGCGACCTGATGCACACACCCTCATTCTCAGACGCAGCTCTTTTCTCTTTTCTTTTCTTTTCCTTTCCTTTCCTTTCGATTTAATTATTTTGTACTTGGATTAATAATTGAGATTGTACGATTCCGGATTTTGGAAGACGAATTTGTCTATGAATGGTTGTAAGTTTTTCTCATTCATTTATGTCTATGTAATTAGGATTGGAATAATTTCTACCATGAGATGAATTATGATTTGTAGAGTAATACATGATGAATTATTCTTATCTTGAATCGTGATTGTTGGGTTGATGATTTGTGATTTCCTCATCCGTATAAATTGTTTATTTTATGATCTTCATGCATGGTGTTCGAAAGAATATTGTAGGTTTATTGTATGCTTATGTTTGATTATGAAGATATGCGAGAGCAGATTTATATTAAATATAAGTTTGACAATGAAAGTGATCGAGAGATTGGTTTGTTGTTGAATAAATGATATATGTGGTTAGGGTTTTGCTATTGTGTGCCTTGCAATAAATATCCTTCGTAGTTGATGGTTGGTTGATTGAGAGATCCCTATCATTAAGTTCGAGTCTAACGTTAGCGTGTCGAGAGATTAGTTAGTGTTGACCGTTTGGTGAGGCGTGGGTGTTTTATGCATTGTGTACGGTCCTTGATTCATTAATAGCGAGGATAGATTCGAACCCTAGAACACCGTCTCCAATTCCGTGTATCTGTCAATTTCTATTGTTGTCCAAGTACATCCGTTTTCCCTGCTTTATTTTATTTCCTTCTTTCGTCCTTTCCGTGACATTTCCTTATGTTAGGACGTTAGTTTTTTTTTTTCTCGCTACGTGTTTGACATAAAACCGTAGCCTACATTAAGTCTTCCTCGAGAGATTCGACTTGGGTCGACCTTACCATTCTATAAGGACCTCGTACTATTGCGAGCGACTGAAAAGAACAATTTGGTCGGAACAGTCTCTCTTCAAGTGCAGTAATTCGTTCATGCAGCTCCTCCATCTCCTTTGTGATTATCATTCCCAATTCAGAACGCAAGGCCTCCATGATGAATTTTGTTTGACGACTGATAGAATCATCGTCGTCCTTATGACATGACCCATCTGACTCCACCTTCTTAGACATTGCTGCAGAAAACGAAAAGAAAAAAAATAACAGGAACCTCACCAACTCACAAACACTCGTGTATCACTCAAAATTGGCATTTTTTTCCACTCTAATAACCTCCCACACTCTTGCCTTTTACCACTTAAATTCTCCTTCAAAAGTCTCAAATCCTCTCAATCCACCAATGAATTCAATACCAACAAATCAAACAGGACAAGAAATGAAAGACAATGAAGGAAAGACACGAAAAAAATCAATAACGAAGACTCGAAAATATTTTGTGCGGAAACTTGTTCAACACGACCTATACTACCCAAGGAACCCAGAAAACACGAGGTTTAACGGAATTTCGAAAAAAGTTCACACAGAACACGCACCAAACGACTCTAAACATACTAAGGAACGCAATGAACAAATTTGCTCGAAACAGGATTCAGAAATTTCTATATTTTTTTTCTTCGAATCCTCACAGAACGTGGATGCGGAAAACTCAAGAATGAAAAAAAATAAAAATAAAAATAATGATATGGATATTGATAGCCCAAATGATATGGATAATGATACCAAATCACTCACTATATGGATAATGATATGGATAACGATATGGATAATGTATAATATGGATAACGATATGGATAATGGATAATGTATAATCACTCACGATATGGATAAGATCACAGATATGGTAGATGCTGATTTTAAAAACACGGATGAACAAACACTAGCCGCTACCCACCTCACAACAGTCGGAACGAAAGAAAGAAACCCTAGATACGACCCTTGACATGAAACGAAAGAAAGAAACGAAACCTGGACGACGAACGGATAGACGACGAACGGATGGCTCTGATACCAAATGATACGATCCTCACTGGTACGAAGGATCTATCAGCACGCGAATGGAAGAACGAACAAGATGGAATATCCCAAAACCTCTGATCTAACCCAAGAAGTGATATAGGTCAGTATGTCGCCTATACCCCAACGTGAAATTGACGCAGCAACTCGAGGATGAAGAATGACACACAGACGAGGGATTAATATCTCGTTGATACGTCGATAAATGAATTACTTGGCAAATCTCAAGAAATTCGAAGATCTAATGAATAGAGAATAAAACTCCCATATATTGGAAATCAAAAGCCGAATATTTTCGTATGCTTACAAGCCTTTATATCGGCTGAAAAATGAAGTCTAATCCTTATCAAAGAAGGAATCCTTATCAAAGTAGGAAACTAACCAATAGAAGAGACCTAATTAAACTAGGAAACTATTTAATCTAACATCTAAATGGGCTACGAAAATAATTAACGAAAATAATTAAAAAAAACATGGCCTACAATATCAAATGGACCTCAGACTCCATCTTAGTGGGAGGGTCGTTCGTCAACCCGAGTGAGATCTACCAACTGCCGTGTTATTGCATAGTTGGGCGTCATCTCATTTGCTGCAGCCGGTCTTCGTCCTGCGCTTCTCCTTTGCGAGTTTACAGCTAGCGTCTCCAAAAATTTCGCAAACATCCTCGGCAGTATAATTACCAATGTCTCCTCCAGCCGCATTGTCTATCATGTATTGGAAGTCCATCATCAATCCATCATAGAAAAACTGATTAAGAAGCTCGGCTACGTAATGGTGATGTGGACATTGCTGCTGTAGCGACTTGAAACGATCTCAGGCCTCATGTAGAGGTTCTCCAACAATTTGCTTAAATGTAGCAATCTTAGCTCTCAGCTCTTGTGTTTTATGGTTCGAGTAGTATTTTCCCATGAATTTATCATATACGACTTGCCAACTCGTCAGTGAACCAGGCTGTAGAGACATCAACCATGTCTTGGCTCTATCCTTTAAGGTGTAAAGAAAACACCTCATTCTCAGCGTATCTTCTGTGAGCCCGTTCAATGGAAAGGTATGAACAACTGCATAGAACTCCCAGATGAAGTTCAAAGGATCCTCACTCGGCATCCCATAGAACGAAGGTAGAAGGTTGAAGTGAATGGGTTTCAACTCGTAGTTTCGGGCCGGATCCCCGAGGACTATGCATGACGTTGTCACCCCAATAACGGGTCGAGCAACGTCACGCATCCACGGGTTTCCTTCCTCGTTGACTCCTCCATTAGCTGCCATTTCATCTGGTACAAATTCCTCACTCGGAGATCTAGTCTCCAAATTCTCGTGCTCAACTGTCGCTGAACTCATCTCACTTTCAGACGAGCTTTCTTCTTCCGAGTTCAAAAGATTAAAATCTCTCACCCTGTGAATATTGTCTATCATCGGTGCCAACTTCCTTTTAAGACTTCGACGACCTAGCATACACAAACACAAGACAAGAAAACGGATTACGCGCACCTGTGGGAAGAAAAGAACCAAACGAAAATAAAATAAAGAAAAATAGAAGAGAATGAGGGAAAAATAACACAATCAAAAATGCCTAACGCCTTACCCGGCAACGGCGCCAAAATTTGTTCCGACAAAAATATTCTTCTAAGTCGCTCGCAATTGTACGAGGTCCCTATAGAGTGGTAAGGTTAACCCAAGTCGAATCTCTCAAGGAAGACTTAACATGGCTTATGATGTGTTACGATTAAAACAGTAAATCTAAATCCTAAACTTGTTTGGGAGATGATGCTTAAATAAAATAAACTATAATTAAATCACGATGACGATTCAAACCAAGCGTTCAAAGCAATTCAATTGCAAAAAGGATAATTCAAGATTGTGAGAAAGACTAGGGCATTAGGTTCTTCGCCTTGATTAATTGATTAATGCTTGCTTAAGAAATCTACCTACTCATGCAATCCTCTAACCTTTAATTTAAACACTCGACTTTCGTTCCGTGGATAAGATTTCACAAATAAATAAATCATTAGAGTACTCATTTTCGGTAACGTCTAACCTAATTGATTCCTATGGATGCAACGTATCTTTCTCTCGATAATACACGAGACATAAACAATTAAATGGTGATCAATCAATTAACAGTAAACCCTACAATTCAATTGGTATACTTAATCAAAACAAATAATCAATCAATCAATCAATTTGAATCACCAAACCCTAGAAATAATATTAGTTCATGCTCATCTCACAGATCAAACAATTGAAATCAATAAAAATCATTAATTCAATAACCCAACAGAAAAAGAGAATAATAATCCTTACAATAGCAATAGTCGTTGATGAATCTCTTCAATCAATATTCTTGAATTACAAATAGCAAAAGAAATAATTGGAAGAACTTGGAAGAAGAAATTTCGCGTGGAGGAGGCGCAAAACTGAACGAAAAACTGAAGGTGAACGAGGGTTCAACATTTTAAAACATATATATAGCTCCCGAAATTTCACGAGTAGCGTCGGACGCAAACCCAGCGCCGGACGCGCGCACTCCAAAACAAAGCGAAACACGGCTCGCCCAGCATCGGACGTGGTGCAGCGCCGGACTCGTCTGCTCTCGAAACGGGGAGCCAGCGTCGGTCGCAAGCCAGCACCGGTTGCGTGGACTCTCTGGACAACTTCAGCTTCAGCGCCTAGCACCGGACCGCGGGCGCTCTCTGGACAACTTCACTTCGGGAGCCCAGCGACGGACGCGGGTGCTCTCTGGACAACTTAGCTTCGGGCGCCCAGTGTCGGACGTGGACGCTCTCGGGACGAATCAGCTACGGAGCCCAACGTCGGACGCATGGCAGCGCCGGATGCGGGCCCTCTCGAACGTGTCCTCACGACACGAAGACGTACCCAATGTAGGCTACGCCGAGTCCGGCGCTTGGGTGAGCTTTTATGCACAAAATGTTCTAAACACGATCATTCCCTACAGAAAATGAAAACGAACATGATTCCAACAAAAGATATTCAAAAATAAACAAATAGGAGCCAAATCATCAAAAACAACCAAAGATAAACATAACAAAAACATGCAAAACAACTCCCCCACACTTAACTCTTTGCTTATCCTCGAGTAATTTTAGTTTCTTGAAAAGAATGGTACACATCGAATCAATACTTCAAGTCGTATCAATCACATATTCCCATCCTTTCAATGCATCTTAATAATATAATTCTCAATACAATAATCCTCATTCATCAATCCAAACATGTGACTTATCATAGAATAGCTATGCTTCGACTCACATATGCTTTCAAAAATCAATATGCAACTTACATGGTTCCCTTTAATGTAAGACATCCCAATGATAAAAATAAATAAAACATGTGGAACTTAAAATCGATTATAGTACAATAATCGTTAGGTGAAACCTTCAAGTTATACACTCGAGTATCCTAACGTAGTTACCTATACCCATAGCTTAGAGTCTCCATTCGAGAGACAACACAAGCAAGAGGAGTAGAGCCCCTTATTCGAATTTTAAGTCCACTTATTTCACAGCATCACATCAATTATTTTCATATTTTTTTCCAACGAAAAAATCACACAAGAAAAGGGTCTCATGTATGAAGTATATGACAACCGATAACACACATTGTCTCATCACAACTTCCTAATCATATCCCACAATTCAAATTGACACCTAAGTTTCATCATACTAAAAATCATATATACCAAGACGAAATGAAATTCAGATCAAAACACAATTAATCCAACTTTAAGCATAATTCTTCACGCACCATTTATTTCAAGAACATAGAATCCTCTCTTATCCAAACAAAAAGCTAAGGACAAAACACAAACGATAAAACACAAACAAAACAGAAAATGAAACCCCCCACACTTAAAACAGGCAAGGTCCTCATTGCAGATAAATATATTAGAGAAAAGTAGAGGCGACTTCCCTGAAAGCGAAGAAACGGAACAACGGGGCATCAAGCACAAGACAAAAACAGCAAACAAAGACAAGCAAAACAACTAAAGCAACACGATGCACACAAAAACAGAAATAAACATACTCTCCAATAGTGATGAATAACTATTGGTCAGACGACGGTGGTGAAGGAGGAGCGCCATGAAATATGGTCCAAGCGTTCCACTGAGCCTCAAGAGCAGCCATGCGTTGATTCTGCTCGATCATCTGATTGTTATACTGACTCCAGCGCTGGTTCTGTTCATGCCACAATCGATTTTGTTCGTCAAGATGTTGCCTTTGCTCGTCAAATCGGGAATAGATATCTTGACGAAAATAAGTCCAGTGGCCAGCTAATTCACTCCTGAACTGGCTCAGCTCTTCACGAATGAAGTTGTACCTTTCCCGATGCTCCTTGCTCTGAAGGGAATTGTGGATGATTGGGATCGGCATTGCTCTGAACAGGCTCTGTATCCTCTCTTGCCTCGGTATGCTCTTGCCTTCATATTTGGATATAAGAGTGGTATCAAAAATAATAATATCGCCAGTAGGCGCATGAGATAGTCCTGCACCAACTGATTGGGCTTCTGCGAGCTGCACATGCATATACCTCTTCACATAATTAATTGAATGATGATGTACAAGAGTTGTCTCATTATCAGTAAAAGGGGCGCCTCGCAGCTCACTAAGATCAATCATCTTAGGTCGGATAAAGTATTGCCCTGGAATAGATCGTCCTGCATTATTAATGATCCCTAAATGTACTGATAGGCCAGTAGGGATTTGACACAAGGTTGGCCGACATTTCTTACGCCGCTGAACCAGCTGCAAGTGGTCCCATATGAAAAATGTCGGCAAAACCTTTGTCTTCTTGATTGCGCATGTGAGCAAGTAGACCTCAGCAATGTTGACCTTGTTGGCCTGCTCATTCTTGAAAACATTAAACGCGATGAATTTATGCACCATAGCCAATGCTGCATCCTTAATGAATCCACTCGGCATTCCTACCGATGACCAATTCTTAAATCCCGAAAACTCTTGCCACGCCTCTCTAACATTAAATGTGGGTGGTACACAGCGTGCACCTGAGGTCGGAAATCTAAATCCCCTTTCATAATACGAGGTGTGACATCATACTCTTGACCAAACAGATGACATGTCATAGAGTTGGATTCATCATCAAAGTTCATAGTGCAATAGAATTCAATCATTAATGGGGAGTGACCCGATAAATCCATCATAGAGTATTGAAGAAGTCCTAAATTCTTTAAATACTTCTTAATTTTATCTTCAATTCCCAAACTTTGTATCAATTACCAATTGAATTGACGTGGAGGAGTTATCTCTTGTTGTACAAAACGATGATAAAGTGTACCTTCTACTGGATTATATATGGAAATGTGGCGGAGTACATTCTACCGATGTCTTCCAAGGGTTTCTCCATAGGAACATCATCATCTCGAGGGTGACGAGAACTGGACCCGATAACTTACTTCATTTAAACCATACAGATATGCGTGCGAGTGGGCACAGGACGAACACGAGGAAACACCGGACTGAGATTGAGCACGAAAGCTGGGGCTCGGAGGCAAACACCGGACGCGATGTAGCACCGGACTGAGATGAGCGCGTGGCGTTGGAACGCTGTGGTGAAACGCCGGACGGAGGGAGCGCGCTGGGCGCTATCGTGGAACAGGCGCTGGGGCGCAGGACGCGGATGAAGGGCATGCGGGCGCTGTACGTGGAGGTGCGGAGGGAGAGCGCGGCGTTGGCGAGCGTCGCACTGGAGATAGCGCCATACGGAGGTGAGCGGACGCTGGGCGCGCTGCACTGGACGTAGCGCCGGACGGGAGGTGTGAGCGGGTGCTGGGACGCGCAAGGAATGGGAGCGCGGGCAGGGAATCTGGTCAAGCGCCGGACGGAGAAGGAGAAGCCCACGCTTGGGGCTGGACGCGGATGACCTGGAGCGGGCGACAAGCTTAGGGCACCGGATGGAAACGCAATGCCGGACGGAGAGAGAGCTGGCGCTGGAGCGCTGGGCACGGAGACGCGGAAGCTGAGAGCCGGGCGTAGAGCCAGATGAGGCTCGAACGTCGGACGGAGGGACGCGGGAGCTGGGTGAAACGTTGGACAGAGAGGAGGAAGCCGCGGGCGCTTGGGAGAGAAGGAGAGGACGATGACGATAAAAAAAAAACGAGAGGTTAGCAACCCTAGCCCTCTTATAATATATATAAATAATAATAATTATTATTATTTTTAATTATAATAATTGTTTTTGACCCAGCGCCGGTTTCTTGGCGTCCGGCACTGGGTGACGTTCTCTGACCAATTAACGTTCCGCACCCAGCGCAGGTTTCACCGCGTCCGGTGCTGGGTAAGCTCTCTATACTCTCGTTCAATAGTACTGATAAACTCACATTTTACACGTTCATTTATGATATTTAAGGATGATTTTAGATCTATTAAATGCGTTTATGTATCGAACTTTAATGATTATATCTATTTTAGAAGATACTGCTATTGGGTGTTCCTTTGACGTTTTGTAGGTTTATATGTTGATAATCGAGTAAGGAACGAAAACGAGCCAAAACCACGTTACGCCCAGTTCAATGACCGCCTGGCGGTCGCTAGGCGCAATGAGGCACCCAACGAGCGCCCGAGAGAGAGGCCGCGTCGCGAGCAAACACGCCCGGCCGGAAGTTTCAGATCGATTTCTGCCCTTGCTAGCGATCGCTAGCCAGGCCACGAGGCTACCTTGGTGAGCGCGAGCATCAGACGCGAGAGAGAGGAGCGCACGGGAGATTCCTCGCGGTCGAGCTAGCGATCGCGAGGAGCAGTCGTGAGGCGTGGTGGCAGGCACGCAAATTAGGGTTTCCACCCTTATCTATAAATAGGGGATCAACCCCTCGAGCCTCCACGCACCCGCACGCCCCGCAGGCACGTTTTCACAGCTTTTTCCTCAGTTTTTACAGATTTTAGTCTTTAATTTTCATCCCGTTTAGTTCTAGCTTTAATTTTCCGTTGTTCTAGTTTAGTTCTTCGTTGTTATCAATTCGGACGTTTTGTTCGATTGTTTTCCGTTTATCGCTTGGGATTGGATTCAAGACCAACCATTGTTCATCAACGCTTCATCACGGGTTTTATATATTTATTTTCTGCTTTCATGATTTATTCATATTTTATTCCGCTTATTATGTCTAGGTAATTTTCCGTTCTAATCTAGGGTTTGCATGATCCGATCCTATATGTTGTGATTCTCGTTATCTCTATTTACCTTCCGCATTGATTCATGATTCTTGGTGCTTATTTATATGTGTTAATTTCTTATCAATCTTGATGCATATCTAGTTGCCGATTAATTACGTAATCGTATTAATTGTCAATCGATCTTGAATGCATGATACGAATAAGCTCGAGTCGTAGGCGAGATAGGATATTCGTAGGAAGCATATTCTTTGTGATCTGTTTGGGTTGCTTGTTTTCACCTAGGGACGTATAATAATAGGAAAACTAGTAATCTATAGTCCGTAATTGTCATAATGAAGTTATCGGTTATATATGTGATCTTCCATCTTATGCGGATTAAAATTGGCTAATAGGAAGCAGGATAAACATACGTTGTGGATAGGATTTATGCATCCCTAGGGTTAGTCTTTCTTATCTGCTTTATCATCCGTGATTTTTGCTTTATTTTATTTTACGCATGGTTACCTTTGCTTTGGATTAAATTAAAGCCCTTAAACCTCTCACCCAATTTCGTGCTTGAATAATGATGAATTATCGTTGAGCTAGCTTCTATGTTTTCGTGATACAATCCCCATGGATACGATACTCGACTTACCTATATACTTACACTTTTAGTGTTATAAAGTGGCGATCAAATTTTGGCGCCGTTGTTGGGATTGTTAAGATTGCATAGGAATAATTTGACGATTTGGATTTATTAATTCAAGTTATATATTATATTATTTATTTATTGTTACCAGAGCTAAATTCTCTCTTTTCTCAGGTAGTTTTTGCGTACAAGATCTCTGGGACCTCCTGAAATATTACTAGATCCCGAGATCGAAATCTCTCAAAGGAGAAGAGGATGAGAGAAGAGACGGGCTGCAATGGCAGCTAATCCACAGAACGGGGGCATTTCTCCCGAGCAAGCTGCACGCATGTTAGCTGATTTCGCAGAGATGCAACGCCAGATAGCGAATATGGGACTCCTTGTCCTTACCCCAGAGACGCGACCGCTGAATTTTATGTACCGACCTCCTACTGAACAGTTCCAAGGAGGCGGATGGGGCCCGCACGTGGATGCAAACAATTTTGAGTGGCCGTACGATCAAGATGGTCCAAGGAGAGCGGTTTGGGGAGAGTCATCAAGACCCAAATGCACATCTCGAGACCTTTCTCGATATTTGTGACACCATCAAATGAATGAGGTGCCACAAGACACGATCCGGATCGCGATGTTTGGTTTCTCATTGCAGCCACGGCGAAAGATTGGTTCAAGAGTTTGGACCGAATCGGCGTTGACACTTGGGAGAAACTTTGCGAAGTTTCTCAAAATATTTTCCGCCGGCGAAAGCTTGAAGATCATCGCGAAATCTCCCATTTTGCCAAAACCACGGCGAATCTCTATTCGAGGCATGGGAGAGATTCAGAGGTCTATTGAGGCGATGCCCACAAAGATGGATTCTCCAAGGAGCAGCAGATCATGCGCTTCTACAAGGACTAACGTTTGAGATAAGGAGCATAATGGATGCATCGGCAGGGGCTGTTCTTGAACCGACAAGTAGACGAGGCGAGCCACATTTTAGAGAGATGGTGCCAACAGCTATCAATAGCCGACGGAGAGGACGCCACTGGTTAAGGCAGTGGCCGTAGAGGTTGACTCGAGATATGATGAACTAATGAAGCAAATCACCCTCTTGAAGAGTCAGATCGAAACGGAGGACGTCAATTTCATCAATCAAAAGAACCGCCACTGGGACAATCCGGCATACCATCCGAATAACAGAAATCATCCAAATTTCTCGTATGCCAACCCCAACAACTTCCAACAACCTCCAGCTGGCTTCATGGTGCAGAATGGTATGATCCAAGAGCCGAAGAAGCCAAGTTTAGAAGATATGGTGCAACAGATGGCGACTCAACAGAGTGCATTTATAAGCAGTACCGGGCAGAAAATAACACATTTGGAGTCGACTGTGACGGCTATGGGTATACACGTAAAGATGTTGGAAAATCAGATTGGTCAAGTAGCCGTACAGTTGAATGCACTACAAAGGACGGGCCAATTTCCGAGTAATACGGAGGTGAACCCGAAAATCAATGTTTCACCATCCAGACGAGGAGTGGACAAGCTTACCTGAGCCATACGGAGCAAGAAATTAAACTGGAGCAGAAACTCACGACCGAGCTCGCGACCGCGAGGAGTCCCAAGTTTTTCCCACAGAAGCTCGTGACCGAGCATGCGCCCGCGAGCCTGACCGTGAGCCATCAGATTGTGCATGCCCCAGATTTGTTCGCGAGCGACCCAGCGTCCGAAAGCGCGACCGCGAAGTATTCTGATGAAGAGTCAGCGAGCGACCCAGCGCCCGCAAGCTCGAATGCGAAGAAGGATTGCGGCAGAGATCGACGCCCGCGACCGCCCAAATGGTCGCGAGGTCAATCGCAAGAGCCTCAAAATCCACTTCTCGACGTACACTCCTCCGGTCCCATTTCCGAGTCGATTAGTCAAGTCGAAATATGACGAGGAGTTTGCTCGCTTCAAAGAGATTTTCAAAAGTTGAGATCAATTTACCTCTCTTTGAGCACTGCGAAACATGCCGGGATACATGAAATTTTTAAAAGGCGCTTGCAAGAAAGAAGAAATTGGGAAATTTGAAAAATTACCCTATCCAAGAATCAGATGCCGTCTTGCGATAAGCTCCTCTAGCGTAAGGATCCCTAGTTTTACGTTAGAATGCGAGATCGCCGAGCATACTTTTCCAAATGTGTTGTGCGACTTGGGGGCGAGCATCAATCTGATGCCTTTGAACGTATTCAACCGGCTGCACCTAGGAAAGATGAAACCGATGAAGATATCACTGATGATGGCTGACAGGTCAGTCACATATCCTAAAGGTATCGTCGAAGATGTGTTGGTGAGAATTCGGGACTTTGTTTTTCCTACCGATTTTGTGATTTTAGATATTCCCGAATTCAAACAACAACCGCTAATCCTTGGCAGACCTTTTCTAGCAACTGGTCGTGCTTTGATTGATGTGCAGGAAGGTAATCTCACGTTTCGTGTTAACGATGAGGAGCTCAAGATTTCCATATATGACGCAATCAAGCAACACGACAGTGAAAAGCCGAAAGATTGCTACTCGATCATGACTGCTGCTACCGCTTTGCGTCGCGCTAGAGAGTACTTGCCCAATCGACGGGCATGATGCAAGGAAGAAGTGGACTCGGCATAAAATCCGAGTGATTCGCTCAAGCTTTGTGGAAGCAATTGTTGTGCAAATTGGTGGTCATTGTCAATGCCAAGTACTGGGCAAATTGAAGTTTGGAAAGACCACGGTTGCCAAATCACACGATTGATAAGAGGTAACGCCGAGCTAGCGACGATAAATCCATGCACTTGGTTGGGAGGTAACCCAACATTTTTAGTGCTTTATGTCTTTTGTTTTGTTTTCTTGTTTTCGTTGTTTTCTTGTGTCTTGTTTGTTTGTTTTAAGTCCCAATGTATATCATCAATGGTGAGGATTCTATCGATCGCGGAGTAGCGCAACATATGAGGTACGGTCTCACCCAATCACTCTCTTACGCAAACATTATTGCTTCCATTGCACACCGCTGACAATAAGTTTGGGGGAGTGGTCGAGTGTGATGTGATTGAGAGTCCTTGTTATGTTTTGTTGTTTTGTTAAGTTATTATATGTTGGGGCTTTTGTCGGGTCTTTTATACATCTTTTTCGTGTTGTGTCCGCCGATCAACGAGTTAAGTGAAGTGTGTTAATCCATGTGGCCAATGACGATAGAATTTTTTTTGTGAAATTTAATGATAGTGCACATGATATATTAGCAAATGACGCATGAACGACTTGAGATTGCTTAGGCTTGTTGTTTTTCACCATTTGCTTATCCTGTGAGACTTGAGCTTCACTGTATACATATCTTGATATAGTTTCTTTTAAATTGTGTGATATCGTGCATGTGATTATCTTCTAGAACTTGCCGTTTTTCTGTGTCGAGACTGCAATATGTGTTTCGAATTTGGAAAGGATAAAAGGCCATCTTTGTTAACCACATATTCACCCAAACACTAACCCGATGATATATACCAATTATCGCCTTCTTTGAGCCTTTATTAGACCTTATTCTTTCGATTAACCGGATGATAGGAGGTGAGGATGGATATGGGAATCAAAAGGGGTTGAAATTTTGATGTAGTTATGATGAGAAAAGTTTCTTTTAGAAAAATACATCTGTGGTGAAGAATAGTACCTTTGTTGTGAATGATAAACCCTATAAGCTCTAGAAAAGAAAAGAAAAAGCAATGATAAGTTCACTATGTGTGTTGAGCATAAGGGTCTTTAATCAAAGTATAGGTACCTTATGAGGGATAAAACGTCGATTTAGCACGTGGGAAAAGAAGAGGAAAATGGACAAAGTCCATATGTGTCAAAAAATATAAATGGGGGTGCTTGGAATATTTTTGAGTCACTTAGCCATATATTATCCTACCTTAACCAATGTGCCTACAATATAACCTATGAAAAGACTTTTTTGATCCTTATTTGAACACATTTGATGCGGTGGAGATATTAGAGAAATGGCAAGCCTATGGTAAGATGTTGCATTGCATTGATCTGTGAGTGTATACACGTCCTTAATTTCTTTATGAGTTTGAGTGTATCCTCTATATTTTACACATATGCCGTTGTGAGGGTTGAATTAAATGAGTTTTTGCCTTCAATTGTTGTTTGTGATGAGTTGACTAATGTCGTCATGTGCGCTAAATCTTTTTGAGCGTTGAGATGTTTCCGAGGCTTATAATGGTTATCCTCTTTGCTACGCTCGTTGATCTTTCGTTTGTCTTTTCTGTACTTTTTGTTTGAGGACAAACAATGCTTTAAGTTTGGGGGTGTGATAAACGCACATTTTACACGTTCATTTATGATATTTAAGGATGATTTTAGATCTATTAAATGCGTTTATGTATCGGACCTTAATGATTATATCTATTTTAGAAGATACTACTCTTGGGTGTTCCTTTGACGTTTTGTAGGTTTATATGTTGATAATCAAAGCAAGGAACGAAGACGAGCCAAAACCACGTTACGCCTGGTTCGGCGACCAGCCTAGCGGTCGCTAGGCTGAAGCGAGGCACCCAACGAGCGCCTAGAGAGAGAGAGCGGCCGCGAATCGTGGCCGTGAGCAAACACGCCCGGCAGAAGCTCTTCAGACGATTTCGCCCTTGCTAGCGACCGCTAGCCAGGCCGCGAGGCTACCTTGGCGAGCGCGAGCATCGACGCGAGAGAGAGCGCGGGAGATGCCTCATGGTCGAGCTAGCGATCGCGAGGAGCGGTCATGAGCGTGGCGGCAAGCGCAAATTAGGGTTTCCACCCTTATCTATAAATAGGGATCGACCCTCGCGCCTCCACTGCACCCGCACGCCCCGCACACGCCACGACTTTTCCTCGCTTTTACAGATTTTAGTCTTTAATTTTCATCCCGTTTAGTTCTAGCTTTAATTTTCCGTTGTTCTAGTTTAGTTCTTCGTTGTTATCAATTCGAACGTTTTGTCGATTGTTTTCCGCTTATCGATTGGGATTGATTCAAGAACAACCATTGTTCATCCAACGCTTCATCACGGGTTTTATATATTTATTTTTCGCTTTCATGATTTATTCATATTTTATTCCGCTTATTATGTCTAGGTAATTTTCCGCTCTAATCTTGTGGTTTGCATGATCCGATCCTATATGTTGTGATTCCTCATTATCTCTATTTACCTTCCGCATTAATTCATGATTCTTGGTGCTTATTTATATGTGTTAATTTCGATAAATCTTGATGCATATCTAGTTGCCGCTAATTACGTAATCGTATTAATTGTCAATCGATCTTGAATGCATGATACTGAATAAGCCTCGAGTCGTGGCGAGATAGGATATTCGTAGGAAGCATATTCTTTGTGATCTGTTTGAGTTGCTTGTTTTCACCTAGAGACGTATAGAATAGGGAAAACTAGTAATCTCTGACCGCAATTGTCATAAGTTTTTCGTTATATATGTGATCTTCCATCTTGTCTGGATTAAAATTGGCTAATAGGAAACAGGATAAACATACGTTGTGGATAGGATTTATGCATCCCTAGGGTTAGTCTTTCTTATCTGTTTTATCATCCGTGATTTTATTGCTTTATTTTATTTTTTGCATGGTTACCTTTGCTTTGGATTAAATTCTGAAGCCCTTAAACCTCTCACCCAATTTCTATGCTTGAATAATGATGAATTATCGTTGAGCTAGCTTCTATGTTTTCGTGATACAATCCCTGTGGATACGATACTCGACTTACCTATATACTTACACTTTTTAGTGTTATAAAATTGAGCGATCAAATTTTGGATTTGATAAATGCGCATTTTACACGTTTATAGTTGATATTTAAAGATGAGTTTAGGTCATTTAATGCGCCACGATCGATTCTTAATGTTTTATCTATTTCTAGAAGATCTGCGCTTGGGTGTTCTTTTTGTGTTGTGTAGGTCCATATGTTGAAATTCAACCAAGGAACGAAGACGAGCCAAAACTCACAATCGCCTGTTTTAGCGACCAGCCTGGCGGTCGCTAGGCTGGCCGCCAGCAAGCCAGCGAGCAGCGAGGCCGCGACCGCGACCTCGCACGCGCGAGCGAGACCAGCCCGAGAAAGTCATCAGACGATATCTCGCGGCCACGGCTAGCGACCGCTAGCCGTGCCATGAGGAAACCATGCGAAGCGTAATGAGACGATCGCGGCGAAGATTGTCTTGTGAGACATACCTCGCGGTCGACCTAGCGATCACGAGGAGTGGTCCCAGACGCAGCGGCGATGGAAAATTAGGGTTTGGGGTGTGCTATATATATACGGCAACACCTCTCGCGCCCCAACCGCACACACGCTCCCAGCACCTCTTTTCTCGAGTTTTCATCGCTTTTTCATATTTTTAGCTTTAGCTTCCATCTAATTTCATTCTAAAGTTTAGTTGAGTATTGTTCTTCATTAGTTTTACGTTTTGTCTACGATCCAAACGCTTTTAAATCCCGACAATCTTTGCAAATTTACACCGAGGTTGGGATTCAAGCCCAACGATTGTTCATCGACGCCTAATACGGGTTTCATTTATATAATTTCTATTTTTATAGTTAAATCGTATTTTATTCCGCTTATTATGTCTCGCTAGATTTTCGCTCTAATTCTAGGGTTTGCATGATCCGATCCTATATGTTGTGATTCTGTTATCGCTATTTACCTTCCGTATCGATTCATGATTCTTGGTGCTTATTTATATGTGTTAATTTCGATCAATCTTAATGCATATCTAGTTGTCGCTAATTACGAATTGTATTAATTGTCAATCGATATCAATGCATGATACGAATAAGCCTTGAGTCGAGGTGAGATAGGATATTTGTAGGAAGCATATTCTTTGTAATCTGTTTGGGTTGCTTGTTTTCACCTGAGACGACGTTAATAGGAAAACTAGTAATCTACACCGTAATTATCGTAATGTGGTTGTCGGTTATATATGTGATCTTCCATCTTATCTCGGATTAAAATTGGCTAATAGGAACATGATAAACATACATTGTGGATAGGATTAATGCATCCCTAGGGTTAGTCGTCCTTATCTGTTTTTACCATCCGAGTGTTTATTGCTTTATTTTTATTTTCCGCATGGTTACATCTGCTTTGGATTAAATTCCGAAGCCCTAAAATCTTACCAAACCATATATGTTGCTTGGATAATGATGAATCATTGTTGAGTTAGCTTCTGTGTTTCGCATTACAATCCACAATGGATACGATACTATGCTTACCTTCTATATACACCTTTTACGTGTGAAAAACGGAGCGATCAAATTTTGGCGCCGTTCCCGGGGATTGTTAAGATCATATAGGAATAACTTAACAATTTGGAATTATTAATTCAAGTTGTATTTTTAGCACCGGTTTCGGTGCGTCCGGTGCCTGGGGTACCTCTCTAGATTAATTTTTGAAAGAGCGCAACACCGGTTGGCCTATGTCCGACGCTTGGGTGCCTTTTTCTGCTGCAAAAGGATTGTTCCACACTTCGCCTTTCCTATCCATATTCCAATGACTCCTGATAATGCAACTCCTAATCCTGCACCACACAAAAACAAAACAAAAATGAAAACATAAACAAAAACAAAGCGAAAAGAAAACAAGAACAAAGCATAAAGAAACGTGGGTTGCCTTCCATGAAAAGCTAGTTTTAACGTCGCCAGCCCAACCCATTGATTCCTCATTTTGCTGAATTTTGTCGGGCGAGAAGCTTCGATCCGACTCTCATTATCCAATGCATCTCTGCTAGGCGATAACCATACTCCGGCGAATAAGGTGGCGGCTCATTTAACTTATTCTTGATTTGTACTTCACCCCGATCTCCCTCACACTTAGCTTGGAGCTTGGGGTCAGTCTTCTCATTGTCGATTTCTTTATGACATAATTCATTGTCAACTTCTTTCTTGGACACATGTACCTGCAACACCTTATTCTCATCCGCAATATCAAATGCAGTTATAGAAAAACATGAGGCAGTAGTAGAAACAGTAGAACTATCACTAGAACTATTAACTTGGAATGTTTTTCGTCGTTTACAACACAGTCAAACTTATCATTCTCTTATTAAATCAATAAGGGTATTTGTTGCAGCCATAAATGGCCTACCTAGCAACAATGGATGTCCACTCTTATGTTTTCCAGTCCCTTCTCCCATATCAATAACTACAAAATCATTCGAGACTAGAAGATTACCCATTCTTCGATCACACCTTTCGGGTGTCGAATAGTCCCCTCAGAAAGTTCTAACCGCATGCGGGTTTGTTTTAAGTCCCCAAGTTTTAATGATTTGAATAAAGAGAAAAACATTAAATTGACCCCGACACCTAAATCAAGCATCCATGATGCAGATTTTCCATTACCAAAAGCAACATTTAGAGTAAAACTACATGGATCACGTTGCCTTTGTTTTGGTTGGTGCTGAATGGGCTTCTCCGACTTAACCTCTGCTTTCTTCATGTCCTCTGCTTTCTGCTTTTCGACTATTAGATGACTCGGAAATGGAACAGGTGGCTCATAAACTCTGTGATGCTTAACTTCTTCCACTTTGATCTCTTCATCAACCTCACACTTCTCATTAACACTTGCATAAGCAGTAACAGCCTTGGCATGCTCCGATTGGCTAGGAAACTTTCTCTTTTAGTCTCGTCGCACAAATTGTTCAACAGTCCCAGCCAACTGTCCCACTTGAGTTTCTACTCTTTTCATAGATGCTTCCAAAGATTCAAATCTTAAGTTACTTTCTTGAATAAAATTTGTAGCGTATCCTCAAGTGTCGGCTTCTTAGGTGCATCAGGCTGCTGCTGAGTTTGCGGATGTTGCTGTCTAAACTGGGCTTCCTGACTTGATCCCCCTTGATTTTAACTCCAAGAGAAATTAGGATGATCTCTCCAACCAGGGTTGTAAGAATTTGAAAAGGGATCATATCTAGGCCTCGGCTGATAACCTTGCTGATTGCCTCGTTGGAATCCCTACATGGCATTAACTTACACTTCTTCATATGGCATCTCACTTGCTCTTTGGCACACATTTGCTCCATGTCCGGTTTCACCACAAAGGCCACAAGTTTCCATTGACATTACTTGTTGCTGTTGGTATTGAGGTGGTGTCAGAGGCTCATTTGCTCTCAATATCTGAACTTGGCGAGTGAGATCCACCAATTGTTATGTCATTTCATAGTTGGGCGTCACCTCATTTGCTGCAGTCGATCTTCGTCCTGCGCTTCTCCTTTGCTAGTTTGCAGCTAGCGTCTCCAAAATTTCGCTAACATCATCGGCAATATAATTACCAATGTCTCCTCCAACCGTATTGTCTATCATGTATTGGAAGTCCATCGTCAATCCATCATAGAAAAATTGATTAAGAATCTCGGTTGGGTAATGGTGATGTGGACATTGCTGCTGTAGTGACTTGAAACGATCACAGGCCTCATATAGAGGTTCTCCAGCAATTTGCTTAAATGTAGCAATCTTAGCTCTCAGCTCTTGTGTTTTCTGGTTCGAGTAGTATTTTCCCATGAATTTATCATATACGGCTTGCCAACTCGTCAGTGAACCAGGCTATAGAGACATCAACCATGTCTTGGCTCTATCCTTCAAGGTGTAAGGAAAACACCTCATTCTCAGCGTATCTGTTCAACCAAAAGTATACTTTCAATTGACTTCGCAATCGTACGAGGTGTTATAGTAGGGAAAGCTAACCCTAGTCGTCTCTCAAGGAAAACTTAACAGGGCCTAATGTTCGTGTTGATCACAGAAAACGATTAAATCCTAAACACTCTAATACCAACATGAGTTTTTGAGACATACGAGAATTCAAATACGAGAATCAAACAGCAAACCTAAGCCAGGGTTTGTCAATCCCGAGCTAAACTAATTAAGCGATAGATCTAAACTAGGGGTTGTCAAACCCTAGATGATAAACTACTAAACACGGAATCAGGAAACAAATCAAAAGCAATTAAATAAATTCTCCAAGCAAGAAACAATGAGATTCAACGAAGAACGATTAATCATGAAATCCGAGTTCAACTCCACTTGCATAAAATTCAAATAATTAAAGCTGGAAAGCAAGAACTAATCAAGAACCCAACAAGAACAGGAATTAAACGAAGCAGGATAAATCAATACGTAAACGAAACGATCAAGAACAATGGAACAAATAATCGAGAAATTACTTTCAATCCAATCCGAAAATAACACACTGATATTGCTAGAATCCGTAAATCAAATAATAGCGACGTTGCTAGAATTCATAAAGAAATAGAGTACCAACGTGAATTAATGTCTGAATTGTAACAAATTGAAGAACAGCTCCAGCGGCGCGATGGCGAATGAATTCAGAAAAATACATAAAAAATGCGAACAGAACAAAAACCTAAAAAACATATATATATAAAGGCATTGAGCGCCGCCGAAACGAGCACCCGCCAGACGCGGGGCGCGAGCGTCTTGGGGAGGCGAGCGAGGCGCGAGAGGCGCGTGGGTGGCGAGCGCGCGAAGGTGAGCCGCGTTCACTCCGAACGCGAGGTAATTGGGACCGCGCTCGGAGTGAACCGGCGGGGCGTGGGCGGGCGGGCGGGCGAGGCTGGGGCGGGGCACGCGGGCGAAGTCGGCATTCACTCGAACGTGCGAGGTAAATTGGGAACGCGTGCTCGGAGTGCGCGGCGTTCCGCGTGCGCGTGCACGACGGACGGGCGCCGGCGCGCGGACGCGGCGCGTGTGTGCGCGCAAATGTTCGGCCATGCGGCGGGGCCGTGCGCGACTTCAACGATTCGCCTCGCTCTCCTGGTCCGAACTCCGAATTAGGATCCGCCGCTTATGAACTCCTATCGCGATGCTCTTCATTATACTTAATCCTTGGTAGATTCATTTCATCCTATTTAATGCCGATTTTCTGTAAAACATTGAAACGAACCAAGTAAGTCCGAAACGATAAATAATAAACGAACTAACGGCATAAATGGGATAAACTAATGAAGACAACATGCAAAACAATACCAAGAATAAGCACAAAATGACACCAAAAACTCCCCACACTTATTCATTTGCTTGTCCTCAAGCAAAGTCTATACAAGCAAGAATAGAAGAATAGCTCATGCAACTAAACTCTTAATCTAATCAATCAAACCTCTTTTTGCAATTCCCCGAGACATGATGAGTACATAATCAAGGTTAATGTGAAACAAATCTAAGATTGTGAGAATGTCAAATAAACAAGAAGATTATTTTTGCTCAAACCCAACTCTCCGTTAGGCTAATTAACTAAAATGGTTACCTTTAGCAATAAGTTTCGCTTGAGAACACAAAGAAAGTATAAACAAATTTTGGAACAATGTTCGAAAGATGAAGTCTCGATGAATTCGAGTCTCCTATCGTGGTTTCCCATGCCCATTTCTCAATTTACGAGAAAGAGGCGTAATCCCATCCTCCATTTATACAATCTCAACAAATTATCGAGTTTTCATTCTCCTTCTTTCTTTCTTTCTTTTTTTTTTTTTTTTTGAAACAAGTATATAGGTAACCAAGTCATAACACTCCCCTAACATTAGCCGGACAAATCACATCAATAACCCCGATTTAAGATTTATTCACACAACCTCGCTCATTCACATTGCACTTCAATAACGTAACATCACGAATAAAGAGAACACATCAAGGTTCACCAATACCACGTAGTTCGGTGCATAAATTACAATCCTAACTTATTCGCATATACAAAACTTGAGTACAAGATGACAAAATAAGCATGATCTATGGTGTCAATCATGCACATACCCCGAGCACAACATATACAACATATCATCAACAACCCCCCACATATAGATGAGCACTTGTCCCGAGCTCTAAACATGAACAACAAAATAAGGCAAAAGAGAACGAGACTTCGATAACGGTGAGAGAAAAGGAGGACGGTCGGACATCGAGTTCCAAGGATAGTCCCGCAGCAGAAGCACCGTAAAAGACAAGGAAAACAAACAAACCACAAAAGGAAAACAACGAACCACCGAAATAAGGATGAGAGCAAAAGAAATAAGGAAATATATATATACTCCAACAAAGAAACCTCACCGCTGGTCCCATGGTGGTGGTGGTGGAGAGCGGTGTGGGATAAGGACCGTGTGTCCCACTAGCTTGAAGGTCACCAAATGTCGCTCATGGGTGTCTAAACGCCGGTAAACATCTTGAAGGAAATCCCAAACGCCTGCTTGTGAAGATTGATCAAGGCGCTGAATCGCGATTTTGGGCGCCAAGACATCGATATACCTCAAGACGGAACTCTCCGAAACCACAGGTCAAGATTGGTGAACTCGTGAATTGCTTGACCCATCTGCGCCGATACCTCTCAAAGTTCGATTCCGTGAGAGCTAAAGTCCCCAACTGCTGTGAAGTGGCTCAAAATCGCCAAAATCGGAATCAAAATGATCCCAAGACCACCGAAAGCGACGCTGGGACCGATGGGAGTAGGGGTAAGCAAGGAGGGTGTGACATTGTGTGCCGCTTGTCCTTCTTCGTGGCCCGATCATCGGGAATCTTCATCCATTGGGGTAGTTGTCCGACATTAGACCCGGATGGTCGGTTCTCGCTGAATGTGATATACTCTTGAACGACGCCGCGTGCTTCATAAGGAAGCAATGTTCCCGGTCAAGCAATCAATCGAAATCACCGAAAGTGATGGGGAGATGCTCAATAACAATGAGCCCAAGCGTATATCATCTCTAGTCACTCCCACAAAGTATTTGGCAAGTATAAAAGGGTATTTGCTCGAGGAGAGTTTGGTCTTACTTGTTCCGCCTCATATACTCAAATCGCCGCCATAAGAACGGTGTTTGCATGCACCTTCTTATTATTCACAAAGACACCACAAGAAGAAAAGCTCTATAGCACTCACTTTATCGGCTTGCTCTTTCCCTCATTAGGTTGTATGCTAGAACTTATGAGCGATAACCAAAGCGGGGTCTCAATAAAGGCACTAGAAGTGCTCACGATGACCAATTGTCAAAACCGCTAAAATTTTCCATGTCTCACCCATAGGAAACCTCGGTACATCGAAAAACTACTACTATGAAAACCCAAAACCTCACGCCAACCTTAGGTGTAACGGCAAATCTATTCTCCCCCAACCGACAGAACGCAGACTTAAAATCTTCACTGGTCTCGAGTGACACACAAAATTCCCTAAGCAAAGGCTTAAAACCATCTTCGGGTTCCCTAGTTGCCAAACTAAGCAGACCCCATACTTTCAAATATCTTTTCACAGTACCATCAACACCCAATGAAGCTAAAATAGACCAATCAAAAGAACGAGGGTGACTTATCCCTTTTTGGCGAATAACGGAGAAGAAAATACCTTCTTGGGGTGAAAGAATAGCGAACGGGGCATTGTAAGTCTCCCGTAAATCTTCCGGTTGTTCACCGGATCCCGAAGCACCTTCGTCAGTTCTTGCTCGTTTTGCCAAAGAGGCGAGAGGGTTTTTTGTGCGAACCATGCTTCAGAAATGCCCGGAAGGAGCTCGGAGCTAGGTGAACAGGCTGGGTGTGCAGGGTAGAGGGCTGTGCACGAGGAGGCTCGGCGCGAAGGAAGAGCGCTCGGCACGCGAGCGCGCGCTGAAGATGAGCGCCTTCTGATGGAATGCGCGCGCGGTGAGGGCACGGAGAGGTGGGCGGCGCGTGGCGAGAGGCGAGAGAGTCACCGCGCGGCTACTGGAATGCTACCGGCCGAGGTGGGGAGGCGCGCGGGTACGGTGAAATGGCGCTACCGGGCTAAGGCGGGCGGAACGGGCGAGCGAGCTGTGGATACGGGCGAACGAGCGTTCGTGAGGAACGCCGATCGAGAGGCGACGGAACGCGGCGGAGCGGGCGTCGCGAGAACGCCGGCCGAGATGGAGCGGCGACGGGAAGGGCGTGTAGGGCGGCGCCGGTGCAAGGAGTGAGAGAAGCGGCGGGCGAAGCGCCAGGGCTCGGACGGAGGCGGGCACTCGCTGATGAGCGCCGGCCGAGGGGCGGCGGGCCGGACGGATGGCGACGGGAAGCTTGGCCGGGAGAAGGAGATGACGAGGCGACGCGAGTGAGGAGATCCGAAGAATCAAAAATAGGGCATAAGCCCTAATATATGGCTTGTTCTCTCGAGCGCGGTTCTTCTTTATCTTTATTTTTTTTTTTTTTAATGTTGATCGCCGGTTGTGTTTGAACGCCGGCTTGGAGGGGCCTCTTCTCAGTGGTTGAGCGCCGGCTTGGTATGAGCTTAAGCTGAAGAAACATTCTGCCCAACTTTTGAACGCCAGTTCACATTGAACGCCGGATGCAAAAAGCTACTGCCCAAATTTTGAACGCTGGTTCATATTGAACGCCGGATGAGAAAAGCTACTGACCCAATTTTGAAAGTCGGTTCATTTTGAGCGCCACCGAGAATGGTCAGATATCAACTGGTTCGATTGAGCGCCAATCGTGAACGGCTTCAGACACTTCTTGAACTGACAACATTGAACGCCATCTTTGAAGGGCAAATATACCTCTTTTAAAACGCTAGTCTCCACTATAAAAGCTGCATCAATAGAGAGAAAAAGATCAGGATAACAAAACCAGATAAATCAAAGTATAAAAGAAAAAGAAAACAAAGAAAATTGTGGGTAAACTCCCAAGAGTACTCGCTTAACGCCGTGAGCCGACATAATCCGGTCAAAGGTATTGGGGACCGACAAGCGTAACGCTCCACTTCTTCCGACTCTCACGATCAAAGTACGGTTTGACTCACGACCGCTCACAAGAATGATCCGTTTGTTTTGGGTCGCGAAGAAACCGCCCATGGGAAAACACCTCCTCAACGAACAGGGCCACTCCACCTGAGTTGAGCTTCCCGAAAAGTTTCACCGAGACCGAAATAACAAACCTTCATTCCTTGCCTTAACTCTTTCGGACTATTCTCGATCATGAATCCTCTTGACTTTGTCCTTGTAAATGCGGGCGTTCATATGCTTCGTCCCAAGTTCTTCGAGTTCGTGATCCGGAGAGCTCTCCTCGCTCGCCTACGTGATGTCAAGATTCATGGCCTTAATCGCCCGTAATGCTCGTGCTCGATCTCAACGGGTAGATGGCACGCTTTTCCATATACAAGCCGATAGGGACTCATCCCCAAAATGCTCTTGAAAGCGATTCGGTATGCCCAAAGTGCAAGATTCACCTTCATCGACCGCCCTTCCGGATGGTTGGACCGCCTTCTCAAGCACACCCTTGATCCGCTTGTTGCTTGTCTCACCGTCTCAAGTTTGTGGATGATATGGCATGGACACCTTGTGGGTGATGCCGTTTTCCATGAGCTTTTGAACAACTTATTACGTAAATGTGCTCCCCATCACTTATGATCGCCTTGGGAAACTAAACTCCGCAGAATGTTCTCTGCACAAACTTCAAGACAACATTAGATCACTAGTCCGCGTGGGAATTGCTTCTACCCACTTGGACACATAATCTACAAAGAAGCAAGATATATTCAAAACCATTAGACTTGGGAAAGGCCCCATGAAATCAATACCCCAAACGTCGAAAATTTCAACTACTGTGATATTGTTCGTGGCATCTCATTTCTCCTCCCACATTCCCAACTCGTTGGCATCCGTCACATGAAAGGTAGAAGGAGGGCATCCTTGAAAAGAGTCGCCGTAAGAGACCACTGCAAAGACCTTGAAAGTCGTCTTTCGCCCACCAAAATATCCCCGCAGGGGTTTCATGACACAACTTAAGGACTCGACTTTGCTCCTCATCGTGGATGCATCTTCTAACCACCTCGTCCTTCCCGAGTTTGAAAAGGTATGGATCATCCCAAAAGTAATTCCCGCGTACACTAAAAATCTCTTCCTTTCGGGAAGTCAAATCAGTCTCAAGGAGCCACAAACCAAGTAATTAATAATATCAGATACCAAGACGATGAATTGATTTCCAAAGCATGCTCAAAAGGATAAGACTCAAGAAGACTCTCTTGTGCGTGTAAAACGAAAGGATTCGAGACGAGATAAATGGTCACCACACAATTGTCACTACCTTCCTATCTATGATTTCTATATCAAATTCTTGCAAAAGAAGGACCCAACGAATTAATCTAGGTTTAGCCTCGAGATTTAGTCAATGTAAATCTTAAAGCAGTGATCATCGTGAACAATTACCTTAGAACCAATGATATAAGCTCGAAACTTATCCAAAGCAAAGATTACAAATAAAAGTCTTTTCAAGAGTAGTGTAATTCATTTGAGCGTAACTTAAAGTTAAGCTAGCATAATAAATCACACGTAACATTTTATCCACACGCTGACCTAATACAGCCCCCACGACCACATTGCTAGCATCACACATTATTTCAAAGGGTAGCGACCAATTTGGGGCAACAACAACAGTGGCGAGTCAATTTCTCCTTTAGTAAATTGAAAGCATGCAAACATTTTTCATCAAACTTGAAAAGAACATCTTGAGCAAGAAGATGACATAAAGGTTGGCTAATCTTAGAAAAGTCTTTAATAAACCTACCAGAAAACCCGCATGTCCTAAAAACTCCTAATCCCCTTAACATCAACGGGTGGAGGTAATTTCAATTACATCCACCTTAGCCTTGTCAACCTCAATCCCATTCCTGACACAATATGTCCCAATACAATCCCACTCTTAACCATAAAGTGACTCTTTTCCCAACTAAGAGTGAGATCGCTCTCCACACAACGCTTTAACACACGATCAATCTTATCTAGGCAATCATGAAAAGAAGATCCGAAAACGAAAAGTCATCCATGAATACCGAGGAAATCTCCAATCATCTCTGAGAAGATTGACATCATGCATCACGAAGGTGCCCTGCATCAGATAGCCAAAAGGCATCCGTCGGTAAGCATATGTCCCAAAGGGACTTGTAAACGCCGCCTCGCTTGATCCTCCGAGCAATTGCAACCGATAATAGCCGATAATCCTTCAAGAAAATAGAAATATTCATGTCATTGTAGTATAGTGGTAAGTATTCTCACCGTCACGCGGGTGACCCGGTTCGTTCTCAAGAACGGCGCTAAAATTTGTTCAACCAAAAGTATACTTTCAATTGACTCGCAATCGCACGAGGTGTTATAGTAGGAAAGCTAACCCTAGTTGTAATATTCCAAAGAAACGAATATACGACACGGTATTCAACCCGTAATTGTGGTTTTGCCGATATTATCTTTTTACGACATCGAACTCAGGATTTCGATACGATATCGTTATAACGAATTCCTTTTATAATTCACTAAGGATTGTGGATTAAAGGATTGAAATATTACGAAATGATTCGTCAATATATTTTAACGTCAAACGCAGATCGAACGCCGCCTTTCATGAAATTTCGAGCAAAGGAGCTTGGAATTAATTTCATCTTAATTCCTTTATTAAAAGGAATATATTTATTTAGTAAGTATGAACTTCATCGCACCATTTTGAGATGAGTCGATTTTGAACGCTTTGAGACGTTAACGCCAACGCCTAGAGACGATTTGAAAATGAGTTTAATGCTCGTGAAATTATAATAATTAATTTCCTATTAATATTCTATATAATTTCAGTATTATTAATTATTAAAATCGAATTTTCAGTTATTAAATTCGATAATTTGATATTGAAAGTTTCAAAACCCTAAATTTATAAACTTTGGTTTTCACATGAATGACACTATTAAATTATCATATGGTATCTAAACTTTATAATATGATATATATGAGTGTTATTAAGCTATGAAATTAGTTTTAGATCATTAAAATCGATAACAGATTTTTATAAATTTCAAACCTAATTTTCAAATTAGGTTTCTTATGCATTAATTAATGCTATAATTATATCCTATGATATTATTTAATATCTAAATCATATATTATGATATATATGTGTATAATTGGGACGAAAATTACATGAGTGTCAATAATAGGTGTGATTTATATTTTACCCTATTTTTTCTAAATTGCTATCAGAAATCGATTATATGCTATATGCTCGATTTAATTATTTTTATGACATGTATTATATATCTATGAACTATACTATGATTAATACATGTATTAAGAGTATTTTAAAATTAAAACAGCCCCTAAAACCTCCCCCATGCTACCGCCACCTATGAACAAGAAATACACTCCACCTATTTTCTACCCAACGCATGGCTTAGCTTTTAAACCTAGCCTAATCATCACATAATCCTCATCATTGCTACAGATTTTTCTCCCATTTTGGGCTGAAAATCGTGAGAGAGAGAGATAGTATAGGGGAGACTCTTCCCATTCACCCCATTTCCCATATACACATTTTCAAACAACTAACACTCCAAACACTTCCATTTTCCTCTCCCATTCAGCAGAAAAATCGAGCTCCTCTCTCCCATTATTTTCAGATTTTCTTCCTTCTCTTCTATTCCTTCTTCCAAACATTTATACTATATTGCTTCTTGTTAATCCTACACCATTTCAAGGTAAAACAAGACCATAGTTTCGATTATTCTACCTTCTATTCTGAAAATTTCGAGCATGCTTATATATGTGTGTGTGTACCTAATGCTATATATATATATTTATGCATGTTTTAAATGTTCTTGAGCATGAGAATGTTGTTCTTGATGATTTATTTGAAAATATATGAAATGTATGCTTAGAAAATCATATGTTGTTGTATATTTAATCTTTGAAATGGATCTAGCATGTTATGAAATTTTCGAAACATATGATATGTCTAAAATTATTTTCGAAAACTGTATAAAATAAAATGTTGATGACCGATTGCTCCTTGAATATTTTAGTGATGGATTATTGTTTATTATCATGTTTATAATCCATGGTGTTGATTTGGAAATTTTTAGAAAACCCTAGGTATTTTTGTTAAAATACCGTGAGCTTCTTAAATAAATACCTTGGTGTATAATTTTTGTTTTAATCTTATAATGACATATTAATGCTCTAATGTATTGATTATATGTTATATGATTTAATTAGAATTTTTGGAAATCAATTTACTAATTTAAATCAAACAAACCGTGAGCTTGTTGCTCTTGAAGGTGATGATTTAATTAGTTTTGATAAATATTATGATGTTATATTAATATACTATAGTGTATAGACATAGTATATAATTATTGGAATTTTTGAAAACCAAATAACATAAAGAATCAAAAAAAGCCGAGAGCTCTTGAGCTCCATATGGTGATGATTCAAATGTTTTTAGTTGATGTTATAATGTTACAATGTTATAATATAATGTTTATTGATGTTGGAATTTATTTAGAATTTTTAGAAATTGTTTGCTATTTATTGGGTAATTATCTTATATTACCGTGAATATTGTTTCATTTTGTGAAATAAATAGTTATGATGAACTATGGGTTATATAAATATTATATACTGATGTTGGGATGTTATAATGAGTACATATCAATTTTGGGAATTTTTGGATGATTATTCCCTATTATTTGAAATTACCGTGAATATATATATATATATATAAATAAATAGAAAACAATGTTATATGAATTTCATAAATTCATATTCTGGACCATAGTGTATAATAATACACTATATTAATTTAGAAAAATTTTCAAAAGTCATTTGGTATTTTTAAACTAATTATCTAAAATTTCGATAATTTAAAAGGGTTTTAAAATCCTTTTAAAACAGTTTATTAATAAAAATTACTAAAATAATATTCTGACAGTTTTTTAAATTTTACAAAATTTTATAAACATAGATTGTTATGTTTGAAACAAACGCTCATTTTATAACGCTTTAAAATACCAAAATACGCTTTTATTTATAAAAGGGTTATTAAAATGCGAAAATAATTACAAGTCCTCGATTTACAAGATAAATCGAGCAATAGGACTTTACGATTCAAATCGATCGAATTCGATTTATAAGACAAAATTTTAAGAAATTACTTTTAAAAGTCAAAATTGTCGACTTTGTCGATCAATGTCGACTTCGCTGACTTTTCAAGTCAAACGCACGATTATACGCTTATAAATACGTCAAGACGCGTAAGATATACTAATTGAGTATGATAATTATTAGTAAGAAAAGATTTCACAAATGAAACCATATATCGAAAACGCATTTATATCGCTGAACGATCTCAAGAACGAGAAAAGTCAATCGATACGCATTAGAGACGATCAATTCACTAAGGAATTCACCACATCGATATGAAATATCGAAGTTTATCTTAGTTTTCGAAAGTCTCGAAAGACTTGAGCGACGACTAAAACCTCGCCAGAAGCGTGGACGCAAACGCAATGACGGATTTTCGACGAACAAACGAACCTCAGACTTTACAACGAACCATAGTCCAGTGGGCTTCCTTTCTTACCTCACGAATGTGGGCTTCCTTTCTTACCTCACGAATGTGGCTTTTATCTTCAAAATGCGGCCTTTTCACCCCACTAAAAGTTGCTTTACTCTTATTTCCAAACGAGTTTATTTACCGACTTATTCTACAACCGTTATCAACTGCTTTACCGCATTACACCGCCAAAATATTTCGCTTTGTGTATGGATCCTATCCGTTATGCCCGGTAGGGTCGTGGAGATGGTTGAACTATTATATCAATTGTTGTGGTAGCACCCAACCTTTTAATGTCGGGTCCCGTGCCGATGATAAATGCCCGCTAGATCGCGTGAAGGTCGAACTATACCGTGTTATAACATATGCTTGCGCAGAGCGACTGCAGTCAGACGGATTACGGCCGGTCACGGCGTCAGATGGGAGGCCTCCTCTCGACGCTCATTTATTTATTATTATGTATTGTGACTATGAGATACGGACCATACACACCAAGAAAATGCTCGCCGAGCTATGTTTACTTAATCGAATGATTTGGTAAGCACAAGGCATTTTAACTAAAACCCTCATGACTTACCCAATATTGGCAACAGAATCCAAATCAACCAAATGTTTTCGCATAAGTCCACTAAGTGCAATTTCTTGTACTTAGCCCCGCATGTTTGTTTTAAATGTGCAGTTGAGCTCGATGGTGATGATGGGAAAGTGTTGAGGAGTCCAAAGGTCCTCGACCGATCTACTTGAATTTGTGGTTTATACCTTAATGCATATCGTCATATATGTATTCACACACTTTCCGCCGCTATACTCGAACTCCCTTATTTACGCTTTATGTTTTTAAACTATTGAGGCCCATCGGATCAGGCCAAGTTTTGGGGTCCGATGGCCTAAACCTTTTCAAAAACAATATAACATCATCTCATATTCTGTTCAAGCATGTTAGCTTATTTTCACGCATCTCTATTTTATCCATGTAACCCCTAAAGTGCTACTCCTAGTACTAGTCACCCTCCAGTCCGGGTTGGTTCGGAATGGGGTCGTGACAGTATGGTATCGAGCGAGGTTGCTCTTTGAAACCCAAATTCTTTTTATTCTAAGTCTAGATCGAGTCACCGAACTTCTAGAAACCAATCGACTCCCTCAACACTCCATCACATCGAGCTCAACCGGAAAAAGGTAATCGATTCCTTTCTCAAACTCATGAAATGAAAATTTTGCATGATTGAACAATTGGATGGACTTTGAAGGATTTGATTATTATGAAAATTTTATGATGAAATGAAAATTGAGCAAGAAAATTTTTACCAAAATACTTTTAGTCGAACTAATGCAATACTTAAGTATTGATATGAAAGTACATGGTGGTACTAGTTGAATGATCAACATGGGATGAATAAATCCATTTTGATATGCATATAAGTTGATTATGATTGCTATGTTGAAATCGATTTCAAAAATTTTCAAATTGAAACCTCTCGACTTTCAAAAATTTTATTTATGATGAACGATATGTTATCATAAGACGAACTTAGACTCTAAGGAGCATGTTCACGTATCGTGAAAGAACATAGAAGTACGAACTTCTTTTCCTTATGCGAACAAAAGAACGATAGGAAGAATGAAAGTAACGATACCCTTGGGCACGAACGACGGAAGACGAGCGAGAAGGATGGACGAGGACGACCTCAACCTTTAAGCTGAATGACGTCGGCACTCCATCATCACTTCGACACGAGTGACCAGCAACACGAATCACGACATGGACGTCACGTACGGCTTCAGAATGTTCAGCCCGACTTAAAAACCCAAAGATGGTAGACGTAATACGTCGACATACGTCTCAATTTGCAATTTGGCACGATCGCGCAAATTTCCTGCACTGCGCAGTAGATTTGTTTTAGCTAGATCTCTCTCGTTAGGACTCCGATTTACGCATGGTTTTCACCTGCGTACTCCTAACGCACTGATCTTCATTTGTTATGAAGAACAGAATCCTTAATTCTGCCTCCAGAATACAATAGAGTCCGTTGAACTCTAGTTCGAGTGTTTGGTATAGAATAAGGATCTCATAGTTTATATTAAGATGTTGTTGGCTTATGTATACGTTTGGGTAAGACTAAGAAGGAAAGTTGTGGTGAGTATTGTGCAGTATGATGTTACCTACCTTATAGACTTGCTTGACCTTATCTAGTTGCTTCATGCTACGCTTAAGATATCCTTGCCGCTTATACGATGACGATAGTCGACTTATGTTAGTTTTATTCGTGATGATGGAGGGATGAGATATCTCGCGAGGAGGAGGATTGGACCACACCCCACCCCGAGGAGGAGGTGAGTATATATCGCCCGCTGATGTGCGCTGGGAAGACTTGGGTGAGTTCTCGCATATTATCTCCGCCTTTGAGAGACGCCCGAGCTCACGGCGTGATCGACATGACGGCATCCAGCGCTTTCTAGCGATACTCCCCGCACTGGATGGATATGCTCGAGAGATATCGGGATTACATCTACCGGGCGATAGGCAGCCACGACTTGGTGGGAGATCCGCCTGTGTTCGTGAGTCACCCGACTTACGATATAGCATTTACGGGGCAGCACCGAGAGGACCCTACCTCCTCCCCGAGAGTATACCGGCGGGACGAGTCGCCAGAGTGGCTTTACACAGAGGTCCCGAGGCAGATTGACCCGCCAGCCTCCTCCTTTCCTTTTGACGAGGGAAGGCCTCGCCGCTTAGAGAGGCAAGACGCCCTGAGCCTGGGAGAGCCGGATTTCACCCTCACTGCTTGGACACCCCAGACGTCCACCAAGACCACCTCCACCACCCATGGTCCCACCCATACCGCCACGAGCACTTTCATCTGACAAAGACGGATGAGAGTATCGATGCCTTCCTGTGCTATGACCCGACTCGAGTATGCTATAACCGATTCGCCCGACCACGAGCCTCGGCGAACGCGACCACCGCTTTTAACCCCATGCGAGATATACCGATGGTGGAAAGCAATGGAGCCGACCATCCAGGGACTACCCCTGTATGGACATTTCCGACAAATAAGATGATTCGGAGGAGGAGGAAGACCCCGAGGAAGACACGGAGTAGGAAAGACCTCGTGAAGGCACTAGGCGACGCCTTAATTAGAATTTGTTTTGTTATGTCTAGCGGTGTGCTAGCTTTTCTTCTTCTTTGTTGCACCTTAGTTCGAAAATCTCGAATCTCTTTTAGGCCGTGTAGGCCGGGATTATGTTTTCTGCTTACCCGCTGTTTTGAACATCCCGCCTATGGCGTAAATTTTGGATATATATACACATGACCCTAATAGGCTTTTATGCAAGTTATGTTTGTTAAGAATGTTATACTCTAATTGGGATCGCTTATGACAAGACCCAAAACAAGTGTGAGTGGATGTGGGCTATGAAAAGAATAAATGCCTAATGTTTACTTGTTTTCATAGCAAGATGCCTCCGAGAAGGAACCCGAGCAGAACCCGTGAGGTCGAGGACGGGAAGGCCGAGAGGAAGGGTAGAGTCCCCAACAAGAGCCGGAAGACAATCCCCAACAACAACCTCCACCTCAACCCGATCGCAGGATCGAAGAAATGTTTTAAGACGTAACCTCCTGCCTTTAACGGAAAGGCAACCCGAAGAAGTTCAACAACGGGTCGTGGCTATTGAACGAATCTTACCTTCTTAAGATGCACGGCACAAGAAAGGTCGTCGTAGTTACTTTCCACCGGTCGACCACCGACTTCCAGTGGAGGCCGAAGAAAACTTTCACACCGAAAGTAATGAGGAATTCTCGTGGAGGATTTCAAAAGAGAGTCAGATGAAAAGTATATCCCCAAAAGTTATAGGGGAAAGAGGCAGAATTTTTCCCGCTAAAACAAGAAAAATTATCCAGAATCGATCACGATCGCACTTTCTGTGAGACATCAAGATATGCGCCGGATCTAGTAGACACCGACTTGAAGATGTCGGAAAAGTTCAGGTCAGGGCTAAGAATGGAGATACGCATGCCTCTCGCCAGCCACGGAGACCTATCTTACGCCGAAGCTCTCGCACGAGCTGATATCGAGGCGCCACGACCGAGAATAAGACGGTGTCGTCTCAGGCACACGGTAATCCGGATAAGGGAAAAGGGAACTGGGAGCCCAACCGTGGAAATAACAACCGCGGAAACTACGGAGAAGCAAGTCACAAGCGCCCGTGGCAAGGAAACCCGCAAGAGAAGGACAAAGCCGGAAGAGAGCAGCCATGCTCCACCGCAAGGGACCACAGACCAACGAGGGCACCTCAATGCCCTAGATGCCATAGAGCACACAAGGGTGTGCACGGCAAACGTGGTAAGTTGTTATAAATGCGGGGCAAACGGGCATTACGCCAACAATCGCCCGATGTCACGCTCGGATGGAAGGCCGAACCAACCGGCAATGCTCACCATTGAGGGCTATACAACTTCAGCCCCACCACCGCAGCAGCCCAGCCCAACCCCAAAGAACTCCAAAGGCAAACACCCCACCTCAACAACAACAACTCCAAGAATGCAATAGCAGGCAGCCGCCACAACAACAAATCTCAAGAATAAGCGGTGGCAGCCACCGCCACAACAACAAAGAGAGGCGATAACCACAAATACATTAACGCCAAAGAAGCAAGAATAAAGCCAGCAACAACCGCCGAATCAGCCAGACCAGCGCCCGTCACCTCACCGGCTCAGCGAGCCTACGCCCAGACAGAGGCGAATCTAATGTAACCAAGGAAACTTGGCGTATGGGAGTTCTACTCGACCCACCGTTATAAGATCGCTCGACACGGGTGCTTCGATTCTTTATTGCAAAATCATGCGAGAAATGCCGGGCCTTAGGTCCGAAAGGTCAAGCCAGATATGAGGATCTCATCGCCTATAGGAGGAATTATGACCATTACACACTTTTGCTCGAACCTAGAGTCGACATTAGGATCACTTAAGGTTCGCTAACGATCTAAACATAATACCCATGGACGATGTAGACATAATCCTAGGGATGGATCGTTAGCTAAGAATCATTCCACGATTCTCTCAGAAGGAAAGGAAAATTTCGCTTCACTTTCCGGACAAGAAGCTACGATTTCCATGGGATCAAGACAAGAAGAAGAGTGCCAATAGTGTCAAGACTACAAGCTGGAGGATGATGAACCGTAAAGGATGTCTTGCATTTCTCGCCTATTTGAACGAAGGGATAAACCCAAGCACGGTAGAAGATATCAAGTTGTCCAAGAATTTTCTGACGATTTCGAGAATCTACCAGACTACCTCCCGACAGACAGCTAGAGTTTACCATCGACTTGGAACCGTGGTCGGCCCAAAGGTCGGGCGCCTATAGGATGGCCCCAAAGGAGCTTGAAGAGTCGAAAATCCAAATCCAAGAGCTTTTGGATCTAGGATTTATTAGCCGGTGTTTCACCATGGGAGCTACTGCTTTGTTTGTTAAGAAAAGGATGGTTCTTTGAGGACGTGCATCGATTATAGGAGCTAAATAAGATGACACTAAAGAACAAATACCCTTTACCTGCACTGATGACCGCTTGATCAATTGCGAGGAGCGGTGTATTCTCTAAAATTGATCTTAAGTCGATACCATCACCGAAAATACGGTCCGAGGATGTACCTAAGACCGCATTCAACCGATATGGCCACTATGAGTTCATAGTTATGCCATTCGGATTAACCAATGCACCACCGTATTCATGGACCTCATGAACAGTAGTATTTCATCCATTTTGGATAAATTGCTTTGGTCTTCATAGATGATATCCTTATTTACTCGAAAATGAAGAGGATCATAGGAATATCTAAGAACGGTTTTGCAAACCTCGAGAATGAAAGACTCTTTGCTAAGTTTAGCAAATGTGAGTTTCAATCAAGGAAGTTATGTTCCTCGACACATCGTGTCTCACAAGGTATAAAAGTAGACCCACCAAGGTAGAGGCCGCAAGAATGGAAATCACCCAAGACTCAAAGACGAGATTAGAAGTTTCCTAGATTAGCTGGCTACTATAGGAGATTCATCAAGGATTCTCCAAGATTGCAAGGCCAATAAACCGCCTACTCCTAAGGGAATCAAGTTTAATCGACCGATGAGTGCGAGACGAGTTTCCAAATACTCAAAGAGAAATTGACCAAAGGCACCAGCCTAGCAATCCCGTGCGGACAAGGGTATGTGGTCTATACAGACGATCTAAGACCGGACTGGTCAGGTTTTGATGCAAGAAGGAAAAGTGATAGCTACGATCCCGACAACTCGCACTTACACGAACCGAACTACCCAACTCACGATTTGGAATTAGCAACCGTAGTTCACGCACCGAAAATATGGAGACACCATCTCTACGGTGTGAGATGTGAGATCTTCATGCACTATAAAAGTTTCAAGTATTTCTTCAACAAAGGGATCTCGAATATGAGACAAAGAAGATGGCTTGAATCGGTAAAAGATTACGACCGTGGTATTAACTATCACCCGGCAAGGCGAATGTAGTAGCCGACGCTGAGTCGTAAGAGCCATACCAAGTTAGGATGTCTCTTGTACAAGAGGAAAAACTCGTCAAGAGTTTGGCAGACGAAGATTAAATTGGTGGAACCACCAAACAATTGTGAGTCAGATCGCTACACTCACACCGACATCTCGATCTAAGAAAAGAATTGTCGAGAGACAAAGGATGGAGGAAAAGTTGAAAAGATCCGAGAAAGACTAAGGTCCAAGGATTCAAGAATTTCCAAGAGGCGCCGGATAACGCCTTATTGTTCAAGGTAGGATATGCTCCTCGACGACGCAGAGCTTCGTAACGAAATCATGAGCGAGGCTCACGACACGCCCACACCGCCCACCCAGCAAGACTAAGATGTACCAGACCAAGGAAAATTTTGGTGGGAAGGCATGAAACGAGACATAGCTTCTTTCAGAACGCCGCCTTGTTTGCCAACAAGTGAAGCGTTTTACACCAACGTTCCTACGGGAAGTTACAACCGCTAGAAATCCTCGAATGGAAGTGGGACGATATAACGATGGACTTCACAAGCTTACCCAAATCGAGAAGAGGAAACACACCCATATGGGTAATTGTGATAGACTTACCAAAAGTGCTCACTTCCTACCTATTCAAAGCACTTATGGATCCGATAAATCGCCCACCAGACGCTAAGGAAATTGTACGACTACATGGAGTGCCAAAATCTATTACCTCCGATCGAGACTCCAAGTTCACATCCAGATTCGGATTAGCTTGCAAATGAGAACTGGTACGAGATTAAATTTCAAGATGCCTTTCCACCCACAAACCGATGGACAATCGGAAAGAACGATCCAAACCCTAGAAGATATGCTTAGAACTGTAATTTTGGATCGAGGTGCAAATGGGAAGAGATTTTACCTCGATTGAGTTTGCCTACAACAACAAACTATCAAGCGACGATAGTGGCCCCACACGAAGCCCTCAGATGGCAAAGTGTAGATCACCGCTTATCGGGATGAAGTCAGAGAGGAAAGTTATAGGGCTCGATGCAAAGAAACGAAATGATCGAGATCGCTCGACAGATTAAACTAAGGATAAAAGAGGCTCGTATGACAAAAATCTTACCGATACGCCGAGATCCGAAGCTACAATTTGATAATGGAGACAAAGTATTTCTTAAGGTCTCTCCATCAAAAGGAATTGTCGTTTGGCCCGAAGGGAAGCTTAGACCCGCTTCATAGACCTTATGAGATCCTAGAGAGGATAGGTCCAGCTGTTTATAGGTTGGCTCTTCCGCCAAACCTAGGGAATGTCCATAATGTTTTTCACGCCTCACAATTACGAAAATACGCTCATGACCAAGCACGTGATTCATCAAGACGACGTGACCTCGAGTCGACATGAGCTACAAGGAAGAACCCGCAGCCATACTTGACCACAAAGTTCAAAGAACTACTTGAGCAAGTCGATTCCGTTAGTTAAAGTGTTGTGAGACACCACGACGAGAAGAAGCCACGGGAGCTTGAAGAAGCAATGAGAGAAAAATACCCGGTCTATTTTTCTAAAGGTATACAAATTTCGGGACTAAATTTTTCGTAAGGGGTGGAATGTAATATTCCAAAGAAACGAATATACGATTACGGTATTCAACCCGTAATTGTGGTTTTGCCAGATATTATCTTTTTACGACATCGAACCTCAGGATTTCGATACGATATCGTTATAACGAATTCCTTTTATAATTCACTAAGGATTGTGGATTAAAGGATTGAAATATTACGAAATGATTCGTCAATATATTTTAACGTTAAACGCAGATCGAACGCCGCCTTTCATGAAATTTCGAGCAAGGGAGCTTGAATTAATTTCATCTTAATTCCTTTATTAAAAGGAATATATTTATTTAGTAAGTATGAACTTCACACCATTTTGAGATGAGTCGATTTTGAACGCTTTGAGACGTTAACGCCAACGCCTGTAGAGACGATTTGAAAAATGAGTTTAATGCTCAGGAAATTATAATAATTAATTTCCTATTAATATTCTATATAATTTCAGTATTATTAATTATTAAAATCGAATTTTCAGTTATTAAATTCGATAATTTGATATTGAAAGTTTCAAAAACCCTAAATTTATAAACTTTGGTTTTTCACATGAAATGACACTATTAAATTATCATATGGTATCTAAACTTTATAATATGATATATATGAGTGTTATTAAGCTATGAAATTAGTTTTTAGATCATTAAAAATCGATAACAGATTTTTATAAATTTCGAAACCTAATTTTCGAAATTAGGGTTTCTTATGCATTAATTAATGCTATAATTATATCCTATGATATTATTTAATATCTAAATCATATATTATGATATATATGTGTATAATTGGGACGAAAATTACATGAGTGTCAATAATAGGTGTGATTTATATTTTACCCTATTTTTTCTAAATTGCTATCCAGAAATCGATTATATGCTATATGCTCGATTTAATTATTTTTATGACATGTATTATATATCTATGAACTATACTATGATTAATACATGTATTAAGAGTATTTTAAAATTAAACAGCCCCTAAAACCTCCCCCATGCTACCGCCACCTATGAACAAGAAATACACTCCACCTATTTTCTACCCAACGACGGCTTAGCTTTTAAACCTAGCCTAATCATCACATAATCCTCATCATTGCTACAGATTTTTCTCCCATTTTGGGCTGAAAATCGTGAGAGTGAGAGAGATAGTATAGGGAGACTCTTCCCATTCACCCCATTTCCCATATACACATTTTCAAACAACTAACACTCCAAACACTCTCCATTTTCCTCTCCCATTCAGCAGTAAAAATCGAGCCCTCTCTCCCATTATTTTCAGATTTTCTTCCTTCTTTCTATTCCTTCTTCCAAACATTTATACTATATTGCTTCTTGTTAATCCTACACCATTTCAAGGTAAAACAAGACCATAGTTTCGATTATTCTACCTTCTATTCATGAAAATTTCGAGCATGCTTATATATGTGTGTGTGTGTACCTAATGCTATATATATATATTTATGCATGTTTTAAATGTTCTTGAGCATGAGAATGTTGTTCTTGATGATTTATTTGAAAATATATGAAATGTATGCTTAGAAAATCATATGTTGTTGTATATTTAATCTTTGAAATGGATCTAGCATGTTATGAAATTTTCGAAACATATGATATGTCTAAAATTATTTTCGAAAACTGTATAAAATAAAATGTTGATGACCGATTGCTCCTTGAATATTTTAGTGATGGATTATTGTTTATTATCATGTTTATAATCCATGGTGTTGATTTGAAAATTTTAGAAAACCCTAGGTATTTTGTTAAAATACCGTGAGCTTCTTAAATAAATACCTTGGTGTATAATTTTGTTTTAATCTTATAATGACATATTAATGCTCTAATGTATTAGATTATATGTTATATGATTTAATTAGAATTTTGAAATCAATTTACTAATTTAAATCAAACAAACCGTGAGCTTGTTGCTCTTGAAGGTGATGATTTAATTAGTTTTGATAAATATTATGATGTTATATTAATATACTATAGTGTATGTACATAGTATATAATTATCGAATTTTGAAAACCAAATAACATAAAGAATCAAAAGCCGAGAGCTCTTGAGCTCCATATGGTGATGATTCAAATGTTTTTAGTTGATGTTATAATGTTACAATGTTATAATATAATGTTTATTGATGTTGGAATTTATTTAGAATTTTTAGAAATTGTTTGCTATTTATTGGGTAATTATCTTATATTACCGTGAATATTGTTTCATTTTGTGAAATAAATAGTTATGATGAACTATGGGTTATATAAATATTATATACTGATGTTGGGATGTTATAATGAGTACATATCAATTTTGGGAATTTTGGACGATTATTCCTATTATTTGAAATTACCGTGAATATATATATATATATAATATAATAGAAAACAATGTTATATGAATTTCATAAATTATATTCTGGACCATAGTGTATAATAATACACTATATTAATTTAGAAAATTTTCAAAAGTCATTTGGTATTTTTAAACTAATTATCGAAAATTTCGATAATTTAAAAGTGGTTTTAAAATCCTTTTAAAACAGTTTATTAATAAAAATTACTAAAATAATATTCTGGACAGTTTTTTAAATTTTACAAAATTTTATAAACATAGATTGTTATGTTTGAAACAAACGCTCATTTTATAACGCTTTAAAATACCAAAATACGCTTTTATTTATAAAAGGGTTATTAAAATGCGAAAATAATTACAAGTCCTCGATTTACAAGATAAATCGAGCAATAGGACTTTACGTATTCAAATCGATCGAATTCGATTTATAAGACAAAATTTTAAGAAATTACTTTTTAAAAGTCAAAATTGTCGACTTTGTCGATCAATGTCGACTTCGCTGACTTTTCAAGCCAAACGACGATTATACGCTTATAAATACGCCAAGACGCTGTAAGATATACTAATTGAGTATGATACCTCATTAGTAAGAAAAGATTTCACAAATGAAATCCATATATCGAAAACGCACTCCTATATCGCCGAACGATCTCAAGAACGAGAAAAGTCAATCGATATACGTATTAGAGACGCATCAATTCACTATGAATTACCACATCGATATGAAATATCAAGTTTATCTTAGTTTTCGAAAGTCTCGAAAGACTTGAGCGACGACTAAAACCTCGCCAGAAGGTGTGGGACGCAAACGCAATGACGGATTTCGACGAACAAACGAACCTAGGACTTTACAACGAACCATAGTCCGTGGGCTTCCTTCTTACCTCACGAATGTGGGCTTCCTTTCACCTCACGAATGTGGGCTTTATCTTCAAATGCGGGCCTTTTCTTACCCCACTAAAAGTTGCTTTACTTTATTTCCAAACGAGTTTATTTACCGCACTTATTCTACAACCGTTATCAACTGCTTTACCGCATTACCGCCAAAATATTTCGCTTTGTGTATGGATCCTATCTCGTTATGCCCGGTAGGGCTGTGAGATGGTTGAACTATTATATCAATTGTTGTGGTAGCACCCAACCTTTTAATGTCGGGTCCCGTGTCGATGATAAATGCCTCGCTAGATCGGCGTGAAGGTTGGAACTATACCGTGTTATAACATATGCTTGCAGAGTGACTGTGTCAGACGGATTACGGCGGTCACGGCGTCAGACGGGAGGCCTCCTCTCGACGCTCATTTATTTATTATTATGTATTGTGACTATGAGATATGGACCATACACACCAAGAAAATGCTCGGCCGAGCTATGTTTACTAACTGAATGATTTGGTAAGCACAAGGCATTTTAACTAAAACCCTCGCGACTTACCCAATATTGGCAACAGAATCCAAATCAACCAAATGTTTTCGCATAAGTCCACTAAGTGCAATTTCTTGTACTTAGCCCCGCATGTTTGTTTTAAACGTGCAGTCGAGCTCGATGGTGATGATGGGGAAAGTGTTGAGGAGTCCAAAGTCCTCGACCGATCTACTTGAATTTGTGGTTTATACCTTGAATGCATATCGTCATATATGTATTCACACACTTTCCGCTGCTATACTCTGAACTCCCTTATTTACGCTTTATGTTTTTAAACTATTGAGGCCCATCGGATCAGGCCAAGTTTTGGGGTCCGATGGCCTAAACCTTTTCAAAAACAATATAACATCATCTCATATTCTGTTCAAGCATGTTAGCTTATTTTCACGCATCTCTATTTTATCCATGTAACCCCTAAAGTGCTACTCCTAGTACTAGTCACCCTCCAGTCCGGGTTGGTTCGGAATGGGGTCGTGACACTAGTCGCCTCTCAAGGAAAACTTAACAGGCCTAATGTTCGTGTTGATCACGTAAAACGATTAAATCCTAAACACTCTAATACCAACATGAAGTTTTGAGACATACGAGAATTCAAATACGAGAATCAAACAAAGAAACCTAAGCTAGGGTTTGTCAATCCCGAGCTAAACTAATTAGCGATAGATCTAAACTAGGGTTGTCAAACCCTAGATGATAAACTACTAAACACGGAATCGTGAAACAAATCAAAAGCAATTAAATAAATTCTCCAAGCAAGAAACAATGAGATTCAACGAAGAACGATTAATCATGAAACCGAGTTCAACTCCACTTGCATAAAATTCAAATAATTAAAGCTGGAAAGCAAGAACTAATCAAGAACCCAACAAGAACAGGAATTAAACGAAGCAGGATAAATCAATACGTAAACGAAACGATCAAGAACAATGGAACAAATAATCGAGAAATTACTTTCAATCCAATCCGAAAATAACACACTGATATTGCTAGAATTCGTAAATCAAATAACTGACGTTGCTAGAATTCATACGAAATAGAGTACCAACGTGAATTAATGTCCGAATTGTAACAAATTGAAGAATAGACTCGGTGCGATGGCGAATGAATTCGAAAAATACGTAAAAATGCGAATGTAACAAAACCTAAAATGTATATATATAAAGGCATTGAGCGCGGTTGAACGAGCACCCGCCAGACGCGGAGAGGCGGCGAGGCGCGCGGTGAGCGCACGCGAAGGTGAGCCGCGCTCACCCGAACGCGAGGTAATTGGGAACGACGCCGGAGGAACCGGCGCCGGGCGTGCGGGCGGGCGTCTGCGCGCGGGCGGGCGAGGCGCGGGCGGGCGCGAGGCGGAGGCGCGATGCAGCCGGGCGCTCACTCCGAACGCGCGAGGTAAATTGGGAACGCGCGCTCGGAGTGCGCCGGCGTTCAGCGCGCGGGCGTGCGCGGACGGAGGGCGCTGGGCGCGCGGACGTGCGGCGTGTGTGCGCGCAGATGTTCGGCCATGCGACGGGGCCGTGCGCGACTTCAACGATTCGTCTCGTTCTCCTTGGTCCGAACTCCGAATTAGGATCCGCTTTCGCCTATGAACTCCTATCGCGATGCTCTTCATTATACTTAATCCTTGGTAGATTCATTTCATCCTATTTAATGCCGATTTTCTGTAAAACATTGAAACGAACCAAGTAAGTCCGAAACGATAAATAATAAATGAACTAACGGCATAAATGGGATAAACTAATGAAGACAACATGCAAAACAATACCAAGAATAAGCACAAAATGACACCAAACAGTATCTTCTGTGAGCCCGTTCAACGGAAAGGTATGCACAACTACATAGAACTCCTGGATGAAGTTCAAAGCATCCTCACTCGGCATCCCATAGAACGAAGGTAGAAGGTTGAAGTGAATGGGCTTCAACTCATAGTTTTGGGCCGAATCCCCGAGGACTATGCATGACGTTGTCACCCCAATGACGGGTCGAGCAAAGTCTCGTATCCCCGGGTTTCCTTCCTCGTTGACTCCTCCATTTGCTGCCATTTCCTCTGGTACAAATTCATCACTCGGAGATCTAGTCTCCAAATTCTCGTGCTCAACTGTCGCTGAACTCTTCAGACGAGCTTTCTTCTTCCGAGTTCGAAAGATTAAAATCTCTCACCCTGTGAATATTTTCTATCACCGGTGCTAACTTCCTTTTAAGACTTCGACGACCTAGCATACACAAACACAAGACAAGAAAATGGATTACGCACACCTGTGGGAAGAAAAGAACCACACGAAAATAAAATAAAGAAAAATAGAAGAAAATGAGGGAAAAATAACACAATCCAAAATGCCTAAAGCCTTCCCCGGTAACGGCACCAAAATTTGTTCCGACAAAATTGTTCTTCTAAGTCGCTTGCAATAGTACGAGGTCCCTATAGAGTTGTAAGTTCGACCCAAGTCGAATCTCTCGAGGAAGACTTAACTGGGCTTATGATGTGTTACGATTAAAACAGTAAATCTAAATTCTAAACTTGTTTGGGAGATGATGCTTAAATAAAATAAACTGTAATTAAATCACGATGACGATTCAAACCAAGCGTTCAAAGCAATTCAGTTGCAAAAAGGATAATTCAAGATTGTGAGAAATACTAGGGCATTAGGTTCTTCGCCTTGATTAATTGATTAATGCTTGCTTAAGAAATCTACCTACTCATGCAATCCTCTAACTTTTAATTTAAACACTCGACTTTCGTTTCGTGGATCAAACCTAAGTTATAAGATTTCACAAATAAATAAATCATTAGAGTACTCGTTTCCGGTAACGTCTAACCCAATTGATTCCTATGGATGCAACGTATCTATCTGTCGATAATACACGAAACATAAACAATTAAATGGTGATCAATCACTTAACTGTAAATCCTAAGATTTAATTGGTATACTTAATCAAAACAAATAATCGATCAATCAATTTGAATCACCAAACCCTAGAAATAATATTAGTTCATGCTCATCTCACGGATCAAACAATTGAAATCAATAAAAATCATTAATTCAATAATCAAACGAAAAAAGAGAATAATAATCCTTACAATAGTAATAGTCGTTGATGAATCTCTTCAATTAATATTCTTGAATCACAAATAGCAAATGAAATAATTGGAAGAACTTAGAAGAAGAAATTTCAAGTGGAGGAGGCGCAAAACTGAACGAAAAACTGAAGGTGAACTAGGGTTCAACGTTCTAAAACATATATATAGCTCCCGAAATTTCACACGCAGCGTCGGACGCAAACCCAGCGCCGAACGTGCGCGCTCCAAAACAAGGCAAAATGCGGCTTGCCCAACATCGGACTCGTCTGTTCTCGGAATGGGGAGCCAGCGTCGGACGCAAGCCAGCGCCGGATGCGTGGACTCTCTGGACATGTAATACCCCACATTCATGTAGCCGAGATTATCTCCTGATTAAGAGCTTATGAGAAGGGCATTGCATCCTTAAGATCCTTAAGAAAGAGTTGTTTAAGCCAGAAGCTTTTGATTTAAGCTTCGAGACAAGAAGATAGAATTTGTGATACATTCGCGATAGAATTTGAGATAGAACCTAAGATAAGAATCTTAAGTCTTGTTTAGAATAAGAAGACTCAGATTTCAAGAGTTTTGAGATGATAAGTATGTGCTCATAAGAAGTTTTGAACCCAAAGTCTTGATTTTAAAGTTTTTGCTCTTTGTTATATATGTTTGCCGTATAAACCCTAATTGTCGGCAGAATACCTCAAATGGTTTTTTAAGTCAAAAATGTTTTATAATCAAAGTTTTGATGTTTATAATATGTTATTTGAGTTTTAAAGAGAATTTCAAGCAAAGAATGTTTTATCCGAAATTGAGTTTTGAAATTCGAATGGTATGGAGTAATAGCATTTATTTATAATAGTAGTGTTTAATTTCTAGAAAAAAATGAGAATTTTCTAGAAAGTGGATTATTCATCCTTATTAATGAAAATAAAAAATAGAGAAAGAAAAAGAATTCTTGAGAATTATAGAATTCTCTAGAAATATGGTGAATTTTCCACCATATTAAAGAAAATGAAAAATGAAATAAAATTTGTGGTTTATATATATACACATGCTTATTCATTTTCTTCTTTATTTTCTCCAAATTTTTGTGCCTCACATACACTACACACACTAAAGTTTTTCAAATTTCATGCTTCAATTTTTGAAGATCCAACCGTTGAATTTTCGATTCGTCTTCGAATCGAGGTATAATTCTATCACTAGAACACTTCTATGGTTTGAAATTTTTAAAAATATTAACCTATGTATAGTTTAAATTTTCGGTCATTTGAGGAATTTGTGAAGGGGTTATGTTTTGATTGATTATTTCTTGGTACTATGATGGATTCATCGTCTATGTATTGTTTAATGTTGAATTTGTGGAGCATATGTTAATTCTTTGGGATGTTGCATAATTTTTGAAAATTAGAGGGCTATGATATTGAATATATGATGTTGATATGCTTGATATTCTTTCATAAATGTGTTGATGAGTTGATATAAACATATTTTGAGCAAGAAAAACGTTTGAAATCGAACTTATGCAAGAACTCATATGTTGGCCGAAAATCCTAGCTCCTATTATGTTGGATTTTTGATTTTATTTGATCATTTTGACTTCATATTTGGATTCTATGATATGAATAAAGCTTAAAATGATTTATTCAGATTTTTCGACCGACGTATTCGAAAATTTGAAAATTTTAGTTTTACGTCAAAAATTTGTTTTCAATGCTAAAGCTTTGATCCTTGGATTTTAATGGTTGATTGATGATCTTTGATGATAGTTGAGCATGTATAGAGGTTCGATGGTGTTAGATGACGTCTTGCGCAATTTTTTACGTCGGACATAAGCTATGTCTTAAGGGGTTGTTAGGTTTTTGGCTAAGATTAGATGGTTTAAGCTTGTTGTTGAGTTTTATATGCTCGTTTAGACATATGAGGCTTCGTGATGTCTTGTTATATGTAAGATGTTAGAGGATGCAATAACCTAAGTTGATATGATCCTTGCTCCAATTTGTTGAATCGAATGAGCATCGTGGATCGTCGACCTTAAACGAAAATAAAAGGATGGAATTTCCAACCTTTGAATCTAACCCCAAGGTGGTTGATGCAACAACTCAGAAACGCTGAATGACACACAAACGAGATTGATGAACTCGAATGATTCGTCGATAAAGAATTCGTCTTTCAAAAATCAAGAGGAATTCGAGACTCTCAAGAGAGGCATAAAAACTCACGTTTTTGATTAATGATAAGTTGCTCAATTTGTCCAACAAATGGCCTTTATATAGGCAAGACTAACCCTAGTCTAACAAGGAAACAACTTAAATAAAAACTAACTTAACAAAGCCCATAATTCGAAAATAACAAGGCTAAAAATATTGGGCTTCCTAATGCACGAAAATACTAAATAAATAAATAAATAAAGTCTTCAAACTTGGGCCCACTCGCACATAATAAGATTAATCACGCCTGGGCTATCCAACTCGCCAATGGGCTTCTTCTTCAACTCTTGATCCCATACTTCTTGGATTAAGCCCATCAAGTTCTCCTTGAACTTCTTAGCTCGTGCTCTAGTAACCGGCCCAACAGGAACACGCACTGGGTCTTGAATCAACGCACCGTGGGTTGCATTATTCCCCTCCTCTTGAAGAAGATTTGTTCTCAAATCCAAGTCGTGACCTACATCAAATGGACTCAAATCAGCAACATTGAAAGAAGCACTAACATTATACTCACCAGGTAAGTCCAATTTATAGGCATTATCGTTGATGCGCTCCAACACCTGGAATGGTCCATCGCCTCGAGGAAGTAACTTGGAACGCCGCTGCATTGGGAACCTTTCTTTGTGCATATGCAACCATACCCAATCACCAGGTTCGAAGACAACCTTGCGTCACCCCTTATTTGCTTGTTTGGCGTATTGCTCTGTTCGCCTCTCAATGTTCATCCACGCCTTCTTATGAATCTGCTTCACAAAATCAGCCCTCTTCTTGCCATCAAGGTTAGTACGCTCTTGCTCAGGCAAAGGAGATAAATCCAATGGAATCTATTTAGAATGATATTTTCTTAATCTTGGTATTCTTTTGTATGTCATTTTCAATAGTTTGTTCTATTTATGTCGTTGGTTTGATTCGTATTGATCGAATTGGACTTATTTGGTTTGTTTCGATATTTTGCAGAAAAATGACATTAAATAGGATGGAATTTATCTAACAAGAATCATCCAATATTGAAGAGCATCGCGATAGGAGTCCGTGGGCAAACGGATCTCAATTCGGAGTTCGGACAAGAGAGAACGGAGCGAAACGCAAGTCACAAGACGCCAAGCGCTGCGAGCGCGTCCGGCGCTGGGGCACGCCCAGCGCGCGCTCCTCTCCTCCCAGCACACGTTCTGCTGGTCCAGGTCCTCCCCAATGCTGGTTTCCTCATCCCCAACACCGGTTTCCTCACCCCTAGCGCCCGCTGCATCTCCCAGCTCCCTCCGCGCGCGACGTCACGCCCATCCGCGTCCGACGCTCCCTGTTGCCCGTTCGACGCTGCACGGTATACTCCGACTTTGGGTGCAAGCATGTGATGTTGCCCCGGGAAGCAGCTGGCCTGGCCCCCCACGAAAGCACCTCACGTTGACCCCCCGGGAAGCGTCGTCTCGTGCGATGCTGCGTCCGACGCGGCCGCCCGTCCGGCGTTGGGGTTGGCAATCTCTCCCACTCGCGTCCGGCGCTTCAACTCGAGCCGGCGCTGGACATGTGTCCAGAAGCTTGGCGCGTCCGGCGCTTGGCTCCGTCCGGTGCTGGGTTTCTGTGGCTGTTCACTCCAGAGAGTCCTCGCATCCGACGCTTCATCGCGTCCGGCGCTGGATTCTATTTTTGGGCCCCAATTCAACTAATTTCGTGGGCTTTTTCGAGGGTTATATAAAAAGATTATCAGCTTCCCTCATTCTCACTCTCTCGCACGCACGCGTTTCTTTTCTTTTTCCTTTCTTATCCTTTTCTTTTCCCTTTAATCATTTTGTGCTTGGATTAGCAAGTGGATTGTACGATTCCGGATATTTGGAAGACGAATTTATCTATGAAATGGTTTTAAGTTTTTCTTGTTTTAATTATGTCTATGTAATCGGGATTAGAATCATTTCTACCATGAGATAAATTATGATTTGTAGAATAATACATGTTAGGGTGTTCTTATTTTGAATCGTGATTGTTGGGTCGATGATTTGCGATTTTCCTATTCGTATAAATTGTTTATTTCATGATCTTCATACATGGTGTTCGAAAGAATAGTGTAGGTTGATTGTGTGCTTATATTTGATTATGAAGATATGCGAGAGCAGATTTATATTAAATATGAGTTTGACAACGAAAGTGATCGAGAGATTGGTTTGTTGTTGGGTAATTGATATATGTGGATAGGGTTTTGCTATTGTGTGCATTTGAAGTGAAATATCCTTCGTAGTTGATGGTGGGGTGGTTGAGAGATCTCCTGTCATTAAGTTCGAGTCTAGCATCGACGTGTCGAGAGATTAGTTAGTGTTGACCGTTGGGTGAAGCCCGGTGTTTGATGCATTGTGTACCGGTCCTTGATTCATTAGTTGTGAGGATAAATTCAAACCCTAGAACACCGTCTCCAATTCCGTGTATCTGTCAATTCCTCTTGTTGTCCAAGTGCATTTGTTTTATCTGCTTTATTTTATTTCCTGCTTCCGTCCTTTCCGTGACAGATCCCCTATTTTAGGACGTTAGTATTTCTTTTCTGTTTTCGTGTTTGACATAGAACCGTAGCCCTGTTAAGCCATCCTCGAGAGATTCGACTTGGGTCGACCTTACCATTCTATAAGGACCTCATACTATTGCGAGCGACTGAAAAGAACAATTTGGTCGGAACAAATTTTGGCGCCGTTGTCGGGGAAGGCTTTAGGCTTTTGGTTTTGTGTCGTTTGTTTTTCGTGTTTCATTTTGTGTTTCTGTTTCTTCCCCCGTTCTTCTTCTTTTTATTCCTTTCTTTTCTTTTCTTTGTTTCTATTTTCTTCAACTGCGCGTGTGATCTTGTTTTTGTAGTTGGTGTCTGTGTCGTTGGGTTACCGCGATACGAATATGGTCGACAGGGCTGGAGGAGGAAAGTTCGTCGTATTGGGCAAATTCTTCTTTTGAAGAAGGAGCCCAATTAGACTATTTTGAGGATACCCGTCAGTCGTGAGCATCAAGCTATGATCCCTACCGAGGCATCCTCGTAGTTCTTCATATAGTCGGGGCGCCTTCTTCCAACAACAACCGATAAAGCCAACATTGGAGGATTCATTGCAAAGCATTCATTCAAAGTAGTCGGATGATGCACGGCGGTGAAGCCGACATTGGAGGAGTCATTGCAGGCATTCGTTTAGGCGAGTCAACCGGAGAAGCCGACATTGGAAGACACACTGACGTCTTTCATACAGACGAGTCAACAAGGGTTCAAGATGTTGGAAGCATCTATAGGCGTTTAGAGACTCAAGTCGGTCGACCGGCGAGATAGTGGAAGAATTGGTCTACAACCAAAGTGTGGAGGAGATGCGAGACAATTGAGCAAACTTCTTCAATCATAGTCTATGAAGATGATGAAGTTGAGGAAAGAATCAGTGAAGAGGAAGTTAAAGAGTCAAGGTTTCATCAAACCGCGACTAACCATGAACAACTTGATATGCTCCCAAACCGGTTAGAGGAGGAAGAGAGGACATGCATTGAGGTAGCATCTATAGTTTTTCAGCATCCTAATTCTCCAAAGTATTATGCTTTTGGAGTTGAAGTTATCTACTTTTCTTTGGAGAATAGTATGTTTGATTTGAATTTAATTGATTTATTAATTGCTACCTTTACTGTCCTTTGTGCTTACATTGTTACTACTGATGCTCTGGTTGAGATGGTATTCCTGCAGGTGAAGGACTATGGATAGTCCATTTTTCATTGGTGGAGCTCGTGCCATTGAAACGAGCGCTGCGTGGGAGGCAACCCACGAGTTTAATTATTTTTTTTGTTTTGTTCCTTTTCTTTTTCTTTTCAGGTTTTTAAAAAGTGAGATGAGAATTGTGGCGAGTTACATATCATGAACACTCGAGCCACCGGACGCCGCCACCGCTGCACTAGTTGACTTGCTCTCCCAATTTGGGAAGTTCATACGCATTTTACCTTTATGGCTTTTGTCTTAAGTGTGGAGGTGTGCTTGCCGCCTTTGTGTGTTGCATTTGACTTGTGTTTGTTTGGGTGTGTCGTCTCCATTTTATACATTTTGTTTGGATTTGAGTATGCTTTATCGTCTAGTATACGAGTAGAGTTGAGTGAGCATGATTTGATTGGGTATGCACGTCCGAACTAATTTCTAGAAATTCTTATCGATGCGTGACTTGGCGTGATAATTGTTGATGATTGATCTAGTTATGGGGCACGTCTAAGTAAATTGTGATGAAGTGATATGTGTAGTTGATTGTCGTTGCTATTTATATGGTCCCCTGCGTGTCTTATCTCGAAAAAAAAATGAAAATATGAAAAAGTTGTTATTTATAAAAAAAAAGTTGGAATAATTTGTTGATGGTTGAATAAGTGAGCTTAAGGTTGGAATAAGGGGCTCTACTCCTCTCGCTCAATGTTGCTTCTCGAATGGAAGCTCAAAAGTGATGAGTATGGAAAACCACATTAAGATAATCGGGTTTTCAACTCGAAGGTTTGACTTAATGAATATTATCCTATAATCCTCCTTGATTCATCACATCTGGTATTGGAAGTTGTGTATGTTGAAAATGAGATATTTTATGCAAGGTGTTTATATGAGTTGGCTATTCGATTATTAAATACATGTAGATCAGATTTATGATTTGCTTGGATTAAGCCGCATATTTAATTAATTATTGATTTATTATCATATTGAAAAATGTATTGGTTTAGAATTTCTAGAATGAAGTGATGTCATGTTTTATCTATTTGAATTTATGTTTTCTTGATTTCTTTTCTCGTGTCGTGATGATAATGTTTGCTTGAGGACAAGCAAAGGTTTAAATATGGAGGAGTTGTTTAGAATGATATTGTTCTTAATCTTGGTATTCTTTTGTATGTCATTTCAATAGTTTGTTCTATTTATGTCGTTGGTTTGATTCGTATTGATCGAATTGGACTTATTTAGTTTGTTTCGATGTTTTGCAGAAAATGACATTAAATAGGATGAAATTTATCTACCATGATTTATCCTATATTGAATAGCATCGCGATAGGAATCTGTGGCGCAAACGGATCTCAATTGGAGTTCGGACGAGAGAACGGAGCGAAACCGCTGAAGTCAGCGACGCCAAGACGCATGAGCGCGTCCGGCGCTGCGCGCCGTCCGCGCCGGGCACGCCCAGCACGCGCTCCACTCCTCCCAACGCACGTTCTGTTGGTCCAGGTCCTCCCTAACGCGGTTTCCTCATCCCCAACGCGGTTTCCTCACCCCAGCGCCCGCTGCATCTCCCCTCCGCGCGACGTCCACGCCCGTCCGCGTCCGGCGCACCTGCTGCCCGTCCGACGCTGCACGGTACACTCCGACGTTGGGTGCAAGCAGGTGAAGTTTCCCCCGGGAAGCAGCTGGCCTGGCTCCCCGGGAAGCGTCGTTTCGTGCGATGCTGCGTCCGTGCTGAGTTGGCAATCTCCCACTCACGTCCGTGCCGCAACTCCGCCGGCTATTGGACATGTGTCCGAAGCTTGGTGCGTCGGTGCTTGGCTCCGTCCGGCTGGGTTTCTATGGCTGTTCACTCCAGAGAGTCCTCGCGTCCGACGCTTCGTCGCGTCCGGCGCTGTATTCTATTTTTGGGCCCCAATTCAACTAATTTCGTGGGCTTTTAGGGTTATATAAAACGATTATCAGCCTCCCTCATTCTCACTCTCTCACACGCACGTGTTTCTTTTCTTTTTCCTTTCTTTTCCTTTTCTTTTCCCTTTAATCATTTTGTGCTTGGATTAGCAAGTGGATTATACGATTCCCGATATTTGGAAGACGAATTTATCTATGAAATGGTTGTAAGTTTTTCTGGTTTTAATTATGTCTATGTAATCGGGATTAGAATCATTTCTACCATGAGATAAATTATGATTTGTAGAATAATACATGTTAGGGTGTTCTTATTTTGAATCGTGATTGTTGGGTCGATGATTTGTGATTTTCCTATTCGTATAAATTGTTTATTTCATGATCTTCATACATGGTGTTCGAAAGAATAGTGTAGGTTGATTGTGTGCTTATATTTGATTATGAAGATATGCGAGGCGATTTATATTAAATATGAGTTTGACAAACAAAAGTGATCGAGAGATTGGTTTGTTGTTGGGTAATTGATATATGTGGATAGGGTTTTGCTATTGTGTGCATTTGAAGTGAAATATCCTTCGTAGTTGATGGTGGGGTGGTGGAGAGATCTCCGTCATTAAGTTCGAGTCTAGCATTGACGTGTCGAGAGATTAGTTAGTGTTGACCGTTGGGTGAGAAGGGTGGGTGTTTGATGCATTGTGTACCGATCCTTGATTCATTAGTTGTGAGGATAAATTCAAACCCTAGAACACCGTCTCCAATTCCGTATCCGCTAATTCCTCTTGTTGTCCAAGTGCATTTGTTTTATCTCGCTTTATTTTATTTCCTGCCTGTCCTTTCCGTGATGGATCCCTATTTTAGGGCGTTAGTATTTCTTTTCTGTTTTCGTGTTTGACATAGAACCGTAGCCCTGTTAAGCCATCCTCGAGAGATTCGACTTGGGTCGACCTTACCATTCTATAAGGACCTCGTACTATTGCGAGCGACTGAAAAGAACAATTTGGTCGGAACAAATTTTGGCGCCGTTCGGGAAGGCTTTAGGCTTTTGGTTTTGTGTCGTTTGTTTTAGTGTTTCATTTTGTGTTTCGCTTTCTTCCCCGCTCTTCTTCTTTTTATTCCTTTCTTTTCTTTTCTTTGTTTCTATTTTCTTCAAGATGCGTGTGATCTTGTTTTTGTAGTTGGTGTGCTCATGTCTTTGGGTTACCGGCGATACGAATATGGTCGACAGGGCTGGAGGAGGAAAGTTCGTCAGATTGGGCAAATTCTTCTTTTGAAGAAGGAGCCCAATTAGACTATTTTGAGGATACCGTCGGTGTGAGCATCAAGCTTATGATCCCTGGAGGCATCCTCGAGTTCTTCATATAGTCGGGGCGTCTTCTTCCAACAACAACCGATGAAGCCAACATTGGAGGATTCATTGCAAGCATTCATTCGGTAGTCGGCCGATGAAGCGGCCGGTGAAGCCGACATTGGAGGAGTCATTGCAGGCGTTCGTTTAGGCGGTCAACCGAGGCCGACATTGGAAGACACACCGACGCGTCTTTCATACTGCACAGTCAACAAGGGTTCAAGATGTTGGAAGCATCTATAGGCGTTTAGAGACTCAAGTCGGTCGATCGGCCAAGATAGTGGAAGAATTGGTCTACAACCAAAGTGTGGAGGAGATGCGAGACAATTGGAGCAAACTTCTTCAATCATAGTCTATGAAGATGATGAAGTTGAGGAAAGAATCGATGAAGAGGAAGTTAAAGAGTTAAGGTTTCATCAAACCGCGACTAACCATGAACAACTTGATATGCTCCCAAACCGGTTAGAGGAGGAAGAGGACATGCATTGAGGTAGCATCTATAGTTTTTCAAAGATCCTAATTCTCCAAAGTATTATGCTTTTGGAGTTGAAGTTATCTACTTTTCTTTGGAGAATAGTATGTTTGATTTGAATTTAATTGATTTATTAATTGCTACCTTCTTGTCCTTTGTGCTTACATTGTTACTCCGATGCTCGGTTGAGATGGTATTCCTGCGGTGAAGGACTATGGATAGTCCATTTTTCATTGGTGGAGCTCGTGCCATTGAAACGAGCGCTGCGTGGGAGGCAACCCACGAGTTTAATTATTTTTTTTGTTTTGTTCCTTTTCTTTTTCTTTTCAGGTTTTTAATAAGTGAGATGAGAATTGTGGCGAGTTGCATATCATGAACACTCAAGCCACTGGACGTCGTCACCGCCGTACCTAGTTGACTTGCTCTCCCAATTTCAGGGAAGTTCACTTCTGCATTTTACCTTTATGGCTTTTGTCTTAAGTGTGGAGGCGTGCTTGCCGTCTTTGTGTGTTTGCATTTGACTTGTGTTTGTTTGGGTGTGTCGTCCTCCATTTTATACCTTTTGTTTGGATTTGAGTATGCTTTATCGTCTAGTATACGAGTAGAGTTGAGTGAGCATGATTTGATTGGGTATGCACGTCCGAACTAATTTCTAGAAATTCTTATCGATGCGTGACTTGGCGTGATAATTGTTGATGATTGATCTAGTTGTGGGGCACGTCTAAGTAAATTGTGATGAAGTGATATGTGTAGTTGATTGTCGTTGCTATTTATATGGTCCCCTTGCGTGTCTTATCTCGAAAAAAATGAAAATATGAAAAGTTGTTATTTATAAAAAAAAAAAGTTGGAATAATTTGTTGATGGTTGAATAAGTGAGCTTAAGGTTGGAATAAGGGCTCTACTCCTCTCGCTCAATGTTCTTCTCGAATGGAAGCTCAAAAGTGATAGTATGGAAAACCACATTAAGATAATCGGGTTTTCAACTCGAAGGTTTGACTTAATGAATATTATCCTATAATCCTCCTTGATTCATCACATCTGGTATTGGAAGTTGTGTATGTTGAAAATGAGATATTTTATGCAAGGTGTTTATATGAGTTGGCTATTCGATTATTAAATACATGTAGATCAGATTTATGATTTGCTTGGATTAAGCCGCATATTTAATTAATTATTGATTTATTATCATGTTGAAAAATGTATTGGTTTAGAATTTCTAGAATGAAGTGATGTCATGTTTTATCTATTTGAATTTATGTTTTCTTGATTTCTTTTCTCGTGTCGTGATGATAATGTTTGCTTGAGGACAAGCAAAGGTTTAAGTATGGAGGAGTTGTTTAGAATGATATTGTTCTTAATCTTGGTATTCTTTTGTATGTCATTTCAATAGTTTGTTCTATTTATGTCGTTGGTTTGATTCGTATTGATCGAATTGGACTTATTTAGTTTGTTTCGATGTTTTGCAGAAAAATGACATTAAATAGGATGAAATTTATCTACCAATATTTTTCCTATATTGAATAGCATCGCGATAGGAATCCGTGGGCACAAACGGATCTCAATTCGGAGTTCGGACGAGAGAGAACGGAGCGAAACCGCGAAGTCGCGCACGCGCACGCGCGAGCGCGTCCGGCGCTGCGCGCCGTCCGGCGCTGGGGCACGCCCAGCACGCGCTCCACTCCTCCCAACGCACGTTCTGTTGGTCCAGGTCCTCCCCAACGCCGGTTTCCTCATCCCCAACGCCGGTTTCCTCACCCCCAGCGCCCGCTGCATCTCCCAGCGCCCTCCGCGCGCGACGTCACGCCCATCCGCGTCCGGCGCACCCTGCTGCCCGTCCGACGCTGCACGGTACACTCCGACGTTGGGTGCAAGCAGGTGAAGTTGCCCCCGGGAAGCAGCTGGCCTGGCTCCCCGTGAAAGCACCTCACGTTGACCCCCCGGGAAGCGTCGTTTCGTGCGATGCTGCGTCCGGCGCTGGGTTGGCAATCTCTCCCACTCACGTCCGGCGCTGCAACTCCAGCCGGCGCTGGACATGTGTCCAGAAGCTTGGCGCGTCCGGTGCTTGGCTCCGTCCGGCGCTGGGTTTCTATGGTTGTTCACTCCAGAGAGTCCTCGCGTCCGACGCTTCGTCGCGTCCGGCGCTGTATTCTATTTTTGGGCCCCAATTCAACTAATTTCGTGGGCTTTTTCGAGGGTTATATAAAACGATTATCAGCCTCCCTCATTATCACTCTCTCGCACGCACGTGTTTCTTTTCTTTTTCCTTTCTTTTCCTTTTCTTTTCCCTTTAATCATTTTGTGCTTGGATTAGCAAGTGGATTGTACGATTCCCGATATTTGGAAGACGAATTTATCTATGAAATGGTTGTAAGTTTTTCTGGTTTTAATTATGTCTATGTAATCGGGATTAGAATCATTTCTACCATGAGATAAATTATGATTTGTAGAATAATACATGTTAGGGTGTTCTTATTTTGAATCGTGATTGTTGGGTCGATGATTTGTGATTTTCCTATTCGTATAAATTGTTTATTTCATGATCTTCATACATGGTGTTCGAAAGAATAGTGTAGGTTGATTGTGTGCTTATATTTGATTATGAAGATATGCGAGAGCAGATTTATATTAAATATGAGTTTGACAACGAAAGTGATCGAGAGATTGGTTTGTTGTTGGGTAATTGATATATGTGGATAGGGTTTTGCTATTGTGTGCATTTGAAGTGAAATATCCTTCGTAGTTGATGGTGGGGTGGTGGAGAGATCTCCTGTCATTAAGTTCGAGTCTAGCATTGACGTAATCGAGAGATTAGTTAGTGTTGACCGTTGGGTGAGAAGGGTGGGTGTTTGATGCATTGTGTACCGGTCCTTGATTCATTAGTTGTGAGGATAAATTCAAACCCTAGAACACCGTCTCCAATTCCGTGTATCTGTCAATTCCTCTTGTTGTCCAAGTGCATTTGTTTTATCTCGCTTTATTTTATTTCCTCCGCCTAGTCCTTTCCGTGATGATCCCCTATTTTAGGACGTTAGTATTTCTTTTACATTTCGTGTTTGACATAGAACCGTAGCCTGTTAAGCCATCCTCGAGAGATTCGACTTGGGTCGACCTTACCATTCTATAAGGACCTCATACTATTGCGAGCGACTGAAAAGAACAATTTGGTCGGAACAAATTTTGGCGCCGTTGCCGGGGAAGGCTTTAGGCTTTTGGTTTTGTGTCGTTTGTTTTTCGTGTTTCATTTTGTGTTTCTGTTTCTTCCCCCGTTCTTCTTCTTTTTATTCCTTTCTTTTTCTTTTTCTTTGTTTCTATTTTCTTCAACTGGTGCGTGTGATCTTGTTTTTGTAGTTGGTGTCTGTTAATGCTGGGTTACCGGCGATACGAATATGGTCAGACAGGCCTGGAGGAGGAAAGTTCGTCGTATTGGGCAAATTCTTCTTTTGAAGAAGGAGCCCAATTAGACTATTTTGAGGGATACCCGTCAGGCTGTGAGCATCAAGCTTATGATCCCTACTGGAGGCATCCTCAGAGTTCTTCATATAGTCAGGACGTCTTCTTCCAACAACAACCGATGAAGCCAACATTGGAGGATTCATTGCAAGCATTCATTCAGGCGAGTCAGCCGATGAAGCAGCCGGTGAAGCCGACATTGGAGGAGTCATTGCAGGCATTCGTTTAGGCGAGTCAACCGGAGAAGCCGACATTGGAAGACACACTGATGTCTTTCATACAGACGAGTCAACAAGGGTTCAAGATGTTGGAAGCATCTATAGAGCGTTTAGAGACTCAAGTCAGTCAGTCAGCCAAGATAGTGGAAGAATTGGTCTACAACCAAAGTGTGGAGGAGATGCCGAGACGATTGGAGCAAATTTCTTCAATCATAGTCTATGAAGATGATGAAGTTGAGGAAGGAATCAGTGAAGAGGAAGTTAAAGAGTCAAGGTTTCATCAAACCGCGACTAACCATGAACAACTTGATATGCTCCCAAACCGGTTAGAGGAGGAAGAGAGGACATGCATTGAGGTAGCATCTATAGTTTTTCAGCATCCTAATTCTCCAAAGTATTATGCTTTTGGAGTTGAAGTTATCTACTTTTCTTTAGAGAATAGTATGTTTGATTTGAATTTAATTGATTTATTAATTGCTACCTTTACTGTCCTTTGTGCTTACATTGTTACTACTGATGCTCTGGTTGAGATGGTATTCCTGCAGGTGAAGGACTATGGATAGTCCATTTTTCATTGGTGGAGCTCGTGCCATTGAAACGAGCGCTGCGTGGGAGGCAACCCACGAGTTTAATTATTTTTTTTGTTTTGTTCCTTTTCTTTTTCTTTTCAGGTTTTTAATAAGTGAGATGAGAATTGTGGCGAGTTGCATATCATGAACACTCGAGCCCGGACGTCGTCACCGCCGTACCTAGTTGACTTGCTCTCCCAATTTCAGGGAAGTTCACTTCTGCATTTTACCTTTATGGCTTTTGTCTTAAGTGTGGAGGCGTGCTTGCCGTCTTTGTGTGTTTGCATTTGACTTGTGTTTGTTTGGGTGTGTCGTCCTCCATTTTATACCTTTTGTTTGGATTTGAGTATGCTTTATCGTCTAGTATACGAGTAGAGTTGAGTGAGCATGATTTGATTGGGTATGCACGTCCGAACTAATTTCTAGAAATTCTTAGCGATGCGTGACTTGGCGTGATAATTGTTGATGATTGATCTAGTTATGGGGCACGTCTAAGTAAATTGTGATGAAGTGATATGTGTAGTTGATTGTCGTTGCTATTTATATGGTCCCCTGCGTGTCTTATCTCGAAAAAAAAATGAAAATATGAAAAAGTTGTTATTTATAAAAAAAAAAAAAAGTTGGAATAATTTGTTGATAGTTGAATAAGTGAGCTTAAGGTTGGAATAAGGGGCTCTACTCCTCTCGCTCAATGTTGCTTCTCGAATGGAAGCTCAAAAGTGATGAGTATGGAAAACCACATTAAGATAATCGGGTTTTCAACTCGAAGGTTTGACTTAATGAATATTATCCTATAATCCTCCTTGATTCATCACATCTGGTATTGGAAGTTGTGTATGTTGAAAATGAGATATTTTATGCAAGGTGTTTATATGAGTTGGCTATTCGATTATTAAATACATGTAGATCAGATTTATGATTTGCTTGGATTAAGCCGCATATTTAATTAATTATTGATTTATTATCATGTTGAAAAATGTATTGGTTTAGAATTTCTAGAATGAAGTGATGTCATGTTTTATCTATTTGAATTTATGTTTTCTTGATTTCTTTTCTCGTGTCGTGATGATAATGTTTGCTTGAGGACAAGCAAAGGTTTAAGTATGGAGGAGTTTTTAGAATGATATTGTTCTTAATCTTGGTATTCTTTTGTATGTCATTTCAATAGTTTGTTCTATTTATGTCGTTGGTTTGATTCGTATTGATCGAATTGGACTTATTTAGTTTGTTTCGATGTTTTACAGAAAAATGACATTAAATAGGATGAAATTTATCTACCAAGAATTATCCTATATTGAATAGCATCGCGATAGGAATCCGTGGGCGCAAACGGATCTCAATTCGGAGTTCGGACGAGAGAGAACGGAGCGAAACCGCTGGTCGCGCAAGACGCCAAGCGCGCGAGCGCGTCCGGCGCTGCGCGCCGTCCGCGCCGGGCACGCCCAGCACGCGCTCCACTCCTCCCAACGCACGTTCTGTTGGTCCAGGTCCTCCCAACACGGTTTCCTCATCCCCAACGCCGGTTTCTCACCCCAGCGCCAGCATCTCCCGCGCCCTCCGCGCGACGTCACGCCCATCCGCATCCGGCGCACCCTGCCGCCGTCCGGCGCTGCGGTACACTCCGGCGTTGGGTGCAAGCGGGTGAAGTTGCCCCGGAAGCAGCTGGCCTGGCTCCCGTGAAAGCACCTCACGTTGACCCCGGGAAGCGTCGTTTCGTGCGATCTGCGTTCGCGCGGGGTTGGCAATCTCTCCCACTCACGTCCGTGGCCGCAACTCCGGCCGGTCTTTGGACATGTGTCCGAAGCTTGCGCGTCGGTGCTTGCTCCGTCCGGCGCTGGTTTCGTGGCTGTTCACTCAGAGTCCTCGCGTCCGACGCTTCGTCGCGTCCGTATTTTTCTATTTTTGGGCCCCAATTCAACTAATTTCGTGGGCTTTTTCGAGGGTTATATAAAAAGATTATCAGCCTCCCTCATTCTCACTCTCTCGCACGCGCGTGTTTCTTTCTTTTTCCTTTCTTTTCCTTTTCTTTTCCTTTAATCATTTTGTGCTTGGATTAGCAAGTGGATTATCGATTCCGATATTTGGAAGGCAATTTATCTATGAAATGGTTGTAAGTTTTTCGGTTTTAATTATGTCTATGTAATCGGATTAGAATCATTTCTACCATGAGATAAATTATGATTTGTAGAATAATACATGTTAGGGTGTTCTTATTTTGAATCGTGATTGTTGGGTCGATGATTTGTGATTTTCCTATTCGTATAAATTGTTTATTTCATGATCTTCATACATGGTGTTCGAAAGAATAGTGTAGGTTGATTGTGTGCTTATATTTGATTATGAAGATATGCGAGAGCAGATTTATATTAAATATGAGTTTGACAACGAAAGTGATCAAGAGATTGGTTTGTTGTTGGGTAATTGATATATGTGGATAGGGTTTTGCTATTGTGTGCATTTGTAGTGAAATATCCTTCGTAGTTGATGGTGGGGTGGTTGAGAGATCTCCGTCATTAAGTTCGAGTCTAGCATTAGACGTGTCGAGAGATTAGTTAGTGTTGACCGTTGGGTGAAAGCGTGGGTGTTTGATGCATTGTGTACCGTCCTTGATTCATTAGTTGTGAGGATAGATTCGAACCCTAGAACACCGTCTCCAATTCCGTATCTCACGATTCCTCTTGTTGTCCAAGTGCATTTGTTTTATCTCGCTTTATTTTATTTCCTCTTGAGTCCTTTCCGTGATGCGGATCCCTATTTTAGGACGTTAGTATTTCTTTTCTGTTTTCGTGTTTGACATAGAACCGTAGCCCTGTTAAGCCATCCTCGAGAGATTCGACTTGGGTCGACCTTACCATTCTATAAGGACCTCGTACTATTGCGAGCGACTGAAAAGAACAATTTGGTCGGAACAGAATCAAAGGATTAAAACCATACACAATTTCAAATGGCGAAAACTTAGTAGTAGAATGAACAGAATGATTATAAGCAAACTCAAAATGAGGCAAACACTCTTCCCAAGACTTAATGTTCTTCTTAATGATAGCTCTAAGTAGAGTAGACAAAGTCATATTTACTACCTCGGTTTGACCATCAGTTTGTGGATGATAAGTAGTAGAAAACAGAAATTTAGTACCTAACTTACATCACAATGTCTTCCAAAAGTAACTCAAGAACTTAGCATCTCTATCAGAAACATTAGTCCTAGGCATACCATGCAATCTAACGATTTCTCTAAAGAACAAATTAGCCACATGAGATGCATCATCAGATTTATGACATGGAATGAAATGTGCCATCTTAGAAAATCTATTAACAACAACAAAAATAAAGTCTCTACCAAGCTTAGTCTTAGGCAAGCCTAACATAAAATCCATAGAAATATCAATCCAAGGTGCTGTTGGAATAGACAATGGTGTATACAACCCATGGGAACTCATCCTAGACTTAGTTTGTTTACATGTAACACAACGACCACAAATTCTCTCAACATCTCGTTTCATATGAGGCCAAAAGAAATGCCCATGCAGAACAGCTAAAGTCTTAGCAATGCCAAAATGTCCCATCAAACCCCCACCATGAGACTCAAGCACTAACAATTCACGTAGAGAAGACTTAGGAACACACAACTTATTCTTCCTAAAATGATAGTTATCATGCCTAAAATACTCTCCACTAGCAGATCTCTCACATGCTCGATAAGTTTCACCAAAATCATCATCATTCTTATACAAACTCTTAAGGCTCTCAAAACCAAGCAACTTAGTATCTAAAGTAGAGATCAAGGTATACCTCCGAGAAAATGCATCAGCCACCACATTCTCTTTACCTTGCTTGTATTTGATGACGTACGGGAACGTCTCAATGAACTCACTCCACTTAGCATGCCTCTTGTTCAACTTGTGCTGCCCTTTCGAATGCTTCAACGACTCATGATCCGTATAAATGACGAACTCCTTAGGCCACAGATAGTTCTGCCACATTTGCAATGCTCAAACCAGTGCATACAACTCCTTATCATACGTTGGAAAATTCAACGTTGCTCCGTTTAGCTTCTCGCTGAAGTAAGCCACTGGTCTCTCCCCTTGCATCAAAATTGCACCGATACCAACACCAGAAGCATCACATTCAATCTCAAAAGACTTAGAAAAGTTAGGAAGAGATAATACTGGGGCGTGTGTGAGTTTGTGCTTCAAAAGCTGAAACGCCTCTTCTTGTGCCTTTCCCCACTTGAACGCCACATTCTTCTTGATGACTTCTGTTAAGGGTGCTACTAGACTGCTAAATTGAGGCACAAATCTCCGGTAGAAGCTCGCAAGTCCATGGAAACTTCGAACTTCTCCAATGCTCTTGGGACTCGGCCACTCATGGATGGCTCGTACTTTCTCCTTATCAACTTGTACACCCTGTGCACTAACAACAAAACCAAGAAACACGAGTTTGTCCGTACAAATGACGCACTTCTTAAGATTAGCAAACAACCTCTCTTTCCTAAGCGCATCTAAAACAGATCTCAAATGTCCCTCATGCTCATCATGACTTTTGCTATACACTAAGATATCATCAAAGTAGACAACTACAAATCTGCCAATATAAGCACACAAAACATGATTCATAAGACGCATAAACGTACTAGGTGCATTAGTCAATCCAAAAGGCATAACTAACCACTCATACAAACCAAGTTTAGTTTTAAAAGCAGTTTTCCACTCATCACCCTCTTTGATTCGAATTTGATGATAACCACTTCTCAAATCTATCTTAGAAAACACACAAGAACCATGCAACTCATCTAACATATCATCTAAACGAAGGATGGGATGACGATACTTTACCGTGATTTTGTGTATAGCTCTGCAATCACAGAACATTCTCATCGTCGAGTCCTTCTTCGGTACCAGTAGAATTGGAACTGCGCATGGACTCAAACTTTCCCTCACATGCCCTTTCGCCAACAACTCTCTAATCTGTCTCTCCAATTCCTTTGTCTTCTCTGGATTGGTACGATAGGCTGGCCTATTTGGAAGAGTGGCACCTGGCACGAAATCTATTTGTTGTTCAATCCCTCGAATCGGTGGTAGACTAGGTGATGTATCTTCTGGAAAGACATCATCAAATTCCTGCAAAACAGTGGAAATAGAAGGGGTAGAAGTGAGATCGATGTCGATGGTGGAAACCAAGTTCTCTTTGTACAAAAGTACAACCAAAGGCCTCTCCTCCTGCACCGCCCACTTCAGATCGCTAGCCCGTGCAAGACATGACTTCTGGACCACCCCTTTCTCCTTATTCTCTCAATTCTGCTCCTTGGATTTCACCATCACTGCCTCCTTTTGCAACTGCACTTGATCCTTATACACTTGTTTAGGAGTAAGTGGAACAATCGACACTCTCTTCTGCTTGTACTCAAAGGAATATTTTTTGGAGAAACCATCATGGGTCACACGTCGATCGAACTGCCACGGACGTCCTAACAAAATATGGCTCGCTTGCATAGGGACTACATCGTACAACACCTCATCCTCATACTTCCTAATGCGAAATGGCACATTCACTTGCTTTGTAACCTTAACGACGCCTGCGTCGTTCAACCACTACAATCGGTATGGCTTGGGATGCTTTTTCAAAGGCAGTCCTAATCTCTCCACCATTGATACACTAGCAACGTTAGTGCAACTCCCGCCATAAACAATCATACTGCACACCTTGTCTTTCACATGGCATCTCGTGTAATATGTTCTCTTGTTGTTCCTTCTCATCTGCCTGATTCTGAACACTTAGAACTCTCCTGGTTATATAAATAAGACCGGTAGGCGGTGTAATCTCTTCAACCTCTTCTTCATCAGAATCCTCCAAGGCTGACATCTCTGGATCTACAGCCTCATCATCGGTTACAACTTCTCCATCATCTCTCATGATCATAACTCGTCTGTTTGGACACTCACTCATGATATGCCCAAATCCTTGACACTTGTAGCACTTTCGATCACGATTACGAGCATCCGGAAACGTTGGCTTTCCTTGATTTGCTGAACTGGATGATTCTACTCTCGGCTTCACAAACGGTTTTCGTTCATCCCTTAGCTGCTCTTCCTTCTTCCATTGACTCCCTTTTGATGAGGAGCCACTAGTCGTAGCTTGAGGTTGTTTCCAATTAGTCTGATGCTTCCGCGCATTACTCCTCCTCTTGAGCTGGTTCTCTATCTTGATGGCCATGTGAACCATTTCTTCCAGCTCAACATAGTGTTGCAGCTCCACACCATTTCTAATCTCCCAGTTCAAACCAGCCAAGAACCTTGCCATGGTCGCCTCACTATCCTCCACAATATTGGCTCGAATCATAGCTACCTCCATCTCCTTGAAGTACTCATCCACACTTCTAATCCCTTGCTTCAGATTTTGAAGCTTATTGTACAACTCTCTATAGTAATGAGATGGTACAAATCGCTTCCTCTTAATAGCCTTCATCTCTTCCCAAGTCTGAATAGGTTGTTCCCGATTTCTCTTCCTACTCGTCACCAACTGATCCCACCAAACTAGTGCATAATCAGAGAACTCAATCGCTGCTAACTTCACCTTCTTTAGCTCAGAATAGTTGTGACAGTCAAACATCAACTCCACCTTTCTCTCCCACTCAAGATATGCCTCTGGATCGTTCTTCCATTTGAATGAAGGAATGTTCATCTTGATGTTACCCATATTGTTATCTTCTCTATTCCTCCAATCCCTTCGATGAAAACTTCTGGCATCATCATCGTCGTACTCTGTATCCTCTCCATTATCATCAAACTCGGGCTCTCTGTGTAGTTGATAACCTCGGCCCCTACCATTACCTCTACCTAGATCACCTCGATCACCTCGACCATCTCGACCACCTCTTCTGCCAGTGCCTCACGTAGGTGTAACGAACTTGTCACGAGAAGCTTCGATGTCACTGATACTCGCATGCACCTCGTCCATCTCGGATCTCAACATCTTGGCAAATTCTGATTTCATTGCCTCGAACTAGAACTTCGTTTTTGGATCGAAGCCGAACTGATCTTCCGGCTTGTCATTGCCGGACCCGTCTCTAGATGTACCTGACATTTTTTTTTACTTTTTTATATATATATTTTTTCTTTTTTTTTCCTTTTTTTCTTTTTCTTTTTTTGCTTTTTAAAACACAAAAACAAGAAATAGGTTAGCTAAAACAAGATCCTCACCACCTCACAATCACTCGTGTATCACTCAAAGATTATTCACTCAGCTCACGTGTATCACTCGATAATCAATGGCTTTTACCCTCTATTGGTCTCACCTCTCTTGCCTTTTTTCACTCAATATCCCCTCTCAAGGTACAAATTCTCTCAATCTACTACTTGAATCCAATATCGACTACTCAAAAGACGGGAAACGTGGAAGAAATTTTTTTGGAAAGACAGAATGCAGAAACTAACTCTATAGACTCTAGATGACTCAAGGAACCTAAAAATCACGACGACACGTAACCAAAACACGGAAAAGGTGCTACGCATAAATTTGCTCAACACGGTCTATTCTACCCAAGTAACCCAGAAAACACAACGAGGTTTAACTGAATTTCAAAAAAAATACACAGAATACGCACCAAACGACTATAAACGTACTAAGGAACACAAGAAAAAATTTGCTCGAAGCAAGATTCAAAATTTTTAATTGATACTGATATTGATATGGATAATGATAGCCCAAATGAATATGGATAAGGTATGATATGGATATGGATAATGTCTGATATGATATGGATAATGATAGGTATGATAAGGATAATGATATGATATGAATCACAGATATGGTCGAACCCTAGATATCGGATGAACAACCCTAGCCGCTACCCACTTCACAAAGTCGAGTCGAAACGAAAGACAAACTAAAATGAATCTGACCTTGATAATCCTCATTTTTACCTGATTTATAAGGCTATATTCATTTCGTTTATAATTGATAAGTGGTCTTTTGAGCTGTCTTTTTATATATTTATGTTTACCTTGGAAGATATTATGCCGTGTGTGTTTCATGTCATTTTAGCATAGGTTTTGATGTCAAAAAGGTGGATCACGTCATCATACTTATCATCCAACTCTGCAGCAGCCACTCTTCTGATCGGCTGTCTCTCCATCGGCCATTGATAGCTATTGGATCTGCTTTAATTGATGTGCAGGAATGTGATCTTACATTTTGTGTCAATGATGAGGAGCTGAAAATCTCAATATATGATGCCATCAAGCCACACGATAGTTCAGAGCATGAAGAGTGTCATTCAATCACCACTGTTGCAGCTAGCCAAATCTCGAGCTTAGATGGAAATCGACCAGTCGACAAGGATGCTACAAAGAAGAGATGGACTCGGCATGGAACTCCGAGTGAATTGTTCAAGTTTGGGGGAGGCCACTTCCACACTCAGTGGTGGTCTGCGGTAAATGAAAAATATGGAGGCAAGCACAGATTTTGGAAGAAGTCTGCTGCCAAAACGCCAGATTGATCGAGGTATGAAATGGTCTAGCTAAAGACATTTAAATTTAGCACTTGTTGGGAGGTAACCCAATTTTTTGTTTTGTTTTGTTTTGTTTTCGTTTTCTTTCGTTTTTGTTTTGTTTTTCTTGTTTGGGTTTTGTGTCTGTTTTGGGTTGAGTTGAATGACGAGCAGCCGATGATGAGAATTGTTTTTATTAGAAAATTTATTGCAACTGATTTTGTTAGACGAAGCATGTTATGATTATTGTGAGTATTGAGCCTTTGAGAACTTGATCACATTTTTGAAACCTGTGAGACTTGAGCTTTTGACTGTCATATCTTTTCAGTCTTGTTTCTTTCTGTGTGAATAGTTTGAAATAACATGTGTTTCTCTAGAACTTGCTCTGGTTCTTTTTCGAGGTTGCATTGATGTGCTTAAGAATTATGAGATGATATTAGACATTCTTTTCTTAGCCTATACACTATCCAAACACTAACCTGTTATTTTATTATCCTTTGATGAGCCCGTTTGAGACTACCTTATTCTTTCATATAGTCGTGGGTTGGGTTATGTTGTTAGTGTGATTTTTGGTTGCTTGAATTGAGGGTTGAGAAAAAGAAAGGAAAGAAAGAAAATAGATAATGAGAAAGTGATTATTAAAAATAGTTGATTACCCATATAAGTTCAAATAAAAAAAAATTGACACAAGTGTGTGAAAAGAACATAAATGGGTAAGTAGCTAGTGCTTTGAGATGAGGTTATCACTTATATAATAATTATGGAATTCTTAAAGAAAAAATGACTTCTTGGTATGGAGAATTGAAATAAATTGTGAAAGTTTGGGATTATGTCTTGTGATACTGATGATGTTTTTCATTATGGGATTATGAGTCACTTAGCCTAAATATATCTTACCTTACCAAAGAGCCTACATTATAACCTTTTATAAGACCTTTTTGATCTTAGTTCTTGAGCACATATTTGAGCAATGGAGAATTAGACGATTTGCAAGCTTATGGTAGATTCCATGTGTTTTTAAATTTTATGAGTAAACACGTCCTCCTCGATACACTTGAGTGTTTGAGATTTCTTATATATATTCCATGTCGTGAGGATTGAAGTTTGAGAAGGCTCGTGCTTATGATGTTTATGATATGTGGAGTTTAATGAAACATGTTGTAATTTGATTCATTTGAATTGCTCATTGCTCTGAGGCTTATTGCATTTGTCATTCGACTCTTTGCCTATCTTTGGTCGTCTCTCTTCTTGTTCTGATTTTTTTGAGGACAAACAAAAGGTTAAGTTTGGGGGAGTTGATAAGCCTCATTTTTACCTGATTTATAAGGCTATATTCGTTTCGTTTATAATTGATAAGTGGTCTTTTGAGCTGTCTTTTTATATATTTATGTTTACCTTGGAAGATATTATGCCGTGTGTGTTTCATGTCATTTTAGCACAAGTTTTGATGTCAAAAAGGTGGATCACGATAAAGAGGAATCACTAGCCCAATCGCGAGCTCGTGCGAATAAGAACTGTTTGAAAATGATATTGAATATGACGTAATGGATTTGAAAAATATGGATGTACAAGGTGTACTATGTTAAAGATCATCTCGATAGGAGTCCGTAGGCACAAACGGATCGTAATTCGGAGTCCGGACGAGAGAGAACGGAGCGAAAGAGCGAAGTCACGCACGCAGTGAATTACGCTTCGCGAGAAGCTCTCGCGACCGTTGTCGAGATGACAACTCGCGAGCAGCAATGGTTTTGCAGCACATTTTGACGCTTCACGAGAATCCTTCGCGGGGAAGGTGGCTGGCACGCTCGCGAGGCCCTATGTTGCATATATACACGCACGCACACTTTGAAAAGTGGGGGCACACATTAGAATTTTTACGAGAGCATTTTTATTACAGAACACAAAATTCTTTTTCTTTTCTTCCTTAAGCTTTTTAATTGTCTCCAGATTAGTTAGTGGATTAGCTTTTGATTCTAGTTCTATTTTCATTCCAGTTTCGTTCTTTAATTTTCATTGGAGCATTCAGATTTTCTTCCGGATTTAAGTTGCTACAATTGTTCTTCGTGGATTCCTACGGTTTTATTTATTTAATTCAGTTTATGTTATTTTTATTTAATTATTGCTTTAGTATTTTAATTATGTGTAGCTAAATTCTGTATTGATCCTGGGGTTTGTATGTCTGACTAGATTTGTATGATTGATCTGTTGATACTGTTTTGTCGTCCCATTCATGATTTATGATTCTTGGATTTAATTCTCATGTGTTGGTATTTGGCCAATATTGATGCATGCTAGTTATGTGATTGATGTCCTGGCGGAATTAATTGCATAATCGATATCTTGAATTCATAATACAGTTTTTACCTTGAGACCTGGCGGAGATAGGTGAACTGTAGGAGGTTAAATCTTTGTGTGCTTTTGGTAATTAGCTTACTTCTCTTGAGACTCGACGGAGATAGAGTTTAGGCTAACCTACTACTATAGGTTGTCCTGACGGAAACTATAGTTACATTAGTGATCCTTCATATGAATGCGGATTAAATTGGTAAACAAATTAATAGGTTAATTGTGTGAATCTGGTTAGGTTAAGTACATCCATAGGATCAGTCTTTTATATCTGATTTTTATTCCTATTTTATTTTCGAGTCTAGTTTTACATCATCTCTCTTGATTTTGTTTCCTGAATAATAATCAAAATTCTACGTTGATTATTCGCTGTGTTCTCGAGTCGCAGTCCCTGTGGATACGATATATATACTTGTTGTTTTACTATCATTTATTTGGTAGGAATATTAGCGATCTGACCTCTTTTTTTTTTTCTAAACTGACACGAATAAACAAAAGCAACCAATATAACTCGATCAGACACAAACGACAAGAACAAAAACAAAAACAAAAATCTCAGATACAAAAATTCAAGAGAAAATGAACGAGTACCCTGGGCGATAACTCGGCTCTGATACCAAATGATATGATCCTTGCTCCAATTTGTTGAATTGAACGCTGGATCGTCGACGCACACGGAAATGAAAAATAAAAAGGATGGAATTTCTTAACTTTTAAATCTAACCCCAAAGAGGTGGTTGATGCAACAACTCAAAACGCTGAATGACACACAAACGAGATTGATGAACTCGAATGATTCGTCGATAAAGAATTCGTCTTGGAAAAATCAAGAGGAATTCGAGACTCTCAAGAGAGGCATAAAAACTCACGTTTTTGATTAATGATAAGTTGTTCAATTCGTCCAACAAAAGGCCTTTATATAGGCAACACTAACCCTAGTATAACAAGGAACCAACTTAAATAAAAACTAACTTAACAAAGCCCATAATTCGAAAATAACAAGGCTGAAAATATTGGGCTTCCTAATGCACAGAAATACTAAATAAATAAATAAAGTCTTCAAACTTGGGCCCACTCGCACATAATAAGATTAATCACGCTTGGGCTATCCAACTCGCCAATGGGCTTCTTCTTCAACTCTTGATCCCATACTTCTTAGATTAAGCCCATCAAGTTCTCCTTGAACTTTTTAGCTCGTGCTCTAGTAACCGGCCCAATAGGAACACGCACCGGATCTTGGATCAACGCACCGTGGGCTGCATCACAAGTGTTTATAGACCATAGTGTCTTGATATCGAGAAAATATAGTCATACCGACGACTAAGATAAAAAGTTATTTCTTGTTTGATTCTTGATAGGCTTTTATGTCGCTTTATGTCGAATGAAGGGCCAAATGAGAAGAAGAAATATATGAAAGATAAAAAGTACGGTCGTCGAGTGACTGTCGCCATGTGAGTATAAATATTTTCTAAAATGATATGTTATGCTTTATATATTTTCAAAATTATATGAAATGCATTTAATTGCAAAGTTTCAAGGTTGACTGACTTGCCTGTTTTGAGCATGAGCATGAGCACGATGCATTTACCTATCCACGGAAAAGAAAGAAAGAAAAGAAAGGAAAAAAGAAAGAAAAGAAAGAAACTATGAATGAAAGAATGTACCGGCGTCGGGTATGATATGGACCTTCGGGTCAAGGTGTGTTTGAGAAGGAGGCATACTTCTCAACACAAAGAAAGAATCCGTGGATATGGGAAGAGAAAGTTATCGGTCGACATGAGAACATGCATATGCATATTTTTATGATGCTATGAAATGAAAGCAAGTAAGTGTTTATTAGATGATGCATGCACAAGTTATTTCACTAAAAACCCGGTGTATTGCAATGTTATGGCAAGTCAATCTTATAGCCCTAAGGGCAATGTTTTATGTTTTCGGCGTATACCAACTGAGTGCATTTTTGTACTCACGCCCTGCATGTATTTCTAAAAGGCAGGTTGAGCTCGAGAGGATATTGGAATCGAATGCTGCGCAAAGGAGCTTCTCTAGATGATTTGATTCATGATGATATGTTTAATTATCGATGTTGTTCATTTGATGTTAACATGTTTCGTTGCCCAGAGAGTTATGTCCTCATACATAATTCTCAACCACACTTCTCGTTGCCGAACTTTGGCCTTCACCTGTTGTTATGTTTTGTTATGCCGAATCGATCGACCTAATTGATACGATCCTCGCTGGTACGAAGGATCTATCGTCACGCGAACGGAAGAACGAACAAGATGGAATATCCCAAAACCTCTGAATCTAACCCTCAAAATGATATAGGTCAATATTTCGCCTATACCCCAACTAGATAGTTGACGCAGCAACTCGGGGACGATGAATGACACACGAACGAGGGATGAATGTCTCGTCGATACATCGATAATTGAATTCCTTGGCAAACACAAGAAAATTCAAGAGCTAATGAAGAGAATAAAACTCACATTTATTGATCAATCAAAAGTCAATATTTTCGTATTCTTACAAGCCTTTATATAGCCAAAAATGAAGTCTAATCCTTATCAAAGAAGGACTCCTAATCAAAGTAGAACTCTAATTTACAAAAGAAGTTTTAATAGACTAGAACTCTAGATAATCAAGCTAAAAATACTACAAAATCTTGATACAAAAACGTGGCCCATATGCCACATAATAATTATATTCACAAAACTTGGGCTGCATCGTTCCTTCTCTTGCGAAGGATTTGTCCTCAAATCCAAGTCGTCACCTACATCAAACGGACTCACCCACTTCAATTCACTAGCCCTCGAAGATACCAAATGTGGAATCCACCTTATATCCAGCCGGGATAAGCCTCCGCGGCAATGTGGGACGATCATCCCAGCCCATAAGACCCGATCGCCTCGATCGGCGATCCGCGAACCCTATGAGACACCGACCCAGTGAAGGTCGGCTCGATACCAAATGATACGATCCTCGCTGGTGCGAAGGATCTATCGACCGCGAACGGAAGAACGAACAAGATGGAATATCCCAAAACCTCACGAATCTAACCTCAAGTGATATAGGTCATGATTTCGCCTATACCCCAACTAGATAGTTGACGCACAACTCGGGGCGATGAATGACACACGAACGAGGGATGAATGTCTCGTCGATCGTCGATAATTGAATTCCTTGGCAAACACAAGAAAATTCAAGAGCTAATGAAGAGAAATAAAACTCACATTTATTGATCAATCAAAAGTCAATATTTTCAGATGCTTACAAGCCTTTATATAGGTGAAAAATGAAGTCTAATCCTTATCAAAGAAGGACTCCTAATCAAAGTAGAACTCTAATTTACAAAAGAAGTTTTAATAGACTAGAACTCTAGATAATCAAGCCTAAAAATACTACGAAAATCTTGATACAAAAACGTGGCCCATTTGACACATAATAATTAAATTCACAAAACTTGGGCTGCATCACTAATCTTGATAACGGTCATTGTCTTGTTGTTATGATCTATGCATCTTTGTTACGTTGCCGACTTGCTTATGAGAAAATGGATTCATTGAAATGCTTCTGTGAACAAGGATTTGCTCGAAAGTTTAGAATTGTTATCGTTGAATCCAATATGATAGATAATGTCTTCGAAACATTGTCGAACCATGCTTTGACGTTGATAAATTCTCAATGTTGTCAAAACATGCTTGAAAATGTACATTCTTGATATTGGTTATTCCATTGTGATAAATTGTCCTCAGTCGTTATTCTTCTTCATTCGATCCTTATTATGGTTTGAAGACCTAGAATCAACCTTTGTCAAACTCTATTTCATTTCTTTGAAACATAAAGCTTTGATTGTTTCATGATGAAAGTTAAGGTCCACATTGCTATTGATATGAATTATTGGTCACATTTGTTGCTATTGATTATCAGAAGTTACACATGGCAGCGCCGGACGCGGGCCTTCTCGAAAGCGTCCTCGCGACGCCAAGATGCACCCAGCGCCGGCTACGCCAAGTCCGGCGCTTGGGTGTGCTTTTATGCACAAAATGTTCTAAACACGATCATACCCTACACAAAACGAAAACGAACATGATTCCAACAAAAGATATTCAAAAATAAACAAATAGGAACCAAATCATCAAAAACAACCAAAGAAAAAATAACAAAAACATGAAAAACAGGTACACTCAGATTGAGGGCATCGATGTCGATGAGACCTTTTCGCCTGTTGCAATGCTCAAGTCCATCATAATTCTTTTGGCCATGACAGCTCACCTGAACCTTGAGGTTTGGCAAATGGATGTGAAAACAGCTTTTCTAAATGGTTACCTTGAAGAAGGTAGAGACATCTATATGCAGCAACCCGAAGGTTATGTGGTGAAGGGTGAAGAGCATCTAGTATGGAATCTTTAGAAGTCCTTTTATGGCCTAAGCAAGCTTCCCGATCATGGAACTTACACTTTGACGAGGTGGTAAAGTCCTATGGATTTACCCAATTACCTAGCGAGAGTTATGTGTATCGTTTGGATGTTAATGGTGACGTGATATTTCTTGCACTTTACGTAGATGACATCCTTCTACTTGGCAACAACATGAAGCTGTTATCAGATGTAAAGCGTTGGTTATCCGATCAGTTTCAAATAAAAGACTTAGGAGATGCAACATACATTCTTGGGATCAAGGTTTACCGAGTTCGCAAGAGGAAAATGTTGAGCTTGTCTCAGGTGTCTTACATTGATACTGTGATTACTCGTTTTAGCATGCAGACCACCAAGAAGGGATTGCTACCCTTCAAATATGGTGTTCCTTTAACTAAGGAGCTGTCAATTATGACTGCAAAGGAGATAGAAGAAATGAGACAAGTTCCTTACGCTTCCGTTGTAGGAAGTCTCATGTATGCGATGCTATGTACGAGACCCATATCTGCTATTCGGTAGGCAAAGTAGCTAAACATCAGTCTAACCATGGACAAACTCATTGGATTGTTGTAAAGCATATACTCAAGTACCTGAAAAGGACTCGAGATTATAGGCTATTTTACCAAGCAGATAGTCTAATGCCTTTGGGTTATTCAGACTCTAATTTCCAAGCTGACCGTGATGAGAAAAAGTCTACCTCAGGCTATGTGTTTACCTTGGGAGAAGGATCCGTATCTTGGGGGAGTGCAAAGCAGCGATGCATTGTGGACTCTACCATGGAAGCCGAATATGTAGCCGCTCCGGAGGCTGCTAAGGAGGCGGTATGGTTCAAGAACTACCTCATGGATCTAGATGTGGTACCTCATATGCCCAAGAGTATCATAGTGTACTGTGATAACTCAGGTATGGTCGCAAACTCGAATGAACCACAGACCCACAAGATGACCAAACACATAGAGAGAAAGTACCATGTCATACGAGAAATCGTTAGACGAGGAGACGTGTTGATTTAGAAGATTGGTACTACGGATAACTGATAAACGTGCTTTTTACTCATTTATTGTTGATATTTTAAGATGAGTTTAGATCTATTAAGTGCGTTTATATATTGGATCTTAATGCTTTTAGCTATTTTTGGAAGATACTGCTCTTGGGTTCCTCTTTGGTGTTTTATAGGCTTATAAGATGATAATCGAAGCACGAAGCGAAGCACAAACCAAAGATGAAAAGAATCAGGGCCTAGCGGGCACCTTAGCGGCCGCCAGCCCGACCGCGAATGCATGCGGAATCATTCTACCCAGGAACTAGCGACCGATCTCACGACCGCGAGGCCGGCCGCTAGGCAAAACGCCGCGACCGCGAGCCCTGCCCGCGAGTATCTCCGAAAAGCTTCTGCTCGATTTCTAGCGACAGAGCTCGCGACCGCGAGCTTAGCCGCGAAGCACCGCAAACAAGCGTAAACCCAGCCGCGTGCCCAACGAAGACGCCGCTGCCCAGAATCTCGCGACCGAGCTAGTGACAGCGAGCTCGGCCGCCAGGCGAGGCGACTGAATGCAAAATTAGGGTTTCGCCTGCGCCTATATATATCCCCAAGCTTGTTCTCGCACCTCGGTTTGGATTTTACACATTTTTATCAGTTTTCTCTAGTTTTTCTCATATTTTTCCTCCTAGCTTTCATTTAGATTCATCTAGACTTTATATTTCCATTGTTCTACATTTATTCTACGCATTGTTATCGCTTTGGAACTATTTCGTCCGAACGAATTCCGTATTTTTCCTGTTTTCTGCTGAGGTTGGGATACGAACCCAACGATTGTTCTTCAGATGCTGCACTACGGGTTTTATCTATATAATTTCTATTTCTATGATTAATTCGTATTTTATTTCAATTATTATGTCTAGCTAAATTTCTTATTCTAATCCTAAGGTTTGTATGATTCTATCCTAAGTGTCGTGATTCCTTCTAGTTGCTATTTACCTTCCAGGCATTGATTTATGATTCTTGGTGCTTAATAATATGTGTTAATTTCGATCAATCTTGATGCATATCTAGTTGCCGCTTAATTACTTAAGCTTTAATTGTCAATCGATCTTGAATACACAAGATTTAATAAGCCTCGAGTCGTGGTGAGATAGGAACATTCGTGGAAGCTATTCTTTGTGATCTTTTGGAGTTGCTAATTTTCACCTAGAGACGTAATGATGTAGGAAAATTAGTAATCTCTCGCCACAATTATCGTGGCGAAATTGTTGGTTACATATGTGATCTTTCATCTTGGCGGATTAAAATTGGTTAATAAAGCAGGATAAACATACGTTGTGGGTAGGATTAATACATCTCTAGGGTTAGTCTTTTAGTCTTATTATCTCTTTGAGTATTTGTTTATTTATCTTTATTGCTTTATTTTGTCCTTGACTTTGAATTTAATATTCGAAGTCCCAAAACCTTTTCAAAACCAAATCTGTCACTTGGATAATGATAAAGGATTATTGAGTTAGCTTCTGTATTTTTGTGTTACAATCGTTGTGGATATGATACTCGACTACCATATCTACTTACACGTTTTTGTGTTAGAAAAAGTAGCATCAATAACCTAGCTGACCCATTTAGGAAGAGCCTGCAGCAAAAAGTCTACGACGAGCATGTTTGAGGACTTGCATGGCACAAGATAGCCCCACTTAGAAAGTAAACTTTTGTAGAAGTGAGAGAAACAAAGTGATGGTGTTGTTTGTAATAGCTAGTAGAGAGACACATTGTATACTTAAAAGTTTGCTTTAGTATAAGTGGGAGATGATTGGATTTGTATACTAGAAGCAGTTTTGGTTGAGCTTGTATGCAATGATTCATATTACCACTATTACAATCACCTATCTGAATTGTTTACTTGATTGCATATGTATGTCCCATTATCTCATATATAAGTTAGATCATACAGTGTGTAGTAGATCATAGAACTCTGTATGATTGGTCAAGCTTAATGAGATATAAAAAGGAACACAGTTGAGACAACTTCAGGACAAATTGTCAATATAGGCTGTGGTATAGATGAGAAGTGACTTGACTTGGTTGCTTGTCTATAGTGGTACGTCTCTAACGTATTGATGGATCACAGTGAGATGAGTTCTTCTATCTGACCATCGTGAAGAACCTAGATTTCGGTGACTTTACGTTGATCTAAACCTCGATAAGGTTTTAGGTGAGTATGAGTTGTTGACCATCACTTTGACTTGTTATGGGTGAGGGTTAAATGAGATAACCCAATATTCTCCGCATCTTGGGTGGTGGCAATGCTTGTATATCATGCTAGTTACCTGTATCGAGTCACCGTATCCGTTTAGGATGATGACGTCCCCTTAAGGAGCTCAAAAGGTTTATTATACTAAACCTTGTAGTTTGAGTTATCTCAAGTACAATACTAAGGTTGAGTGGTACTATTTATAGAATTAAAGAGATTAATTATTTTAAGTAGTCAGAACGCTATAAATAATTAATGGACGTGTCATATCTTAAATACGGGGATTCGTAAAATCTAAGTGCAAGCCCGACTAAACTTCGAAAATAAAGGGATAAGTCAGTATTTATTCTCTAGTGGCATGAATAAATGTTTATGAATTAATTTATGTTTTGGCTGAACATAAGATCATTAATTCATTTGAGGCTCATCTTTATTCTTTGCATTTGATCACTGTGCTGACCCATCAAGGCCTGGAGCTGCAGAGAATTTTATCCATCACCTAGTGGAGTCTCATTGGAACTCTGTTCTGATTCTCCATTATCTGAAAGGATATGATTGTATTTATTAGATATACAGAGATCATATCCTAATAGCTTTCTAGTGTTGCATTATAAATACAAGGTGAGAGAAAATCAGAGTAATCCTAAGTAAAGAGATTTTCGAAAATAATACTATTCCTATAGTTGAGATTTTCGAGAATCTCAAGGTGTGGAAAAAGGCGAAATTTACAGTATTCTCTATAGATTGCTCTCACTCTACATTTGAGTTTTGGCAAACGGGATACAGTCCAGAAGATCAAAGCACGAGTCTTGATCCTCCTTTTGTCCGACAAATTCGCAGGTAAACACTAGAAAACACCAACGTGTTGCAATTAATTATATAGGTGCATGATAGGTATATAATCTATGTATGGTGAATTAAACATCTTAGATAGATCATCGGGAGAGGGGCTAAAATAAGATTTCCCAACACAAATGACATGTTGAACTTTAAAACAGTTTTTCTTTTTAATTTTCTGGAATTAGATATTAGCATCAGTTTTGCCCATTATAATTAATCTAATAATTTGTTCTTTTAATTTTTTAGCTTCTACCTGATTGCGAATGCACAGCATATTATACGAAATCTATCGAATTAATTAGGATGTATGCGAAAAAATAATAAAGGATAATAACTTACAACGAGTCAAAGAATTTCAATTCCATGGAAACGCATTGTATACAAATAAAAACCCTAAAAAAGATATGTTAAGGAATTGTAACGCCTTCATTCTTTTAAAAGAGACATTACTAAAATCTTTATATCTTTAACTTTTATAGCATAGTAATGATATTAATTATATATAAATGCAGCGGAGGTTATAAAAATTCGACAAACGGACGACATATACCCTATAAATACGTATATGCCAATCTGAAACAAAAACAACACCAACAATTTTCAACAACAACCACGACAATAACAACAACAACTAGGGACACAGCCCTCGTCAAAATATATAAATACTCAATAAACAACATTGTAATTCAAACTTAGTTTTTCACCAAAACCAGTTAAGTTTGTTCGTAAACACACTTGAGTACTAGTATAGTTTTTTACATATTCACATGAAACGTTATTCTGAAAGAATGTATATGTGGAACTCATTCCCGTCAGCATCAACCGTCAACTTCTGAGCCTGCAAAACATATATCAAAATAGTAGATGTGAGTATGTGGACATACTCAGTGGGGAATACACTGCAAGCAGTTATAACTAATTGCGTAATGCATACAACATAATAAACTACTTCATTAGTAGTTACCCCTGCGGGTACTCATTATTTAACTCATTGAGTAGCCCCTTGTGGGCCTCCTCGAGGGTACTTCTTTAACATTGAGCCCCTTGAGGGCCTCCTCGAGAGTACTTCATTAACATTAAGCACCTTGTGGGCCTCCTCGAGGGTAATTCTTTACGGCACACAGCCTCGACCCCTTGTGGGTCACATAGTCAGTTCACATGCATGCACAAATCACAACAATGATTATAACCATATAACGTACTTAGAGATGGCGTAAACCCCACCTCGTGTAGACGTTTCAAAATAAAGCTCTTCCTTGGTTCTTCGTCCTTGAGCTTCGGATGTCACGTCACCTAGCACTTTAAAATTAGTTTTAACTAAGTTTCATATGGCCAAACAAGTATATTAGACACATCAACGTATATAAACCGTCTAATCTTAACCAAAAACCGACAATACCCTTCAAACATAAGGTATGTCCAACGTGAAAAATCACGTAAGACGCCATCTATCTTAGACGAACCTCTATATATGCTCAACTATTATCAAAGATCAAAAATCAACCAACTTAAATATCAAAGCTTTAGCATTGAAAACCCAAACTTGACGTCAAACTAAAATTTTCCAATTTTCGAATACGTCGGCCGAAAAATTCGAATAAACCATTTTAAGCTTTATTCATATCATATAATCCAAATATGAAGTCAAAATGATCAAATAAAATCAAAAATCCAACATTATAAGGCTAGGGTTTTTGGCAAAAAATGGGTTTTCCAACGGCTTCGATTTCAAACGTTTTTCTTATTCAAAACATATTTATATCAACCCAACAACACATATATGAAGTAATATCAAGCATATAAACATCATAAATTCAAGATCATGACCTTTATAATTTTTGAAAATTACCAAATTCCAAAGAATGAACATATGCTCAAAATTTCAACGTTAAACAACTCGTCGGCGATTAACCTAACATAATATCAAGAAATAATCAAATAACAACATATCCTCTTCACAATTCATCAAAACAACCGAAAATTTAACATGCTCAAAAGTTCATGTTTTTCAATTTTTCAAACCGTAGATATGTTCTAGAGATTGAATTATACCTGAATACGAAGACGGATCGAAAATTTAACAGTTGGATTTTTAAAATTGGAGCTTGAAATTTTCGAAAATTTTAGTGTGTGTAGTGTGTGTTTTGGACAAAAATATAGAGACAAAATAATGAGGATGATGAATAGTAGCCTATTTATAACAATCCACAAATTTTTCTTTTATTTTTCCCTTTCTTTAATATGGTTATTATTCACCATATCTAGAGAATTCCATAATTCTCTACACAATTAAACATGACATATATATATATATATATATATATATATATATATATATATATCCATTTATTATTTTCTTCACAATTTTTATTCTAATGTATAACAAATAAAATTTCTAATCCATTCTTATATCCAAATCACTTAATATCATTAATTAATGACCAATGCATAAAAAAATTAAACTTTCATTCTAAAATCATAATTATAATTTACTAAAATTTTAAAACTTATAATATCAAACTTTACATTTTTTCGCTAGGGCGCATCCTCGCTCTTAGCCGAACAACCTGTAAAAACAATCAAAACTCAATTTTTATTAGTTCATGATTTAAAGAAATCAAGAATTCACATTTAAAATATATATATATATCATACTTCTTTAAAAAAAAATTCGGGGTATTACATTCTACCCCCCTTAAAAATAATTTTGTCCTCGAAATTAACATGGTAAGTCTCTAAGGTTGGGATAGCGAACCAAAAGTTCATCTTCTCTTTCCCATGTGGCTTCCTCAGGTCCATGCCTACTCCACTATATTTTCATCAAAGGTACCTCTCGATTTCTTAAAGTATGCACTTTTCTATCTAGAATAGCAATCGGTACCTCTTCATATGTTAAGTTCGGTGAAACCTGTAAATTCTCATTAGATATAACATGACCTGGATCTGAGATATATTTCCTAAGCATTGCCACGTGAAACACATCATGAACGCCAGCTAAATCTGGAGGTAAAGCTAGGTGATATGCCACATTTCCTATCCTTTCAAGTATTTCGAAATGTCCCACATAACAAGGCTGTAACTTTCCTTTCTTACCAAATCTGATCACTCATTTTATCGGTGCTATCTTTAAAAATACCTTATCGCCAACCTCGATGTGTATGTCCTTTCGCCTTTGACCAACATATGATTTCTGACGATCTTGGGCTATATTGATTCTTTTTCTGATCTTTGTGATAACTCCAACTATTTCTTCAATTAATTCAAGCCCTAAAATTCGCCTATCTCCAACTTCATCCCAATGAATTGGCGATCTACATTTCCTACCATACAATGCTTCAAATGGAGCCATCCCAATAGTAGCTTGATAGATATTATTATAGGCGAATTCAACCAATGGTAGATATTTCTCCCAACTTCCGCCCATGTTTAACACACAAGCACGAGCATATCTTCCAGAATTTGGATAGTTCGCTCTAACTGTCCATCTGATTGAGGATGGTAAGTCAGATCAAGTTTAACCTAGTGCCTAAAGCTGACTGGAGACTTTTCCAAAAATTAGAAGTAAATCTTATGTCTCGATCAGACATAATGGACACTGGCACTCCATGTAGTCTTACAATCTCATTAATATAGAGTTGAGCTAACTGATCCATGCTAAAAATCATCTTCATGGGAAGAAAGTGAGCTAATTTTATCAATCTGTCGATAATAACCCAGATAGCGTGATTGTCTCTAACTGTGCGAGGTATTCCAACCACAAAGTCCATAGAAATGTGTTCTCATTTCCACTCTGGAATCTCAAGTGGATTTAGCAATCCAGACGGTCGTTGATGTTTGAATTTCACTTGCTGACATGTAATGCATTTTTCTACAAACTCTCCAATGGATCTCTTCATATTCTGCCACCAGTAGACTGATTTCAAATGCTTGTACATTTTGGTTCCTCCAGGATGCACGGAATATGGAGTATTATGAGCTTCTTCAAGTAGTTCTTGTCTCAAATCCTCATTATTCGGCACACACAATCTCCCATTGAAGACAAGAGTACCATCGGTCATAACAGCAAATCCTTGAATTGTACCATCTTCTGCTCATTACTTCATTTTGCACAAAAATGGATCATTCTTCTCTGCTTATCTAATTCGATCTTGAATTATTGGACGAACCACAAGTGCAGAAATGATTCATGTCGTGGTGTTTGGTGGCATTACCACTTCCAAATTCAATTTCTGAAATTCTCTAATCAGTTCTTCTTGTTTGGTAGGTAACATTGCCATGTAACTCTTTCATCTTAATGCATCAGCAACTACATTCGCTTTTTCAGGATGATAGTGAATGGTGCAGTCATAGTCTTTAACCAACTCTAACCATCTTTTTTGCCGAAGGTTTAACTCTTTCTGCATGAAGAAATACTTCAAACTTTTATGGTCAGTATAAATGTCACACTTACCTCCATAAAGATAGTGTCGCCATATCTTCAACGCATGTACCACAGTTGCAAGCTCAAGATCATATGTTGGATAATTTTGTTCGTGTGGTTTCAATTGTCTTGAAGCATAGGCTACCACATTTTCATGTTGAATTAATACGCATCCGAGTCCTTGTTTTGAAGCATCTCTGTAGATAACGAAATCGTCGGTACCATCAGGCACAGTTAGAACATGAGCTGACATGAGGCGTTGCTTTAGCTCTTGGAAACTTTGCTTGCACTGTTCACTCCATTGAAACTTTTCATTTTTGCGCGTCAACTTTGTTAATGGACCAGAAATCTTTGAGAAACCTTCTATAAATCTTCGATAATACCCTGCCATTCCCAAAAACTTATGACCTCATTCACATTAGTTGGTCTTTTCCAATTGCTTATCGCTTCAACTTTTGACGGATCTACTTCTATTCATCTCGAAATAATCACATGTCTAAGAAAAACAACTTGTTCCAACCAAAACTCACATTTATGATACTTTGCATACAACTTTTCTTTTCTTAATATTTCCAATACTGTCCTGAGATGTTCAGCATGTTGCTCTTTATCTCTTGAATAAACTAGAATATCATCAATGAACACAATAACAAACCGATCAAGATATGAGTAGAAAACTCGGTTCATTAAGTCCATGAAGGCACCTGGTGCGTTCGAGAGACCAAAAGGTACCACAGTGAATTCAAAATGACCATATCTTGTTCTAAAGGTTGTTTTCGAATGTCACTCTCTTTGATTTTGAGTTGGTGATAACCTGACCTCAAGTCAATCTTTGAAAACACACTAGCACTTTTGAAGCTGATCAAAGAAATCTTTGATCCTGGGTAATGGATACTTATTCTTAATCGTCAATCTATTCAGTTCTCGATAATCAACGCACATCCTTAGGGTTCCATCTTTCTTTTTCGAAAATAATACCGGAGCACCCCAAGGAGATACACTTGGTCGAATAAATTCTTTGCTAAGCAGGTCTTGCAACTGAACTTTGAGTTCTTACAATTCTCTCGGTGCCATTCGGTATGGTGGTTTTGAGATCGGTGCTGCTCTAGGTACCAGATCTATTGCAAATTTAACTTGACGGTCTGGTGGAATCCCTGGTAATTCCTCAGGAAACACATCTACATATTCCTTTACTACCGGCACTTTTGTGATCTTACTTTTGTCAGATTGTGTTTCGATCATGGTAGCTAAATACCCATGGCATTTACTTTTTCTTAGCATTTTCATTGCTTTCACTGCACTTATAATCTTTGATGGAGCCTTTGTTCTTGCACCATGAAAGCAAACTTTTTGCTCTCCAGGACATTGAATCTCCACTTCTCGCTCACGACATCTGAGTGTTACATGATTCTTACCTATCCAATCCATTCCTAGGATTATATCAAAATCTCGCATGTCTATAACATGAAGATCAGCCTCTAGTTCATTCCCTTCTAAATCTATTACTATGCCTTTTATCATCCTATAAGTTATATTAGTTTTTCCTGAAGGAATACTAACTTCTAGTGCATCACAATCAACACAACAAGGAATTTCAAGATTGGAACAAAATTTTTTAGAGATAAATGAATGTGTAGCTCCGGAATCAAATAAAACCAAAGCTGAAGTATTGGACACTTGAAGAATACCTGACATCGTATCTGCTCCATCCTTGGAGTTATCTTCCCCTTATGCCATGGCAAAGACTCGGGGCTTTACTTTCTTTTCAGGTACTTGCATCTTCTTTTCAGGCTCCCTCATTTTATTTGGGCAATTATATGGCACATGCCCTGGTTTTCCGCAAGAGTAGCACACATTCTTTCCTAGCCAGCATTCACCTTTATGATATTTCTTGCATCTTGGGCACTGAGGTTTGTCAGTGCTTATTTGTAATATCCCGAAGAATTAAAAGCCTAATTACGATAATTAAATTTCGTAAATTAGGGTTTCGCCGAAATAATTGAATTAGTAAATTGTCGAATAATGTTTTCAATTACTTATGAGATAATGAATTCCTATATCATATTCACTAATGATTGTGAATTAAGGAATATATTTTTATATAAAGTATTTCGACAATAATATTTTAACGTCGATTGAATATCGATAGTTAAAATTTCGTAAGATTTTCTAAGTGGCAAAGCTTAGAATTAAATTCCATTAATTATGGAATAATTTAATAAAGTCATTACGACTTTATTACGACCATTTTGAGATGAGTCGATAATGAACGTTTTGAGACGTTTCAAACGTCAACGTATAGAGATGATTAGAAAAATAAGACTAATGATCAAGGAATTATAATATTTAAATTCCTATGATTATTTTATGTAATTAGAGTATTAATTAGCATTAAAACAATGCTAGAGAATTAAGGAATGATTATGGAATAAAGTTAGCAATTTCGAAAACCCAAATTTTTGAAATTAGGGTTTTTCACCTATAAATCTTTCTAATTATTTTTCCTATGATATAATTTATCATCTAAGACATATATTATGATATATACTTACTTATAGCATGAAAATCAAATTTTGGCCCTATTAATTCAAAATGTCAGTGGCCAAAATTTGGGAAACAAGTGTTTACGTGAACAATTTTGCTAGTATTGCTATGCTTAGAAATTTATGATCAAGTGGGATCTAATTGCACATTAACCAAGATAATAAATGCAAGAATCAAGTGAATGCTTGTGTATTTGTGTTAGCCGTGTATTATGGCTTAATTAAAGGTTGGAAGGTATGATACAACTCTTAAGTGATGATGTATTTATGTATTTGGGAATGTGTATGACTTTAACATAGTGTAAGACAAAAAAAATTAAAATGCTTCCCTTAATTTGAGAGGTAGCCGACGGCACTTGAGCTCCATAAGTCAAGGATTGTTTTGTTTTGTTCCAAATGTGTAAGTGCAATTAATTGTGTATAGGTGATGACATACTTAGTTGATGAGTCACAAAGCAATTTAAAGTCTTGCATTTGTATTTGTGTGTGAGAGAGAGAGAGAGAGAGACGTATATGATACCAAAAGTGAGAATTCTAATTGTTTTGTTCAATGTGTAGTTAATAGCATTTGTTTGTGTAAGAATGAGTCACAAACTAAATTGTCTTGCTTGTTTTGTGAGATGACCAAGAGTGAGAGGAAGTGGATACAAAATATTGGTTCATTACTTAAGCTTTGGATAACACAACACAAACCATTTACTTCTCAATTTAGAAAAAACTACCGTGAGCAAAAAGGAGAAAAAAAGGGCTTGAGAGTTCTTCCTTTCATTAGCCAAATTCCTTGACATTAAATCCTTGCACGTTTAATCAAAGCCGGTAAAGAGGTTAGAAATCGAACGAGCTTCGATTATACGCTAAAATTTTAAATATCTAGTGGTTCGATTTTATTTTACAAGCATGTGTTCTTAATGAAAAATCATGCTATCATGCCTAGTTGTTTATTGAATGTATTGAGCATGAGTAGTATGTTTCATATTGATGATTTAATTTAAAACTAAACATGTTATATTAATTGTTATGATTATCGAAAATTCTTAGGATTATTTAATGATGGATTTATGTTATATGATAGTAGAGGAGCTCATAGTGATTGTTTGAGAATTTTTAAAAATCATATGCTATTAATTTGTAAATGGCCGAAAATGAATAAATAAGTTGATGTACAATTTTTATTTAAATGAATTTAGTATACTATATGAATTTAGTATACTATATGAATTTAGAAGTTGATAATATAGTATACTATATGAATTTAGAAGAATTTTTGGAAGATATTTAAAAATTTTAAGCTCAAGAAACTGTGAGCTTTAGAATAAATATTAAGGGTTTTAATTCCTTAATATCAAGAAATAATACATTATATGTCTAAGAAATTATTTTTGACATATTAAAAATTTATGGAATTTTATAAACATAGTATACTATGTTTACGATGAAACGTTATATTAAATAACGTTAGAAATGAAAAATAATGTAAAATGAATAAGTTAATTCATATTAAAGGAAAATATTAATCAAATTTATTGATTAGCGTGAAAAATCGAGAATTGGGGTTTTATGAAAAGAAATCGATTGAAAATCGATTTATTTAAAAATTGGTTATAAACTATGTTAAGAAAAGTGAAAACGTTGACTTTAGATTAAACGTATTGAATACGTTGAGTAAATACACTAATACGTGTAAAACGTATTAATTTTATAAGAATATCTCAATTGTGAGAAAAGATTTCATAATTGAAATCATTTTATCAAAAGACGTTAGTATACGTTGAACGTTTAACCTAAATGGTTAATATGAGATCGTAGATCATATTACGTCTCTATCGAAGTACGAGAAATATTTAGTTAAAGATACGCGATGAAGCGACGTATTAAAATTAGTTAAGAGATTCAAATTATTACTTTATAAGTGATCAAAGTTTATTTAAACTTTGATGTTCTCGAAAAACATGACCGACGTACTAAAATAGTCTTTACGTAAAGGTTGGACGTGGACGTGAGCAAAAGACGAGAAAAGGGAAACATATTTTGATAATCGACGATCTACAGTCCAGGTGGGCTTTATTATAATCAAAAAGATAAATTGCTTATCAAATGATTTATTTACGATGCTTTATTCGCAAGAAATGATGTGAAATGATTATTTAATTACCTGCCCAAAATATTTATGTTTTATGTATGTATCCTATCCATGATCGAATGATGCATATTGTTGGGTAGCTCCCACTTATGAAATGTTTGAATTCGTATCCTTGTAAGTACCCACAAGGATGATTGAGAATTCGTATCATGTGCCGGAATGGCAAGGATTTAGTGCACTATTTTGTGACTGTGTGCTGAAAGGGTGCTCGGCCGGTCACGGCGTCCGTGGGAGGAGGCTTCCTCTCCGGCGCGGAATGATTTATGAGACGAGATATGAGAAATGAAAGGAAATGGATATGGTTCATACATACGAGGAAAAATGCTTGGTCAAGCGACGTTTCTGGAAAATGACAGAAAATGTTTAGTAAGCACGAGCATTTCAATTAAAACCTCGTGTGTTACTGTGATGGGCAGTGTGATTTAAATTGATAAATGTTTTGGCATGAGCCCACTGAGTGCATTCTTGTACTCAGCCCTGCATATTTGTTTTTAAATGTGCAGATTGAGCTGGTGATGCGATGGAGCAGTGTTGAGCAATAGGAATGTTGTCGCTGATAGTATACCTTGATTGTACATCGTCATATGTACATATCACATGTTTTCTGCTGCCAGATTATAAATTCATATGTATAATATGTTTAGTCGAACCTTGAACGCTTGAAGTTCTAGGAATATCCCTGATATATGTCTCACAACTTAGTACTTTATATTATAATTGTGTTTCTTAATCTCGTTTCAAATAACAGTCCCTGCTAATCAGTACTTAGGATTAGAGGGCTGTTACATTATTGTAGTGTTTGCAGAACCTATCGAAGAACGTGGTGTTGGTTGTCATTTCTTACTCGACTGCTCACTTCCACCTTTTCCCGAATTTTCCCTTTTTCTTTTTCCATAAGAATCACGTTTCTCATCTTTAATTTCTAGTTGCAGACCACTAGAAATTGCTTGTGCTCTTTCAATTACTTCCCTAAAAGTTACCAATTTCAAGCCGCGTAATATTCCTCGAATTTTTGCCGCAACCCTTGTTCAAAACGACGTGCTTTCTTCTCATCTGTATCAACCAAATACGGTGCAAATCGAGACAATCTATTAAAATTCCTTTCATATTCAACCACTGTCATGTTGCCCTGCTTTAAATTAAGAAATTCAGTTTCTTTCTACAGTCTGTATGATTGAGGAAAATAATGATCCCTAATCAAATCTTTGAAATCATTCAACGTCAAAGCTTGACGTTGTTCAGCGGTCATTGTTCAGGCATGCGACTCCCACCAATAACTTGCTTCCTCAACCAGCTGGTATATAGCACATGAAACTTTTTGCTCTTCAGAGCAACCCATCAACTCAAAAATACGCTCGAGAACTCGGATCCACTCCTCAACATTTTCTGGTTTTTCATACCCTTTAAACTTTGGTGGATCTATTTTTCTAAATTGATCAATAATTTCATAAGTTCTCGGTTGGGTGTTCATGCCCACACATCGAGTTGCTTGTTGCTGCATACACCCTTGCAGCGTTTGTAGAAACTGAGCAAAATCTACACCATTATCTGGGGTTTGTGGCCCATTTTCTTGACCAGAATTACGTCTTGGCGGCATACTTCAATTTCTAAATCAAGATACAAGTCATTTACTTTCAGACCTACATGTTATATTTCGAGGACTTCTTTCTCATAACATGAAAATAATTCTTTACTTTCTTTCTCATAGCATAACACATATTTCTTAACTTGAATACTAAATTTCAGAAGTTAAGAAACACTTCATAGAACTTTCATCTTTAACTTTATAAAGAATGTGTCGGGAAACTATATAAATCTTGATTCGTATCAAGCACAACAAATCAATATACTTTGTCCCTTGTGGACAAATTAATTCAAAAACTTTGTCCCTTGTGGATAATTTCTTAACCTTTTCATTGCTTTTGATACGAAAACTTTCAAACATTATCCCGACACAATCTTTCTTTTCATTTCACTTCATTTCATACTCACATCATAACTTTGGAAATAATTAAATATTTTTCATAAACATAAATTACCTGAGAGTCGACGTTGAGCAACGATAATGACCCACACATTCTCTCGTCTCAATCAAAAGTTCAAAATCTTTCAAACACATATAATACGTTCATACTATTAGCATGTCTGCAGGAATGTAAACCTTGCTCTGATACCAAACTGTAACGCCTCCATTCTTGTAACAGAGACATTACTAAAATCTTTATATCTTTAACTTTTATAGCATAGTAATGATATTAATTATATATATATGCAGCGGAGGTTATAAAAATTCGACGAACAGACGACATATACCCTATAAATACGTATATGCCAATCTGAAATAAAAACAACACCAACATTTTCCAACAACAACTACGGCAATAACAACAAAAACTAGGGACACAGCCCTTGTCTATAAATACTCAATAAACATCATTGTAATTCAAACTTAGTTTTTCACCAAAACCAGTTAAGTTTGTTCGTAAACACACTTGAGTACTAGTATAGTTTTTTACATATTCACATGAATGTTATTCTGAATGAATGTATATGTGGAACTCATTCCCGTCAGCATCAACCGTCAACTTCTCAACCTACAAAACATATATCAAAATATGGGATGTGAGTATGCGGACATACTCAGTGGGGAATACACTGCAACCAATTATAACCAATTGCGTAATGCACACAGCATAATGAACTACTTTATTAGTAGTTACCCTTGCGGGTACTCATTGGGTAGCCCATTGTGGGCCTCCTCGAGGGTACTTCTTTAACATTGAGCCCCTTGTGGGCCTCCTCGAGGGTACTTCATTAACATTAAGTCCCTTGTGGGCCTCCTCGAGGGTAATTCTTTACGGCACACAGCCTCGACCCCTTGTGGGTAACATAGTCAGTTCACATGCATGCACAAAACACAACAATGATTATAACCATACAAAGTACTTACAGATGGCGTAAACCCCATCTCGTTTAGACGTTTCAAAATAAAGTTCTTCCTTGGTTGTTCTTCCTTGAGCTTCGGATGTCACGCTACCTAGCACTTTAAAATTACTTTTAACAAAGTTTCATATGGCCAAACAAGTATATTAGACACATCAACGTGTATAAACCTTCTAATCGTAACCAAAAACTGACAATACCCTTCAAACATAACCTATGTCCAACGTGAAAAATCACGTAAGACGTCATCTATCTTAGACGAACCTCTATATATGCTCAACTATCATCAAATATAAAAAATCAACCATCAAAACTTAAATATCAAAGCTTTAGCATTGAAAACCCAAACTTGACGTCAAACTAAAATTTTCAAATTTTCGAATACGTCGGCCGAAAAATTCGAATAAATCATTTTAAGCTTTATTCATATCATAGAATCCAAATATGAAAACAAAATGATCAAATAAAATCAAAAATCCAACATTATAAGGCTAAGGTTTTCGGCCAAAAAAGGGTTGTCCAACGGCTTCGATTTCAAACGTTTTTCTTGTTCAAAACATATTTATGTCAATCCAACAACACATATATGAAGGAATATCAAGCATATAAACATCATAAATTTAAGATCATGACCTTTTATAATTTTCGAAAATTACCAAATTCCAAAGAATGAACATATGCTCAAAATTTCAACGTTAAACAACTCGTCGGCGATTAACCTAACATAATATTAAGAAATAATCAAACAACAACATATCATCTTCACAATTAATCAAAGGACCGAAAATCTAACATGCTCAAAAGTTCATGTTTTTCAATTTTTCAAAGCGTAGATATGTTCTAAAGATTGAATTATACCTGAATACGAAAATGGATCGAAAATTTAACGGTTGGACCTTTAAAATTGGAGCTTGAAATTTTCAAAAATTTTAGTGTGTGTAGTGTGTGTTTTGGATGAAAATATGGAGAAAAAATAATGAGGATGATGAATAGTAGCCTATTTATAACAATCCACAAATTTTTCTTTTATTTTTCATTTTCTTTAATATGGTGATTATTCACCATATCTAGAGAATTCCACAATTCTCTACACAATTAAGCATAAAATATATATATACATATATATCCATTTATTATTTTCTTCACAAATTTTTACTCTAATGTATAACAAATAAAATTTCTAATCTATTCTTATATCCAAATCACTTAATATCATTAATTAATGACCAATGCATAAAAAAAAATTAAACTTTCAGTCTAAAATCATAATTATAATTTACTAAAATTTTAAAACTTATAATATCAAACTTTACATTTTTTCGCTAGGACGTATCCTCGCTCTTAGCCGAACAACCTGTAAAAATATTCAAAACTCAATTTTATTAGTTCATAATTTAAAGAAAAGAATTCACATTTAAAAAATAAATATATATATATATTTATAAATATATATATATATATATATATATATATATATATATATATATATATATATATATATATATATATAAATGTGAATTCTTTTCTTTAAATATGAACTAATAAAATTGATTTTAATATCATACTTTTAAGAAAATTTTTCGGGATATTACAGGAATTATGCCATTTTTGATTTTACAATTAAATTGTAGGATGCTCTTATTGCAAGCGTGTTTATTATCCATAACATTTACATTCACCCATACAATGCACGGTAACCATCAAAATTAAGTCGAATTATTGATAAATTCAACAACAAAAAACTAAGGCATAATATTATATATTTTGAAATAGCATCATTTATATTATACTCAGATATCAAAAATTTGTAGTCAATTGCAACTTCGTACTATTTTTTGTCAATATAATGCAAAAATTTAAAGACCGCGTCACGGTGGACTCAAACCCGAGACCTTTGACCTCGGGTATTAACCAGTCTACCACTAGGCCATCACACACATACTGCAACTTCGTATTGTTGATATAACAACATGCAATTGGCCATTAGTCAGAAAATTGATCTCGACATAAAAAAAACATGAGAAAGTGATTGTTCTTGTTTTTGGTTCATTGCATAATAGACAATTAGAGAAGTTCAAACTTGAAAAACAACCCCGGATCAGCTGGAATCAATGATATTCTTGTAATCAAATTTACTAAACTTACACAAATTTAATTATATATACCAAATTTGACATACAATACATGAAAAATAGAATACCACTTATAATAAAGTATTTATAACAAAAATATTAAAAAATTTAAATAATTATAAATAGGATTAAAACATTTAATAATCAATTCCGTTGGTTATCTTCTGCTAATTAAAAAAGAAAAAAAAAAAAAGAAGAAGAGGGTAATTGCATGGTGGTAGTCAACCTGATGACGACCCATTCTGGGTAAGTAGAATTGTATGTAAAATCTTTGTATAATCATTCACGAGGTGCAATCTAACTTTCTGAAAATTAGATTGCACCTGCTAAGGCAAACCAAGATGCAATCTAACTTGAAAATTTTCAGTTTGTGAAAAAGAATCTTTAGACTGTCAAAAAGTCTAATATTAAGAGTTAATTACTACCACAGAAGCAGATAGAGATATGCATATCAACTTCCATCTCTGTGGTCTGTACATGAGCTCTATACAAAACTGGTACGTTTCTGAAACGATTTCAGAAAACTGTGAGCTCTTCATTAATTAATATTCTTGTTTTGTATATTAGTGTTACCTAAGTTTCTAAGATACATAATCTGAGGATTTTAATGTAGATTAGTGAAACAATTCATCTCCTAACCTTTCATATATATTAATCTGATGGATTTCATATATAATAATCTGATGGATTTGTTAATGAAAGCAGAATATTTGAGGCTGTATACAATGTTTCCAGTTATCATTATTATAATCTCATATCTGAATTGTTTACTTGATTGCATATGTTGTCACATTATCTCATACAAAAGTTAGATCATACAGTGTGTAGAAGATCGTAAAAGTCTGTATGATTGGTCAAGGTAGTTGAGATATAAAAATGATCAAAGCTAAGACAACTTGAGGACGAATTATCGGTATAGGCTGCAGTATAGATAAGAAATAACTTGACTTGGTTGCTTGTCTATGCTGGTACGTATTGATGTATTGATGGATCACAGGAAGATAAGTTCTTCTATCTGACCGTCGTGAAGAACCTAAATTTCGGTGACTTTACATTAATATAAACCTCAATAAGGTTTTATATGAGTATGAGTTACTGACCATCACTTTAACTTGTTATGTGTGAGAGTTACATGAGATAACCCAAGATTCTCCACATCTTGGGTGATGACAGTGCTTGTATGTCATGCTAGTTACCTGTATCGAGTCATCATATCCGTTTAGGATAATGACGTCTCCTTAACGAGCTCAAAATGTTTATTGTACTAAACCCTACAGGTTGAGTTAGTTCAAGTACAATAATAAGGTTGAGTGGTACTACTTAAGGAATTAAAGAGTTTAATTATTTTATATTAGAAATCAGTTGTAAAGTCTGTTAAATAAGTAGTTATAAGTTATTTATTTAGTTTTTGTGTTTTAAAGTTTGTTAGTTTGTTTCTGCTCTCTCTCTTTGTATATATGCATGCGTGCATGCAGTATGAATCCACTTTGAAATTTTTCCAAATTAAGTTCTTCTTCTCTCTTCTCTCTTCTCTCTTTCCTTATTTTGGTTACCTTTAACATGGTATCAGAGCAGGTTTAAGATCTTCATATCTTAAATCTTCAATCCTTCAAATCTTCTTTCTATGGATTTATGAAATTTTGCACCTCATCTTCCTCATTTTCGTTCAATTATCAAACTTGATCGCACAAATTATGTCTTTTGGCGTGCTCAGGCGATTTCTGCTATTCGAGCGCATGGTTTTCACTAATTCATCACCTCTCTTGTATCTGTTCTGTCTCTTTTTCTTCCTTCATCTATTGGCAATGGAGTTCCTAATCCAGCTTATGATCAGTGGATGCGTCATGACCAATTTCTTCTCAGTTGGCTCATTTCTTCAATAGGTGAATCTATGCTTGGTCATGTGGTTCGGTGCTCCAACTCCTGTGATTTCTGGACGATTTTGGAGCGTTTGTTTATGTCACAATCCAAGGCGTGAATCATGCAGCTACATCTTCTCCTTCAAACCACGAAGAAAGGTTCTTTGTATGTGGAAGATTTCTTCCTCAAAATACGAGGCTATGCTGATCAGCTTTCTGCAGTAGGACAGCTGGTTAATGATGATGAGTTAATCATGTATATTATATCTGGTTTTGGCTCTGAGTATAAAGTATTGGTTGTAAACATGATGAACAGAGTAGACTCCCAGAATTTGCAAGAAATGCAATACCCTTTTCAAGCGTATGAATTACGCCTTCAACAACAGCATTCCTTATCCTTTGAGCCTACTGCTAATGTCGCTTTTCGAAGTGGAGGCCGTAGTTTTGCATCTGGTCGAGGCTCTGGTTCAGGTTTTCGTGGTGGCTTTAGTAAAATCTGGTTCTGGCTATTATCTGTCAACTATGTGGGCGAAATGGTCATGTTGCTATAAATGCTTCAAGCGTTTTGACATCAACTTCACAGAAAATTCCTCTCCTCAGGCTTTTCTTTCTGATGGTAACAATAATTCTCAAGTGTTCTTGGCTGACTCTTCTTTTCAGGAAGCATCACAAGGAGATTCTAGCTGGTATGTTGACAGTGGAGCCACTACTCACGTCACCAACGACTTGAAGAACTTGAATATTTGCACTGAATACAGTGGACCTGAAAATCTTGTGGTTGGCAATGGTGCTTCTCTTCCAATAAATTCTATAGGTGTTGCATCTATCTATTCTCCTCTTTCACATTCTTATTCTCTTCTCCTCAATAATATCCTATATGTGCCCCAAATCAAAAAAATCTTCATAGCATTTCTCAATTCACTAAAGATAATCAAGTTACCATAGAGTTTAATCAGTCTTCTTGTTTTGTCAAGGAAAATCGCACCAATCAGATTCTGCTGAAGGGCATGCTCTCAAAGGGGTTGTATCAACTTGACCTTTCATCGTTTTATCATAACTCTGCAAGGAATTGTTCTTCTCTTTCATTTGCTTTTTCTGCCAATAAACTTGATGCTTTGTTAGTTTCAAAATCTTGCAATGTATTTTCTTCTTTTGCTGGCTTATGTACTTTAACCATGGACACTTTACATAAAAGCTTGGGTTATCCCTCATCTTACGTTTTGTCAAAAGTTTGTTCTCAATTGATAATACCATTCAATGGTTCTGCACAATCCTTCTATGAAGCATGCAAGTTAGGAAAGATGCATCAAAAACCTTATATATCTCAACCTATACACATTAATACACCTTTTGATCTAATCCACTAGGACCTTTGGGGTCCTGCTCACATAACTTCTTCTCATGGTTGTAGATATTACATCATATTTGTTGATGACTTCACACGGTTTACATGGATCACGGTACAAACATTCATCTCCTTCGTTAAGTGTCAATTTTATGCCAACATCAAATTCATTTGCACAGATTGGGGTGGTGAATTTAGACCTCTTGTTTCTCATCTTCAGTCTCTAGGCATCCATTTTCAACATCCTTGCCCCGATATTCACACACAAAATGGTCGAGTTGAACGCAAACATCAACATGTTGTTGATATGGGCCTGAGTCTTCTCGCTCAAGCTTCTTTCCCGTATAAATTGTTGGATTTGTATACTGGAAGCAGTTTTGGTTGAGCTTGTATACAATGTTTCCTGTTACCACTATTACAATCTCCTATCTGAATTGTTTACTTGATTGCATATGTATGTCCATTTATCTCATATATAAGTTAGATCATATAATGTGTTGTATATCACATAAGTCTGTATAATTGGTCAAGCTTAATGAGATATAAAAAGTATCACAGCTGAGACAACTTGAGGACGAGTAGTTGGTATAGGTTGCGGTATAGATAAGAAGTGACTTGACTTGGTTGCTTGTCTATACTGGTACGTCTCTGACGTATTGATGGATCACAGTGAGATGGGTTCTTCTATCTGACCGTCGTGAAGAACCTAGATCTCGGTGACTTACGTTGATCTAAACCACGATAAGGTATTAGGTGAGTATGAGTTGTTGACCATCACTTTGACTTGTTATGGGTGAGGTTACATGAGATAACCAAGATTCTTTGCATCTTGGGTGGTGGCGATCTTGTATGTCATGCTAGTTACAGTCGAGTCACCGTATCCGTTTAGGATGATGGCGTCCCTTAAGGAGCTCAAAGGTTTATTGTACTAAACCCTACAGTTGAGTTATCTCAAGTACAATAATAAGGTTGAGTGGTACTACTTAAGGAATTAAAGATATTAATTATTTTAAGCGGTCGAGCAGCGTGAATTATTAATGGACGTACGATATCTTAAATACGGGGATTCGTTAAGTCTAAATGCGAGCCCGACTAAACTTCGGTAATAAAGGGGTAAGTCAACATTTATTCTCTAGTGGCATGAATAAATGTTTATGAATTAATTTATGTTCTGGGCTAAACATAAGATAATTAAATTATTTGAGGCCCATCTTTATTCTTTGCATTTGATCCCTGGGCTGACCCATCCAGGCCTGGAGCTTAGAATAAATTCGATCCTCTCCTTATAGAGTCCCTCTGGGACTCTACTTGATCATCTCTATCTTAAGTGATATTATTATATTAATTAGATATGCATAAACTCTATCTTGATAGGATTTAGGATTGCATTATAAATATAAGGTGAGAGAAAATCAAACTCTAATCCTAAGAGAAGAATTTCGAAAATTACTATTCCATATAGAGAGATTTTCGAAAACTTTAGGAAGAAGGAAGAAGGCGAATTTCTATAGCACTTTCCATAAATTGTCCTCACTCGGTATTGGAGTTTAGGCAAACGGGATACAGTCCAGAAGATCAAAGCACGAGTCTTGATCCTTTCTTCCCCGACAAATTCGTAGGTAAACCCGAGAAAACTCCTACGTGTTGCAATTAATTATATAGGTGCATGCTAGGTATATAATCAATGTATGGTGAATTAAACATCCAAGATAGATCTTCGGGAGAGGGTTAAAACAAGATTTTCCTACAATTGGTATCGAGCACGGGATCGTGATATTGGCTCATTGGATTAATTCACGTTTGATTATAACGCGCAATTAATTAATTGTGAATACATGCGTTCATCGTGGCTCGTTTTATTTTTGTCTGATTTTTGTTTTTCACCATGAGAAAATCCGTGGTTAGATTAGATTTTTTCCTGTAAATCTTATATGTAAAAGAAGAACGAAGACAAAAACACAAAGAATGAGACGACGAGAGTACACTGGAAATGGCCGCACGGCACGATGACATGCAGGCGATGGCACGCTCGGCGTTCTCGATGCTCGTAGACACGCCGCCCGGCGGCGTCTTGGTGTTCTCGATGATCGAGCGAGCGGGGTGGTCGGCGGATCTCGGTGTCCATTAAGCGACATCGGGCGTGGGTCTTTGGGTGTGGCTCGGCATGTCTCGCCGGGCGCTGGCGGCATCGGCGATCAGCAAAGTCGCCGGCACGGCTCGGCGGTAGGGCGTGCGAGATCTGCGATTCTCATGCGGATGCCTCGGCACGCCTCGGCGGTCTCGGCGGATCTCACACGGGAAACCTCAGAGTCCATCGTCGGATCTCGGCGGGCGCGGCGAGCATGCGTTGCTCGCGCGAAACCTCGGCGTCTCGGTGAACCTCGGCAGGCATCGGGCGAAGTGACTCGGCACGCCGGTGGGCGGCCTGGCGGCGCTTCGGCGAGCCTCGGCGTGGCGTTCGAGCGGAAACCTCAGCGTCGCGGCAACGCCGGCGGCGAGGCAGCGGCAGCGCAAGCGAAATTCTCGGCAACCGGCGAGTCTCGATACGTGATTCTCGGCAAATCACGCGCAGCAGGACTTGGCCGATAGCGCGTGAGTCGTGTACGGTTTCCTCGACCAGACTCGACAACGCTCGGCGGTAGCTCTCGGTAGGGGTGGGCGGTTGTGCGCGCAGGGCTTCTCGGCCAGCCTGTGCAACGCCGTTCGACACCACTCGGCAGCTCCCGCCGCGATGTGCGACAAACCTCGGCAGCAGCTTCTCGGCCAGCTCTCGGCAGGGGTGGCGGCGCAAGGTAGGGCGGCTGGGCGTGCGTTGTGGGCTTTTGCCCTAGCACAGACGGCCCAGTCCACTTTGGGACGACCCGGCCTAGTTTTGGCCTTGACCCGAATTTTTGCCCAAGTCCAATTTTTCGACCCGGTTCCAGATTTTTGACCCGGTTCGGCCCGATCCACTGTTTCGGCCCATTTTTTATTTTTCGGCCCAAATCCAGTTTTGACGAATCCGATCCGTGCCGTGCACGCGAGGCCCATTTTGAGATTTTATTGAAGATCTGTACTTTGCAAATTTATGTAATAAATTAGGCAGGGAAGTACAGGATCCACGAGTGGGTCGCGATGAACGATTTTATTTTATTTTTTTATCGTTTAAAGCATGTCGTGGATGTTTAAATTATGCAGAAGCATGCTATGTATGTTTAATTACGTAGATAAACATATTATATGTTTTCGTGATTGGATGCACATAGTAAGCATGCTAGGTTTATCCCGTTTTTCAAGCATATTTTAGAATTTTGCGAGCATGTTTTACATGTTGAGTTCTATAGAAAAGCATGCTAGGATTACGTGATCTGCATGGACAAACCTTTTGAAACAAAAGACTAAGCAAGTAATCCGACATATTAATTTTTAAATTAAAATGTCAAGACCTCCACTTTTTGATCTCTAAACAAAGTGATACGCACTGTGAGTAAATGTCCACACGCGTGGCTTGCTTGCACTGTTTATCAAAAGTTTGTTAGATGAGATTTCTAAATAAAATATTTTAATCTATTGAGAAGTGGGAGTTTCATATGTAAACGTCCACACACGTGGCTTGCATATACGATTTTTCATAAGTTCTCTAGAGATAGATTTAAAATAAGATAACAAAGGAATTTGGATTAGAAGCGGTGTGGTCCTAGTGAGTATGCCAATTCTAAGAATTCATTTTCTGCTGTTAAAATTGTGGTCATTGCTTAGACATCACCTCAAGTACAACTTCCCGCGAAGTCCCTTCTTGAGATAGTGATGTGGTCTAGTAAGGTCCAATCATTAATTTCATTTGTCATAAGGATAACTTGACATGGATTGAAATTAAACTACTAAAAGGTATATTTTAGTCTGGTCGAGGGGTTCATGTGTAAATTTCCACACGCGTGGCTTGCATGTGGAATTCCTTGGGCGATTGGAGGTTTCAATTTAATATTGTTTTATCAAAAGGTTACAATATTATTGTTACGAATTATGTGCGATCGTATGCTTATGTGTTTACATTACTTTTCAGATATGTCTCTTACACCGATTATCAATATGCTCGCACAAAATCCTCTATCCGGTCCAAATTTTATCGAGTGGAAACGAAACATGGAATATGTTCTTATCGTTGAAGAACACATGTTTGTTCTCACTACTCCCAAACCCGATGCCCTTACTGACGCCTCGACTAATGAGCTGCGAGAGTCAAGCAGACTTTGGCATAAGTCAAACAATATGGCCAAGTGCTATATGATGACTACAATGTCCAAAGGCTTGCAACTGCAGCATCAGTCGATGGTAGACGCGATTGAAATATGGTCAAGTCTCGAGAGTAAGATTGGGCAGTCGGATCGGACAGTCCGCTTCCACACAATGAGAGAAATATTGGCGTGTAAGATGGAAGAAGGAAGTTCGATCCATGAACATGTCTCCCACATGACTCATCTCATGGATAGTCTAGATCAGTTGGGAGGAGGTATTGACGGTGAAGCCAAGGTCGATATCATCCTCAACACACTGCCCGAGTCTTTTGAGAACTTTCGCGTGAACGCGATCATGAGCAAGACCGAGTATACAATTAGTCAGTTGCTTAATGATCTCGTAACCGCGGAAGGAGTCATGGGTAAGGGAGCACATGCCCTTGCTAGCATATCTAGGGGCCCAAATTTACCGTTGAAAATTGGAAGAAGAAAAAGGGGCACCAAAGGTGGTAAAGGCAAAGGAACCAGTGGGAGTAGTGGGAGCAAGAACATGTCTCGCCACTGAGGCTTGAAAAAGCCAAGCGAGAGGGCAAGTGCTTCAAGTGCGGCAAGGCGGGCATTCAGGCCAAGTGCCCTATGCTCGAGGCTCAAGGTACGCCATTTGCTTTAATGTAACGGAAACATGTTTAGCGACTTGTTCTACTCATTCATGGGTAGTAGATACATGTATGTCTGATCATGTTTGTTACACCTTGCAGGGGTTCTGCGGACAAGGGAGCTGCATGATGGCGAGATAACGATCTCCATGGGCAACGCGGTGAAAGTCGAGGCCGTTGCGATCGGATATGTTACTTTATGTTTTGATAGGACGGTTTAGTATTAAAGACTTTTTATATGTGCGGAGTTTCGTGAAACCTTATTTCGATATTGAAACTATTTATTCATGGATATTGATTGTTTTTATAGTGGTGTTTCTATCATAAGAAATAGCGAAGTTATCTCGTGGTGGCATTTATATAATTAGCTTTATACTATTTACGCGAAACATAATACCTCTAATTATGTTGCATCTACATCGACCTTAAAAGAAAAGTTTTCTTATGCAAGATGACACCACATTTCTCGACATCTTAGATTAGGTCACATCAATCTAAATAGGATCCAAAGGCGGCTAAGAATGAGCGTTGGGTGATCTCACGGTTACTCGTTCGATCTGCGAATCCTGTATAGAAGGAAAGATGTCGACCGGACCTTCAAAGCGAAGGGTTATAAAGCGAAAGAAGTGTTGGAGCTAGTCCATTCGACTGTGTGGACCTATGTCCACACAAGCTCGTGGAGAATGCAGTATTTTGTCACTTTCATTGATGATTACTCAAGAATGCGGATACATATACTTGCTTCACCGCAAGTCCGAATGCTTTGAAAATTCAAAGAATTTAAGGCGGAAGTGGAGCGAAGCTTGGTAAAGTATCAAGTCATCATGGTGCGATCGCGGTGGCGAATACCTCGATAACGAGTTTATGGACTATCACGTGCGGTGTGGGATCACCTCCCACTCACTACACCGGCACACCACAAACAAAGCGGTGTGTCGAGCGAAGAAATAGGACTCTTTTAGAAATGGTTAGATCGATGATGAGTTATGCAACATTGCCTATTTCGTTATGGGGTATGTGATAAGCCTCGTTTTACATGATTTATAAGGCTATATTCGTTTCGTTTCTAAGTGATAAGTGATCTTTTGAGTTGTCTTTTGATATATTTATGTTTACCTTGGAAGATATTATGCGTGTGTATTTCATGTCATTTAGCATAGGTTTTAATGTCAAAAGGTGGATCACGATAAAGAGGAATCAATAGCCCGATCGCGAGCTCATGCGAAGAAGAACTGTTTGAAAACGACGTTGAATATGATGAAATGGATTTGACAAGGATGGATGTAAAAGTTAACTATGTTAAAGAGCATCTCAATAGGAGTCCGTGGGCATAAGCGGTTGTAATTGGTCGGAAGAGAGAGAAGAGCGAAACAAGCGTGTCGCGTGCAGCCGAAAAAGACGATTCGCGAGTTTTGCTCGCGACCTAAAATCGCAAGGGCAAAACTCGCGAGAAATCATAATTTTCAGCAATTTGAGACACCTAGTCCTTGTATACTTCTAATCCGAGTCGAATAGGATTGAATCAGTCGAGAATAGGATTGAATCAGTCGAATAGGATTGAATCAGTCGAATAGGATTGAATCAGTCGAGAATAGGATTGGGAATTTATGAAAAAGGGAGCTTATGTTTTATTATAAATAGGGAGATAGAGCAGTAGCTTATGAACACCATTCCAGAGCAGAACACAATTTCTTCTTTATTTTCTTTTGCAAATCCTTTTCTAGATAATTTAGTTTAGCTTTTTCTTTAAGTATTTTCATTCCAATTTCATAGTTTAGTATTAGAATTTAGAATTTTATTTACGGATCGAAGCTACTACAATTGTTCTTCGTGGATTCATACGGTTTATTTATTTAATTGAGTTTATGTTATTCTTATTTATTTATTGTTTTGTTATTTTAATTATCGTAGCTAAATTTAAATATTGATCTAGGGTTTGTATGTCAACTAGATTTATATAATTAATCTGTTGATCTTGTTTTGCCGTCTCATTCATGATTTATAATTCTTGGGTTTAATTCTCATGTGTTGGTATCGGCAATATTGATGCATACTAGTTATGTGATTAATGTCTTGGCGGAATTAATTGCATAATCGATATCGGAATTTATAATGATTTTGCCTTGAGACCCGACGGAGATAGGTGGTTTGTAGGAGGTTAAATCTTTGTGTGCTTTTGGTAATTAGCTTACTTCTCTTGAGACCCGCGAAGATAGAGTTTAGGCTAACCTACTACTATAGGCATCTGGCGGAAACTATAGTTACATTAGTGATCCTTCATATGAATGTGGATTAAATTGGTGAACATATTAATAGGTAAATTGTGTGAATTTGGTTAGGTTAAGTACATCCCTAGGATCAGTCTTTTATATCTGAGTTTTATTCTATCTTTATTTTCGAGTCTAGTTTTATTATATTCTCTCTTGATATTTTGTTGCCTGGATAATAATAAAGATTACGTGTTAATTACTTGCTTGTGTTCTCGAGTCATGATCCACGTGGATACGATATATATACTTGCTGTTTTACTATCATTTATTTGGTAGGAATTATAGCGATCAGTATGCTTTAGAAACAACGGCATACTTGCTAAATCTAGTACCATCCAAGTCAGTCGAAAAGATCCCTTTCGAGTTGTGGTTTGGGCGCAAGCTGGTTTAAACCACATAAGGATATGGGCGATCCGGCACGTGTCTTTGAACAAGAAGGCGACAAGTTGAGTCTAGATCTAATGCAAGGCGTGTTTATTGGCTATCCTAGAGGAGCGAAGGGTGGTTATTTCTATAGTCTAAGGATCGGAAGGTCATAATTAGCACTAATGCCCGATTCTTAGAAGAGGATTATATGAAAACCATAAATCCAAAGTTGAAATCATTCTTCAAGAATTAGAAGATGATCGTATTCCGCCACCGATTACGCCAAAGGTACGAGATGTCGTGTCTAGTGGGAGGGATCGACACCAGATACTTCAAGAAATTGAAGTGGGTCGAGTTACACTGGAGATACCGACCGTACAAATGGCACCTATCCAGCAAGTTATGCAAGATAGAGAACCACAAGTTACTACACCCACCGTTGCCATTGTGCCTGTAGCTCCTCGTCGTTGTGGGAGGGTTGTTCGTCAACCCGGCGATTTATGTTCGTGGGTGAATCTTGGTTTAGTCGAGGAAGCGAGCGGCAATAATCGACCCATGGACGTCGGTGAGGCGATCTGAAGACATTGATGCAAGATCATGGCACACCGCTATGGACTTAGAAATTGAGTCCATAACAGCTATGAATGTATACAAAAGACACCTCTACCGGATGGCATGGAAGCTATATGTAGTAAGTGGGTATCTGAGGAAGAGATTTCGATGGAGAGGTTTCGCTTTTAAAGCTAGGCTTGTGGCGAAAGGGTACACTCGGGCGAGGGCATCGATTTCGATGAGACCTTTTCTCCTGCAAACAATGCTCAAGTCCATCGAAATTCTTACGGCCATAGTAGCCACTTAAACCTTGAGGTTTGGCAAATGGATGTGAAACCGCTTTTCTAGCGGTAACCTTGAAGAAGGTAGAGACATCTATATGCGTGAACCCGAAGGTTATGTGGTGAAGGTGAAGAGCATCTAGTATGGAAGCTTAAGAAGTCCCTTTATGGACTTAAGCAAGCTTCACGATCCCGGAACTTACGCTTTGACGAGGTGGTAAAGTTCTATGGATTTACCCAGTTACTAGCGAAAGTTGTGTGTATCGTTTAGATGTCAGCGGTGATGTGGTATTTCTTGCACTTTACGTAGATGACATCTTTCTACTTAGCAACAATGTGAAGTTGTTATCGGGGCGTAAAGAGTTGGTTATCCGATCGCCTTCAAATGAAAGACTTAGGAGATGCACGTACATTATTGGGATCATGGTTTCTTGAGATCGTAAGAGGAAAATGTTGAGCTTATCTCGGGCGTCTTACATTGATCTTGTGATTACTCGTTTTAGTATGCACCGCCAAGAAATGATTGCTACCTTTCGGGCATGGTGTTCGCTTTATCTAAGGAGCGATCACCTATGATTGCAAAGGAGATAGAAAATTAGACAAGTTCCTTATGCTTAGCCGTAGAAAGTCTCATGTATGCAATGCTATGCACAAGGCTCGATATCCGCTGTCACGGTAGGCATAGTAGCAAGATATCGATCTAACCTGAACAAGCTCATTGGACTGCGGTAAAGCATATACTCAAGTACCTGAAAATGACTCGAGATCATAGACTAGTTTACCATGCAGATAGTCTAATGCCTTTGGGTTATTCGGACTCGGTTTCCAAGTCGACCGTGATGAGAAAAGTCTACCTCGGCTATGTGTTTACCTTGGGAGGAGGAGCCGTATCCTGGCGGAGTGCAAAGCAGCGATGCATTGCGGACTCTACCATGGCAGCCGAATATGTAGCCACTTCGGAGGCTGCTAAAGAGGTTGTATGGTTCAAGAACTACCTCATGGATTGTAATAACCCGAAAAATTTAAAACTTTAATTGGCGATGCTTAGACCAATTATTTGTAGTGGTTAGTCCTTAATTATGTTTAAGGAAACCAATGAAACGAATTAGAATCGATTCGGAGATCGAATAGTAAAGAAATCAAAAACCGATAACTAGTTCTACCGGATTAGGGTTTTCTGAGTATCCTGAACATAGAATGAAAGATCGAGAATGAATATCCACGAACGGATCTCATTTTTGAATCCTCACACGAAAACATGTGAGAATGCAAAGAATGAGAATTTTCGAACATACTTGCCGTCGATCTTAAAACACTATTTACGAGCCTAATAACTTCCATCCGTGCTAATCGTAATAAATAGTGATAACAACCAAAATCATGAAGGAATAATTTATTATGAATTTAGAAATTATAAGAATCAATTTACGAAGGAATTCTGAAGAACTTAACCGAACGCTGTAAAATATCTGGAAAACCCTAAATTGATCCGAGCGACCGAAACTCGAACCGAGGGTCTAAATCAATAAAATATGCTTTATAAGACTCAAATTATTTATGAAAGCTCAAAATTTCAATAGAATTTTGAATGGGCATATATTTTAATCGCCGAACGCCGTTTTTCCGCGATAACTCGGAATTGACTTATCGAACGACGTCCGAACTTCGTGAAATTTTTACGAACATTAAATAAGTATTTTAAAGGATATTTAATAAGATGGAACCTTAAGGTTCCGAGAAATCGATCGAAAGTGCGTTAAAACTTAAAGAGTCGGAATTAACATACCAAAACGGGTAATTTGACCAATCCACCTCTCAACTACCACCAAGACCATAACAAAATGGGAAATGACAGCCCTAGGGTCTGAATAACAAGGGGAGAGACGTTCAAGGTCAGATTCATTCTCCCCTTTGCATTTCCTCTCATTTTTCAAACTTTCTCTCTACACTTTTCAAACTTTCAACCCCAAATCCTCCTTCCCCAACCTCTCCCACTCTCAAATAATCCATCTAAGACCATAATAAGGTATTATTCATCATCCTCTTCCATCCTAATGGAGTGGAATATTTATTTTGAATTTTTGGGTTTAAAAACCCTATTTTGCTCCTCATTTATTTTCGTGACTTTAGAGCCTTCAAATGCTATTAAGCTATGAATGAAAAATGATTAGAATAATGTTCTAAGGATACTGTAAAAATTTCATAATTTTTGGAGCATATTTATTTTTTTCGATTTATGCTTTATTTATTTTTAAATATGTTAAAGCATGATTTTGTGAATGTTATTTGATATTGTTACTTGCTAATGTGTTATAAGCATGTATAATAAATATCATGATTTTTCTGTAATTTTTAAAATTTTTTTAAAAAAAAACCGTGAGCTATTTGAATTTTTGTGGCTTTGATTTTAATTTTTTTTGTGAAATAGTTGAGATATGGTGTTTAATATATGATGTGAACATCATATATAAATCTTGGGATTTTTGAAACACATCTCCTATTTATTCTTGAAATGACCGAATACTATATATATATATATTTGTTGTTTGATTTTTGGTTGAGGAAAATAGTTGAGATATGATGTTTAGGGTATGATATGAACATCATACATTAACCTTGAAATTATTCAAACACATCTCCTATTTTCTTGATGAAACCGTGACTTATATATATATATATGTAGTTATTTAGTTGATTTTTGTTGTTGAAAATAATAGGATGTGTAATATTATGAATATTGGTTAATGTTTGGTGTTAATATTACATGCTAGTACATATATAACCATGTTGTGCAAGATTGGAAATTATTGAAAATATATATGTATGTTCTTAGAATTACCGAAAAGTTTTAGGGATGAAAAGCATGATTTTAAAATTTTAATGCATGATATGAAGTGATATTTCATGTTTAGTATATAGTATAAGCATGAAATAATTTTTGTGGAATTTATTGAACACCAAAGCTTGTTGATTTGAGATTGCCGAAAGTTTTAAGGATATTAAACTATGGTTTAAAAATTTATATGATGATATTGAGTTGGTAATTGAATCCTATAATATGATAGGATTATAATATGATTTTATTGGAATTTATTGGATACATATGCTAATTGTTGCTAATTATCGAAAACGTAACAAAATGGCTAAGTATGAGTTCGATTCTAATGTTAAATGAGCTATGATAGTTAATTATAAACTTAGAATGAGTGATTGTGATTAGGGTGGATGAATGGAACACTTATGCACACTTACACAATGATTGTGTATTACATTAGAAATTAGGGTTTTCTAATGCTTAGTATAGTTTATGTTGTGTATGGTTTTGTTGATGTTGAATGTTTATGTTTATGTTGAACCGACAAACCAAAACCCGAACGTAAACAACATAATACTATATGAGCGAGAATCGAAAAGAAATCGACCAATTTCGATAACTTAAGACGGAATAAACGAGAATCAAAGTTAGACACAAATTAGGGTTTTATTAATGAAAGGATACTCAAACGTGAGTTCCTCGTTAGAAAAACCAAAAGTCGAGCTACAACGTTAATATTCAATAACGACAACTCAATACGATATTAGTTGGGCGTAAACACAACTCGATAATGAATAACGATTATCGACATATGTAACCTCCGTGAGTTAAGTTAAATAGACAATGTCGTAATATGTAAGCAAAGATTCGAACATAAGATGTCGATCCTTATGTCTCAAAAGCCGAGTTAATATTCCCAAGTACTTCATTTATTCTTAAGTACTAATTACTTACACGATAGCATATGTCCACTTGAATTGTAAGTCAATATTCCTCTTTTAATTATCGTGTTAATACGACAAGTCGTCAAACATAACCTACTAGGACGTAACTATAATTGTTAAGTCTAGTTAGTGGCTTGAGAATATCCTAATTTACCAATCATCATTTGATTACCGATAACCTATAACGTAATAACGTTATAATAAAACTAAGGTTAAGAGTCAAGGATAGACTCGGAATATGTGATTCATAATTGAAGTTCACCTATGAACGATGAGGTAATATAGCTTGAGAATTGGGGATGTAAGATAATAGAAATTATCTTAAAACAATCACATAAAATCATAAAGAAACCCTAATTGGGAACTTTAAAGTCGTAATTTATAGCGACCATCGATCGATAGAAAGAACCTAAAACGACTATTTTCTTATGAAGGGTTCGATCGGGCGTGATTCTTTGAGGAAGGATACTCACCCCTCATTTAGAACCACTAGCTTTGGATTACCAGTGGGCTTTCTTGAAACGAAAATGTTATGCATATCTCAAAGCATGTTTTACAAAGCTTTATGAAATATTATCACATTAAATGTTATTGATCGCCAAATGTTTATGTTTTGTTGTTATCTATCCGAGATTGGTATATCAATGTGGTATGTGAATGTGTTGGTCCACCGTTAAAAAGGTAACGATCGGATCCGACTTAGTTAAGGACTAACTCGGATTGTGTACACGATGTGTTGTGTGTTAAGGTTAGATACCTCGACCGGTCACGGTAACTATGTGTGGTGGCCACCCCATAGTGCGGCGTATGAATGAATGAATGATCGATATGGAAACAACGTGAATGAAATAGTTCGCCGAACGCTTTTGGAAAACGATAAAATGTTTGATAGGCATGAGTCTTTAACTAAAATCCTCATGCGCTATTGTGGGCGATTAATAACTTTTGACAAAGAAAATGTTTTTGCAACGAGTCCACCGAGTACTTTTGTACTTAGCCCCGCATCTCGTTTTTGATGTGCGGGTTGAGCAAGGATCGATGATGGGTGCGGTGGTGCGAGTAGCGACTATTTTGATGCTTAATTAAAAAGGTTTCTAGAACCTTGGGCATGCATCGTCATATGCATGTCCACACGTTTATTTGCTGCCTAACTCTGATATTATAAATGTTTTGATTATAATTGCTTATTTCCATATTGAATTGGAGGTCGTACCTCGTACTTTAAATTCTGCCCTGGTTGGGTTATGTTGAACCTTGAACCCCTTTTGACATGTCCTTCTACGACTTGAGTTGATATTGGATGGTTTATCCCTTTTTAACCTATGTGTTATTAAGTAGTTGATTGGTTGATTGCCTTGATTAGCTATGTTTATTTCCGCTGCTTTATCATACCGGTGATGATCCATATGATCCGTACTTCATTGAAAAGTCGGTCGTCACATGGATCTAGATGTGGTACATGGTTTGCCCAAGAGTATCATAGTTTACTGTGATAACTCAGGTGCAGTGGCAAACTCGAAGGAACCACGGACCCACAAGGCAACGAAACACATAAAGAGAAAGTACCATGTCATACGTGAAATCGTTAGACAAGGAGACGTGCTGATTGAAAAGATTGGTACTGCGGATAACCTAGCTGACCCATTCACGAAGAGCCTTCCACAAAAAGTCTACGAAGAGCACGTTCGAGGACTTGGATTGCGCAAGATGGCACCCACTTAGAAAGGAAACTTTTGTATAAGTGGGAGAAGCAAAGTGATGGTGTTGTTTGTAATAGCTAGTAGAGACACATTGTATACTAAAAGTTTGCTTTAGTATAAATGGGAGATTGTTGGTTTGTATCTTGAGCGCTTTGGTTGAGCTTGTATACAATGTTTCTGTTACCACTATTACAATCTCTATCTGAATTGTTTACTTGATTGCATATGTATGTCCCTTTATCTTATATATAAGTTAGATCATACGATTGTGTTGTAGATCACGTAAGTCCGTATGATTGGTCAAGCTTAATGAGATATAAAAGTATCACAATGAGACAACTTGAGGACGAGTTGTTGGTATAGTGCATGTATAGATAAGAAGTAACTTGACTTGGTTGCTTGTCTATACTGGTACGTCTCTGACGTATTGATGGATCACAGTGAGATGAGTTCTTCTATCTGACCGTCGTGAAGAACCTAGATCTCGGTGACTTACGTTGATCTAAACCTCGATAAGGTATTAGGTGAGTATGAGTTGCTAACCATCACTTTGACTTGTTATGGGTGAGGGTTACATGAGATAACCCAATTCTGCATCTTGGGTGGTGCGGTCTTGTATGTCATGCTAGTTACATGACGAGTCACCGTATCCGTTTAGGATGATGACGTCCCCTTAAGGAGCTCAAAAGGTTTATTGTACTAAACCGTGCAGGTTGAGTTATCACAAGTACAATTATAAGGTTGAGTGATACAACTTAAGGAATTAAAGATATTAATTATTTTAAGCAGTCAGAACGCTGTAAATTATTAATGGACGTACGATATCTTAAATACGGGGATTCGTTAAGTCTAAATGCGAGCCCGACTCAACTTCGGTAATAAAGGGGTAAGTCAGCATTTATTCTCTAGTGGCATGAATAAATGTTTATGAATTAATTTATGTTCTAGGCTGAACATAAGATAATTAATTTATTTGAGGCCCATCATTATTCCTTGCATTTGATCCCTGGGCTGGCCCATCCAGGTCTGGAGCTTAGAAGAAATTCGATCCTCTCCTTATAGAGTCCCTCTGGGACTCTACTTGATCCTCTCTATCTTAAGTGATATTATTATATTTATTAGATATGCATAAATTCTATCTTAATAGGATTTATGATTGCATTATAAATATAAGGTGAGAGAAAATCAAACTCTAATCCTAAGAGAAGAATTTCAAAAATTACTATTCCATATAGAGAGATTTTCGAAAACTTTAGAAAGAAGGAAGAAGGTGAATTTCTATAGCACTCTCCATAGATTGTCCTCACTTGGCATTGGAGTTTAGGCAAACGGGATACAGTCCAGAAGATCAAAGCACGAGTCTTGATCCTTTCTTCCCCGACAGATTCGCAGGTAAACACGAGAAAACTCCTACGTGTTGCAATTAATTATATAGGTGCATGCTAGGTATATAATCAATGTATGGTGAATTAAACATCCAAGATAGATCATCGGGAGAGGGTTAAAACAAGATTTCCCTACATAAATTCTGGTGGGATACGTTTCATTGTTTTCATCATAAATCGTCTACCTACACATTCTCTTAAACACATATCTCCTTTTCAAGTTCTCACTCATCAGCCTCCCACTTATGCTATTCTCAAAGTATTCGGGTATGCATACTTTCCTTATCTTCGGCCATATACTCATCATAAGCTACAATATAGATCGACTAAGTGTGTGTTTCTTAGGTACAGTGAATTTCACAAAGGATATAAGTGTCTTAGCCCTTCAGGTCATCTTTATATTTCTGACACTGTGCACTTCAATGGTTAGGACTTTCCTTACCCTTCTATTTTCTCATCTAAGGCATCATCTCCTTCCTCTGCCTCCTCTCCCACTTTTCGAGCCATGTTACCCATCCTTCCTCTTCCTTCCCATCATGATCGTCCTTCCCCTCCTTCTGCTGTGTTGCCAATCTCATCCTCATCTTCTTCCAGTTCCATATCCCTACCGCAACTCCCATCTTCTTCCTCAAATTCTCATAACCTGTCTTCTAGCTCCACATCTCTCTCGCCATCTACTCTCCCTATCTCAAACGCCCATACTATGATCACTAGGTCTAAAAATGGGATTTTTAAACCCAAAACCTACATTGCTGAGTCAACATTCATTCTTGTCACTTCGGATTTAGTCCTAGCTTGTCCTTCTGGTTTTGAAGTCCTCATTGTCACCACTCGAGATGTAGAAGGCATTGCAGCTCCGTTGCCTGCTGTGCCTCTTTCTGATGAAGACACTTTAAATCATTTTGGCTGGTTTGAGGCAATGGAAAAAGAGCTTCATGCTCTAAATATAAAAGGAACCTGGATGCTTGTTCCTTCCTCTCCGCTCTACAAAGTTATAAGCAACAAATGGGTGTTTAGGGTAAAAACCCTAGCTGATGGCTCACTTGACAAGCTTAAAGCTCGGCTTGTTGCTCGCGGTTTTCAGCAGCTCGTAGGTGCGGATTTTCTGGAGACATTCAGTCCTGTGGTAAAAGCCTCTACAATCTGTTTAGTTTTTGCTCTTGCTGCAACTCAGCATTGGTCTATACAGCAGATTGGCATCCAAAATGCTTTTCTCAATGGGGATCTTACTAATACGATTTTTATGACAACCTAAAGGCTTCGAAGATCCTAAGCATCCTGATTATGTGTGAAAATTACAGAAGTCCTTGTACGGTCTTAAACAGGCTCCCCAAGCGTGGTATGACAAGCTTCGTAGTTATCTTTATCAGCTTGGGTTCAAGAGATCCGCCTCAGATTTCTCTCTTTTCTATCGAAGAGAGCGCAATGTTTTTCTTATCATCTTGATATATGTTGATGATATTCTTATCACGGGGGATGATAACACTGAAATTCAACAGCTTATTGCTCAGTTGCATGATAAATTTGCGCTTACATCCTTGTGAGAGGTTCATTATTTTCTGGGAATTGAGGTTGCCAAGTCTAACTCTTCTTATGCTCTTTGTCAAACGAAATATCTTTTGGAATTGCTGCACAAAACTAAGATGAGCTCATGTCATTCGTCTGCTACACCTATGGCTCCTAACATGAAATTATCAAAATTTGGAGGTGAGCCATTTTCATATCCATCTCTCTACATAAGTACGGTCGGCACACTTCAATACCTTACTCTTACTCGTCCGGACATTGCTTACACTGTCAACAAATTGAGTCAGTTTTTGCATACTCCTACAAGTGAGCATTGGGTTGCTTGCAAACGTCTCTTGCGCTATCTAAAAGGTATAGCAAGTTTGGCTCTTCATTTCTCGCCTTCGTCTCACAGTTGAATAGTTGGTTTCACTGATGCGGATTATGCGTGCTATCCGGATGATAGACGGTCTACTGGTGGCTATTGCGTATACTTTGGTGATAATCTTGTTATATGGAGCTCTAAAAAGCAATCTGTTGTTTCGCGTAGTAGTGCTGAATCAGAGTATCGAGCTTTGGCTAATATCACAACTGAAATGTTTTGGCTGCAATCTCTCTGTCAAGAGCTCAGTCTATCCGTTTCTAAGTTTGGTGTGATAACTCGAGTGCAGTCTCTCTTGCTGCAAATCTCGTATTCCATGCTCGCACAAAACATATCGAGATGGATATCGACTTTGTTCGGGAAAAGGTTCAAGCTAAGATGGTGGATGTTGGTCATGTTTTGACGGTGGATCGATCGTTGATTTATTTACAAAACCGCTTCTTGAGCATCGGTTTTGTTTACTTCGTGAAAAGCTAAAACTTCGGCTTTCATTTTCCCCTGGCTGAAGTTTTCTTGTTTTGGTGTATATTAGAAGTCAGTTGTAAAGTCTGTTAAATAAGTAGTTATAAGTTAGTTAGTTAGTTAGTTAGTTTTTTGTTTTAAAGTTTGTTAGTTTGTTTCTGCTCTCTCTCTTTGTATATATGCATGCGTGCATGCAGCATGAATCCACTTTGAAATTTTCCAAATTAAGTTCTTCTTCTCTCTTTTCTCTTTCCTTGTTTTGCTTACCTTTAACATTTTAAGTAGTCAGAGTGCTATAAATAATTAATGGACGTGCAATATCTTAAATACGGGGATTCGTAAGTCTAAGTACAAGTCCAACTCAACTTCGGTAATAAAGGGAGTAAGTCAACATTTATTCTCTAGTGGAATGAATAAATGTTTATGAATTAATTTATATTTTTGGCAGAATATAAGATAATTAATTTATTTTAGGTTCATCTTTATTCCTTATATTTGATCTTTGAGCTGGCCCGTCAAGTTTGGAACTGCTAAAATTTTGTCCCTCCCTATTAGAGTCCCACTATGACTTTGTTCTGATTTATGTATTATTTTAATGCATCTCATATATCTAGATAGATATTATCAGATATTATTTGATATCAAGAGATAATTATTCTAGATAAGAATTACCTTCATGGATTGAAGATATGTATTATATTTATTAGATATGCAAGAGCCCTATCTAAATAGGATTTTAGGAAATATATTATAAATACAAGGTATGAGAAAATCAGTGATGCTATGTCAGTGTGATTTTCGAAAATCACAAGAGCATACATAGGCGGCGAGATTTTGCATTACTTTTCATATATTTCTCTCACTCAATATCGGAGAATATGTATTCGAGAAACAGTCCAAAAGATCAAAGCTAGAGTCTACAATTGATCAACTGTCCCAGAAATTCGTAGGTAAACATGAGAAAACACATATGTGTTGCAATTAATTATATAAAAAATATGCTATGGATATAATCAATATATAATGAATTGAACATCCAAGATAGATCATCGGATCGAAATACTCCTCGTCCACCAAAATCGTTCATTGATTTTGGTGGCACGGGTTTTAATAAATAATGAGTGTAAAGTAAGTGGGTATAAAAAGGTGTGCCATGAGGATAATAAATGAATATATTAATGGATATTGAGTGTAAAAAGGTGGGCCATATGTGATTTTTTTGTAAATAAGTAGATAGATTTAGGGTAAAAATATAAAGTCGATGTTTCCAAAAAAAGAAAGTGAATATTTTTCATGGACGGACCAAAACGGAATTAAATGCACGAATTTAGTGGATGGAAGGAGTATGAGTACACTAAGATTTCCCTTCATAATCATCCTATCATTGTAATAAGATTCAAAAGTGATATAAAAATAAAGTAACAAAACACAATTATCATTATGGTCTAAATCAAGAGGCATACAAAAGTATATTTACAAATATGAATATCCGTCATTCTTAGTATAAAATTTGATACAATTCTTTACTATCCATAATCTATGAGTTTAATTAGTGGAAGACCTTATTTTTGAAAGCATTATACTAATAGAAGAACGGTATTTATCACGATATATACCTTATTCTTTATACTTACCAAATTTTATATTAACCTTTGTGAAGCACAACAAATACACAGCAAGTACAATAAAAGAAGACTGATTTCTCATTTCATGGAAGAACAGAGTCAACAGAGTTATACACGCAAAATATGATATAGTTTTAGAGTATGGATAGACGATTCATCTGACAATCCCAAAACTTGTCTATACTCTTAAGTAAAACATGAAGTCTGATTTCTAATTTCTGACATACAAAGAGTCAAATGAAACAAACTTAATTCAAAAAATATATCCCTACATTGTGGCAGTGGATGCTGCCTTGCACTAAGATTTAATATCAATTCGATCAACAAGAGCAATTACATGGGCCACATAAGATAACTAACATAACATGTAAAAAGAATATATAATATTGTTCCTGGATCATAAACTTCAATTTTTGATTTAACAAAGAAAAATTGAAAACGCATTGCTTAAATTTCATTTCCTCTTCCGATTGTCCAAACTAATATGTTAAAACCTTCAATCAAAATCAGGCACAAAAGCAACATTAATTTTAATTTTAAAATAATGAAATTTGATTTTCAAAGTAAACTACCAGCAGACAGCACCACGGGTACAATTTATAATGAAAAAAATTTCAAATTGCTTTTCTCATGCCAACTGTGTCATTAGATGCCTGGCCAAACTTGTATTCATTTTTATCTAAGAGTAGCGTACGCATACCAGATTTTGTCAGCATTGTTATTTATTAGAAAGTGTTATTTATTTAATAAGTAAAGTTCTAACGAGAAAGCTGAGATACGAGGTATAATCATAATCAATAGAAAAAGGGGCTAAAATTGCTATTAAATTATTGCAATTACTTAAGTTTGCTTGCTTATTATATTTTAGTATATACATTATACAAGTCTTTTAAAAGGGTTATAGCGTTTTTAGGTAATAATTTATCAATTAATAATATTGAGGAAAAAAAATTATAAGACTTTTTTGAAGACGGAAGATGGACAAGTTGCATAGATGGCAGGGAAAAATGAATATATTTGTGAATCTAGGGAAAAGGATGTTTGAAAAGAAGGTGTAGTAAAATCAATGAAAATAGTGAAGGCAATTAACGTGATATTCTCTCTCACTTAATAATTTTTATTAATTTAAATTAAATTAATAAAATATTATCATATGAGAAGTGTGTATAGCATACCTACCTATTCTATATAATTTCTCGTCATACATGAATGTCACTGCAATTATGAAACATAAGTTATTTTTAAATTTATCCATAACAGAGGATCTCAAGGTTGATGCTAATCTTTTATATCATACAATATTTTAAGTATATATTAAAGGAATATAACATAAAATCTGAGTACTAGTCCATAAAATCAAATGCAAGAACGTTAATTAATTCAAATACAATGAAAGCTTGGGGTTCCGTTAACAGTTCGTGGGCCTTGCAGGCGCGTCAGCGTAGGTGCGTGCGGAACACGCTCCCGATGGTGGTGCGTCCGTGACAAGTGCGTCGCGCCGACGTAACACTATTCTTTTACTATTTATTATTTCAGATTTTTTCTTAAATTAAGTTTTAGATTTTTTTTCTTCTAGTTTTTCGATTTCAGTTGCTTGATTTACTCGCATACATTATTGACACACGCCACATGCATCTATGTAATGTTTTTCAAACTGTGCGCGTACGAGAGAGAGAAAGGGGGAAAGAGGGGTAGAGGAGAGAGGGAACAGTTAGGTTGCTTGGTGTTCCCGCCAAGGCGGCGAAGGGCCCACCGCCACCCCCTCTTTTCCCGCCAAAAATAATGGGTGACGACCAAGGTATCCACGGTGTCCTAGCTACAATTGTTGCCTAGTGATGCGTGGTGACTCACCAGTCCACTGCCGTGTTGTATTTAAGTACGCCTTTCGTCTCTAAAGTTTTTTTTTTCTAATTTTTTATAAGTCTATCAAATTTATTCTCTTTTTTATTTATTAAATCATTTTATATATTTATAATTTATTATCTTTAATAACATTATTTAATTATATTTTTTTATCATTTATAAACTATCACTATCTTTACTTTTTATTCTCAACAATATTATTTATTTACATATTTTATAACTTTTAACTAATCATTAGTTAATTAAATACTACATTAATATGAAATCCTTATTCTATGTATAAACACTTAATAAATTTTATTAAAATCTATATTAAAAATTTCAATAAAACATATTTTAGGAAAAAAGGCATTATTCTTCTAATATGTACATTTTTTAATTTAAAGGCCCATTTCCCCATTTGTGAAAGTCGAAGGGGTCCAACTTCTCATTTCTGAACGGTCCCATTCGACCACTCCATCCGCCGCATATATCATTATCTAGAAAATTTAGGCGTTGAAATAGACATATGGTAGTAGAATATAACCTAACCTACACCATGTTTATATTAACAAAAGTTTCTTATTTTTTGAAGCAACTACTCTTTCCATTCATCAACCATATTAATTTGACTGTTATTTAATTATGTCGAAAGTCAGGTTTTTACATACTAATTTAATCTGACAGCAGCCAATAGACCTAATTTAATCTGACAGCAGCCAATAGACCACCCATCTCCACACTTCAAAATTATTATATTATCAAATTCGTGTTATTATGTGAATTATATTTGGAGGGAGTTTGAAAAAATTTATTTTGAAAAGTTTATAAAAGGGTAAATAGTGTTTTATGTCCCATCGTTTTAGCGTTTTTTCAGAAAAGTGATGCTATTCGGCCATAATGTGGCAGGCCATAATCAACTTTATTAAATAAAAAAATTATTTATTTAATTTTTGATCTATTAAAAAATTGGTTTTACATTAAAACTATCTTATGGAATTACAATTTTGCACATATTGAATGAAAAATTTAAATTTAAATTTAAATTTACTAATTTAATATTTTTCAGAATAGGTGGGAAAATGGTGTGTGGTCGGCCATAATGTGGCCACATAGCTTTATTGTTTTCAGAATGTCCCACCGTAAAGGTATTTACAAAACAGTACCCATCATATTCGGAAACTATCACTATATGACTCCAAAAAAATCTTTGGTGCCTGGAGATTGACGTGTAACGCCGGAGCTACGACATGGTATACTGACGTGGACGCCATAATTTAAAAAAATAACAAAGAACAGATTCAGTGACATCGTTTCTTAACATATACAAAATCTTACACCGCCATTGCTGCATTCCTTCTTCCTCTATCTATTTCTCTTTCTCTCTTTCTTACCCAGATCTAAAACCCTCATCTAGATCCTCTCTCATGCCCAGATCGGAGGCCTCCATCTGGAATCTTACTGCCATCGTCGTTCAGCTTCAGCCAACAATGGCTGCTTTTTCCCTCCTCTCAGCCATACAACATCAATTGTTTCTGCCTTGCTCGGTTTCCCAGTAATCTCTTTTCCTGTACAACACAATAGCAGGCGATGGCTCTTTCTCTGTTGTGGTCGTTCGGTCGAGCAAATGGGATGACGATGACGACAACTTTAATAGCCGCTAGCAGCAGCTATTGATATATGGATTATTTCATTATTTGTATTTGGTGTTTTTTTATTCATGTGGGGTGAAGAGTTTTTTATTTGCCTGTTTGGTTTTTGGTGGTGGCATTTGGGGGGCAATGGTGGTTGTTGTTACTGAATTCTGTAAAAGGTGGAGGATAATACTATTTCGATTGAGAAAGGTAGGAGTAGTGGCAACAATTGCGGCAATTACTGGTCGTTCTCCTCGCCGACGTCAGAGAGAAACAGAGGAATGAGTTGGTAATGAATCTTAGAGGCGATGATATGAGAAACGTAGGGTCGCACAGAGAAGCAACAGAGCTCAAGACTGGTAAATTTTTGTTATAACTTCTTATTTTGGTGGTTAGCCGACATGAACAACGTTGGTCGGGGATGAGAAGTATGGTGAGAATGAGGAACTAGAATTCTAGGTGAAGTCGAGAGAGCGACGTAAGGTGGAGGGTGAATGTGATAAATGTTTTTTGATTTTTTTAAATTTTTGTTGCCATGTCACTTTATGTTTCCACGTGGATATGCCACATCGCAGCTCCGGTAGTACATATCAATTTTCAGGCACCAGATAATTTTTCGGGGTCATATAGTGTTATTTTTCGAATATGATGGATATTGTTTTGTAAATACCTTTACGGTGGGACATTTCTGAAAAAATACTAAAACGATGGGACATAAAACACTATTTACCCTTTATAAAAATATTTAAAGAAATTTATATCATATAATATTTTAATTTAAAAAATTAATATTTAAATAGCTTATACTATTAAAATATTTTGATAATTGATCCATTATATATTTAAATGGGAGTTTTCAATTTTCATTCAATTGCAAATTGATATCAGTAGAGGTGTATACAAGCTGCGTTAGAGTTTTCAATTTTCATTCAATTGCAAATTGATATGAGTAAAGGTGTATACAAGCTGAGTTAGAGTCGAATATCAACAGATTCATGCACGGCTCGTGAAGATTTTAGTGGGCTCAAGCTCGAACTCGTGTTATAATTTATAGCTCGAGCCCGGCTCTACAGATTCGAACAGAGCTCGAGCTCGGTTCGCTAATTATTCGTTTATACTATATTCATGCTCGAGCTTGAATACTCTCGAGCACAAAATGTCGAATATTTTGGTTAATGGCTCTGTTTTTGGGAGAGTCGATTAGGGGGGCTCGCGAACAGGACAAGTCGAGCACCCTAAAGTTCGAGCTCGATTTCAAACTTGAGCTTGGCTTGTTTACTCAACAAACGAATTTCAAAAGAGGTTTTTTTTAATCGAGCTTCAATTTTATGTGACATTTGGCGAGCCATATCGACATTCCGAAAATTGAATCCTATGGCATTTTTATTTAAATCTTGATAGTTAGGATTTTAATGGATATTATCCATAATTTAAAACCTTTTTAAGAATAAGAAAATAGCTTAAGATTTATGTGATGATATTTTTCTTAAATATATTCTCATACATCTATTATTATGTCTATGTTGTATATATAGACACTGACTATTTATTTTATGTTGGATTTGTATACTGAAAGCAGAATAGTTGAGCTTGTATACAATGTTTCCTGATACCACTATTACAATTTCCTATCTAAATTGTTTACTTGATTGCATATGTATATATCATTATCTCATATAAAAATTAGATCACACCGTGTGTATAAGATCACAGAAGTCTGTATGATTGGTTAAACTTATTGAGACACTAATAAAGGAAGATAAAGTAACAAGCATTTTATAAAAATGATCAAAGCTGAGACAACTTGAGGACGAATTATCGGTATAGGTGTGCAGTAGAGATAAGAAGTGACTTGACTTGGTTGCTTGTCTATGCTGGTACGTCTTGACGTATTGATGCATCACAGTGAGATGAGTTCTTCTATCTGACCATCGTGAAGAACCTAGATCTCAGTGACTTTATGTTGATCTAAACCTCGATAAGGTTTTAGGTGAGTATGAGTTACTGACCATAACTTTGACTTGTTATGGGTGAAGGTTACATGAGATAACACAAGATTCTCAGCATCTTGGGTGGTGGCAGTGCTTGTATGTCATGCTAGTTGCCTGTATCGAGTCACCGTATCCGTTTAGGATGATGACTTATCCTTAAGGAACTCAAAAGGTTTATTATACTAAACCCTGTAGGTTGAATTAGCTCAAGTACAATAATAAAGTTGAGTGGTACTACTTAAGGAATTAAATAGATTAATTATTATAAGTTGTCAGAATGCTATAAATAGTTAATGGACGTGTAATATCTTAAATACGGGAATTCGTAAGTCTAAGTGTGTCACAGCCCCACAATCCTAATTACAGATTAGCAGGGACTATAGTTGTATACATGAAAGAATAAACATGGAGACTCTCATTAATAAGCGTAATACATATGTCAAGCATGCTCTTGGACTTTAGTACATAAATTTTAGGTTCTTGCAGCGGAAGACATGTGATAAGTACATATGACGATGTACTATCAAGGTATAAACATATCAGCGACAACATTCCTATTGCTCAACACTGCTCCATCCATCATCTACTCAACCTGCACATTTAAAAACAAACATGCAGGGCTGAGTACAAGAATGCACTCAGTGGACTCATGCCAAAAACATTTTATCATTTGTAGATTACACTGCCACATCATGGTAAGACACAAGGGTTTTAGTTGAAAATGCCTTGTGCTTACTAAAATCATTTTCATCATTTCTCAAAATCATCGCCTGGCCAGACATTTTTCTTGGTGTGTATGATCCGTATCCCTTATCATCATTTCATCATATCATCATAGTCGAAAGTCGTGAGGGAGGCCTCCCTCTACGACCCCGTGACCGGCCGTGAATTGTCCTTACAGCACGCGGTCACCATCAGTGTACACGTTAATCCTAGCCAGGTATAAGCCTTCCGGCATAGAATCCGATATCGATTTCATTCATAAGTTGGGAGTGACCCAACACATTCATATCATTCATGTCATTCATATCAATCTCATGGATAGGATACATACACAAAACATAAATATTTTTGGCAGGTAATCTTGTAAACATTTAACAACAGTTGAAATAAGCACCATAAATAAATATTTCAGAAGCATTTTATTCTTGAGTAGAGTAAAGCCCACCGACCGTGGATGCCTTAATCCCATTTCTTGGTATGTAAGTCCTAGCTTTAACCTATCTATTCTTGGCCTTGAGGTTTTGGAGTGGAAAAAAATCCATTGGGTCTTAGAACCCATATTTCTATCTTAGTGTATATCATGGTATGATATACACTCAATTGACCATGTGGTAGCACCTAGTCAAATATTTCACGTTAAGGTATGCTTTCGTGATAATATCGTATCATGATGTTTTATCATAATTGTACATCTTATAATGCTCTATCGCACTCTTGCGACATAACATAATGAATTCATCGATTAATAGCATGTTAGTCACATAAGGCATACTTCACATAGGGGTTTCCAACACTTAGTCAAATTTCAAATGTTTTAATTTTAGCAAAACAGCTTGAAACAACCCAGTGACGTGCTTTGACGACCCATAACTCTCGATTCGAATCGTATGGTCGCACAAAGATACATTCTGGAAATCTCTAAACATGTACTACAAGTTCTAAGAAGGAATTAAATCCAAAAGAGTCGTGGTTCTGAAGATATAGGGTCTCAAAGTGGGCAACTCAAACTGACTTCTATACTTAAAATTTTTCGAATTTTCAGTTTTAGCTTAACGACGAGGGTTTTATGAGGCTCGTAACTTTGACTCGCAATGCCAAAATGTCTTTAGGCTACCAATTTAGAAACCTTGTAACAAGTACTTCATATGTCATGAAGACCATACTGGAAAATATCTAACTCATCGAGAAATACATAAGTCCAAAGTTGATTAGTTGGAAATGGACAGTTTCCAGTGGGTGACTTTGGGTCGATGAAATGTATACCTATAAAACTTGGTTTGGGATCAAACTTTCCAGATCATAACTAGACATGGTGAGGAACATTTATTATGAAGAAACCCAAGTCCAAATCGGACTACAAATGGCTTGAACACCTCACGTAAAAGTTATACTCGAACAACCTATTATAAGAAAAATTTACTAAGGCAGTTTGTCCAAAACAACTTACTGTAATGTGTCAACTTTAAAAATTCTCCGTGAGTTCATTAAAAGGAATCTGGAAATGAAACCAATCATATTGAAAAGCCACTTAAGTCTAGTTTTATCCAGAAAAAGCCTCACTCAATGATTCACCATAGATTGGGAGATAAAAATATATTACCACAAGCTATCACTCCCGTGACAATTTTGTGCAGTTGTCTTGTAAAATCTGGAATAAATAGTAAAGATTTTTAGAAAATTCTGAAAATTAACAGGAATCTTTTAGACATGCTGATTTATGTTTTTGACAAATTTTAGAGTTTTATCATTAGCCAAACCTAAAACGAAAGCCACGCACTATGGGTGATAAACACGGCGATTTCGCAGATTTGTGCAGTGTTTTTGATAAATACAATTAAAATAGCAAATCAAGTTGGATGGACTTAAAAGTTTACAGAGGCATACTAGAAACATATAATTTCAACATATCAAAAAGTCACAATCATCGGACCACTGAAACTTAGTCAAATAAATTTGTGAAGTTGCTGTTCGTCCAGGAAATCAACATGCAATGATCAAAAGTATTGAATCTACCTATTAAATCAACATGCAATCACTTTCAAGCATAGACCCAACACATTCAAGCATATTGATGAACATGCATGTGTATATCTTGATCATCCCTAGGATCTAAGGAGATGGTATCTACCTTAGCCACGAAATCGAGAGGGATGAAGAGGAAGGGACGGTGTCCATCTTGAGCTAGGAGCTTATGTCCACTTTTTTTTGAATGGTGGAGTGGCTGATCTTGGAGCTGTTCTTGGAGGGGAATGGGCGAAAATGGGGAAGAAGATGACTGAAATCTGGTTTTGGGGGTGAGAGGTATGGGATGTGTGTGGGTGCTTATGGGTGACAATTGTCACCCTTAATACATGTAGTTGACACATACACACACTTCTACCTACACACCACACACATGCACGAAAATTACATATATATATGTATATATATATATCAGATTTTAATAGTGTAGTTAGGATATAATTAATCCAATGTCACTTAGATACATGTAATAGATAAATCAACAAATAAGTGCTTAGTATATATGTGTATATAGCTCTCGGCTATTACACTATGCCAAAGGTCCAAATTTTATTTTCCATGCCAAACATTGATATATGTTATGACATATAGTTTAGATGATAAATAATATCATAGGATAAATTAATGGCATCATTTTATGCGACAAAAACCGAGTTCGAAAATTAGGGTTTTCGAACGTTTGAAAAATTGGTAACTATCGAATCTTGATGATCTAGCATTGATTTAATGCTAAATCATACTGTAATTACATATACCAATCATAGGAAATTAATTCCTATAATTTCTTGATCGATTAAAACGCTTTTCGTTTCATCTCAAAACGTTAACGTTTGAAAACGTTGCAAAACGTTCATTATCGACTCATCTCGAAATGGTCTTCATCACTTTATTACATTATTCCATTAATAATGGAATTTAATTCTAAGCTTAATTGCTTAGAAAATATCATGAATTTTAACTATCGATACGTGATCGACGTTAAAATAATATTGTCGATATAACTTCATATACTTTTATTTCTTAATTCACAATTCTCCGTGAATATAAAATAGGAATTCATTCCTTCGTAAATAATCGAATCATTATTCGATATCTTATGGATTGAATCATCTCAGCGAATTTCTAATTTACGGGTTTTAAATACCGTAATTGGGCATCTAATTCTGCGGGGTATTACAAAGTGAAAATCCGACTCAACTTTGGTAATAAAGGGGCAAGTCAGCATTTATTCTCTGATGAAATGAATAAATATTTATGAATTAATTTATGTTATGGGCTGAGCATAAGATAATTAATTCATTTTAAGCTCATCTTTATTCCTTGCATTTGATCCCTAGGGTGGCCCATCAAGGCCTATTGCTGCTGAATAATTCGCCTACTTCCTAGTAGAGTTATGCCACAGATAATATCGAGAAATATTATCTGATATTATTAGATATCAAAAGATAATTATTCTAAATATATTTTATCTATAAAGATATGATTGTATTTATTAGATATGCATGGATCCTTGTAACACCCTAAATTCATAATTTAAAAAATGTTATATTTTCTTAAATAGCTGAAGCAAAAACATATAAGAGTGATTTTATTTTATTTTTTAAAAATATTTAAATAACATACATAAAATCTCTCAAATAAAATTTGTCGAATAATAAGCCCAACAAACTCAAGTCTAAACTTTGCACGACAGAACTGACATCAACCAACAATCCAAAGCAAACTACGCAAAACCTAATAACATGAGCTAAGTTGGAGTCCTAATAACTCAAATCCAACAACGATAATAAAGAAAAAGAAATTAAACAAAATAGCACAAGTCTTGGAAGGAACTAAAAGCGACATAACACCACTAGGTACACCCATACCGCCAAGTCGTTCCACGATCATTGATCTGAAAATATTTTAGATAAAATGGGTGAGCACAAAAACGTTCTTAGTGGTGGGGAACAAGGAATATCATTATTTTTGTTCAAACGTGTATACATCACAGGAAATTAATAGCCGATCATATTCAGCCTCACCGGCATGAAATTATGCCTCATTGGCATATCCACTTACATACTCACCGCATGCAATCAATATCATATCCAGCCTCACCGGCATAGGATGTACACGTAGCCAATGATTCACCGTCAAGGCTCAGCCTTACCGGCTTAAAATCCTACATCACCGGCATAGGATATACACATAGCTAATGACTCACCGTCAAAGCTCAGTCTCACCGGTTTAAAATCCTACCTCACCAGCATAGGATATACACATAGCCAATGACTCACTGTCACGGCTTTTTACTTGCATACTCACCGCATGCAATAAATAGCATATTACAATCCAAACCACGATATACACGTTGGACATAAAAGAATATTTCTCAAACCAATTTTATTTTCACAATAAATATGTTTATTCCAAATCACATATTTACAAGTTAAAGAAGATTTCACCCACATTGTTTTGTCGAGCACAACAAATCAAAATCAATCAATTTTGGGACGAGGGTCCTACTTGCAGTACACCTAGTTCCATAAATACAATAAATTTTATAAGGCCTATAAGAAACCTTAAATAAAGTTTTCACAAATCAAGCTTGTTGTTACTAGATCAATAGTGTATCTAGTAAATCTATTACAAAAGTTATATTCAAAACTCATTAAGCCATTTTCAACAATTTATTTCTAAGTATAATAACCGAAATTACTCATAAATCCAAGATCATGCCTGACATCAAAATCTAATGTTTAATCACATAATTAAACATAACTAAATTCTTTGTAGAAATAATGAATTTCCTTTCGAAAATATGCAATCTACTTAATGGAATAGTTCTTTAAAAAAAAAACTAAAATAAGTCAAAGAATGACTCATGCGTTAATTAATCAATTAATATAAAATAATGCATATCAGCCCATATTTCGTTTATTATTATGAATCAAACCATAACAATGAAAAATATTATAACCAATCCAACACTTACTAAACAATTTTCTTCTCTGATTCTTAATTACACTTTAATAAAAACAATTATTGGGATGTTTGTGTAGACTAATCAAACTTTATAAATAAGGAAAAATAAAACTCCTGAAGATTGCACTTATTTATTCTCATAACAAGTCAACATACTGTATTGAAAATATTTTAATATATTAAACAATCAGATGACTTAAAAGAAACCTCACACGTAAATCGAGGCATGATAGATTCACTTTTGCATGTAGGATTTTTTTTTGATTGTTTTCCTATTCTACTTCAAAACAACAGTGCATTCACCAAACCCCCCTCCAAACAAAATGGTAAAATTATGATTTAAATACTGAAACTTACCAATAATTGAGGAATCAAACATTAATTAATGAAAATAGTATCTTGCTATTTGAGAACTCAGATAAAAATTTATTTCGTTTTGTGGATATATGTCACAGCCCGATTCGGCTACCACCTTACCGGACCGTGACTCGGGTTCGGGTTAAGTGAATATGAAACGAACAAGGTTTCTAACATAAGTATCAAATATGAAATGACACGAAGGATAGAAGGAAATGACTTATATTAAAGATATGTTCAAAAGGTACTTGTCAAAACAGATGCTATTACAAAGCTTTCAACGAAGCAATTACGATCTTAACATAATATCCAAACTAGATAGGACTTCAAGAGTTTGGCAGCGGAAAAACGTGTGAGACATGCATGTGAAGATGCATTCTCAAGGTGAACCAAAATGTTCCATACTATTTGTCAAAAGGGATTCCGCTCAACTCCTGCTCCGTTCCATCACCCGCTCAACCTGCACATTTAAAAACAAATATGCAGGGCTGAGTACAAAGATGCACTCAGTGGACACATTGCCGAAAACATTTTACTTTACGAATATTGTACTGCCCTCGCCACAGTAAGACACAAGGGTTTTGTTTGAAAAGGCCTTGTGCTTACAAAAATACATTTTCTCATTTATCAAAATCATCGCCTGGCCAAGCATTTTCATATCACAACAACCACAACGTATATTCCAAGTCGGCTATGGATAAACGCGCCGGGAGGGAGGCCTCCCTACACCGGACGCAACTAACCGCCAAATGTTCGAGCATGACCGCCCAATGGTTCGGAGGCCCAACACGTGTACACAACCCTAGGTGGGAATTTCTACTTACACCTCCAAGCTGGGATCCGACCAGAATCTTCATGTTGCCCTGTGCAACCCGAATGGACATATACAAAACATAAAACATTTTCATGCATAATATCGTATCTCAAAAGTTTTCAAGAAATGTAAGCGGTAATAACGATGAAACATTTTCCAAAAGCTCATAAAAGTTTTGGTAAGAAAGCCCACCTCGAGGACTTAAGGTTCTTAAGTCACTAATATCTATTCTCGATTCCGCTCTCCTTCGAGTTAACCCTTTTCAATCGTAGAAACGAGAATTTTAGCATATCATTATGCTCGCAATAATCATCGATCCGAACCAACGAACGTACTAACATTAATTCTATTACCAACGTTGTTACTGTACTATCGTATCAATATACTCTGTACATTCATACCTTACTCAACTTATGTTCATCGTTATTTCATGTATTTCTTATATAACTGTCATCTTACACGATATGCTTCTTTTCTATTGACTTCCAACTATAACCATATAATTTCGATTTTCACATAACAACCATTCATGCTTACTAACTCACATATATGGACCAATTTCCACATATTACTAACATAGAACCCATGTATCACATAACATAGAAAATTTCACATTTTACCCTTTTGATATGATTTTCGAAAATTCCCAATATTCATCCCAACTTTCCAAAATTCCAATTAATTCTCATAGCATATTATTATCATCATAAATCAATAGTATGACATCATTTTCCATTAATCATAAATTATTTCTCCATATGTTCTCGTCCACTATTTCCAAAATAGACTTAGGTACAAATAATTTTTAGAAATTCCAATAAATTCATATAACACTGTATTATGATTCTACATCATTAATATGTTATAATTTTATTCAAACATGATTTATATCACTCCACATAATCACCTTATTATTTTCGAAATTAATAAGATTATATACTTTGGTTTTTTTTTTCCAAAATTCCACATAAAATTATATAATTCTAAATCTTAATGATTATCATTATTTCATGCTCAAAACAACAATTAAAATTCATGTCTATCAACATATGATTCTTGCTCAATTTTCGGTCATAACATAGTGTTGTTAATTCATGCTTAACCTTGTATTAAATTTATAATTCATGCATTTAAACATCATATAAACATATTTAACACATAACTTAGGCAAATAGCATATATTTATCATATATCACATAGTTTTCGAAAATAATCAAGGATAACATAACACATATGAATTTCTAACCTTTTGATCGGATTCGATCGACGTCGTGACGTTTTCTCCCTATGATCGAATATAATTTTGGAGAACACTTCCTATCTTTTTCTCTATTTTCTCATAAATTTCGTGCCTTATGATATGTGGGAGGTGGTCTCCTATTTATAGAAGTTATGAGATGATTTTAATCATTACTTTATAAAATATCTTAATATAAAGTCAAAATTTGCAACCCTTTTTATCATCTTAATTTTGAACCATGCAAGTTGTAAATGAGACAAAATCTTATCTTATCTTATACATTAATTATTTATCATACCTTATCTTTATAATTATTACCTTTCATTATCAAATTGATATCATATCTTAGCATAAAACAAAATACAACTCATACCTTATATTATAGGATTTTCGACCACCTCCATTGCTCATGGGACCATTATTTTATTTTATCCTATAGTTTATTATGTTATTTTATTTATTTAATTAGTGTATCTTGTATCTATCATAGAATAAATAAATTATAACTTTATATAATGCTTCATGAAATTTTCGGCCACTATTGTATGCTTAGGATAAATTTTATTTTTTCTATATCATATACTATATTAATATTATAAGATAAAGTATTATTTGAAAAGTCAAAATTTTCAACTATAGGTTATAAATGAATTCACATTTGTTCACATTCATTTTCAAACTTTTCGGCTATATACAAACAAAACTATAGGTTACTTGTTTAATTTGAATACTAGCTCTAGTTTACACCTAATAATATGATAAGATCATAATCTTATCTCTACATTAATTATAGTATGATATTTATATCCATTTCACGCCTAAATATCCAAAATTTTCGCACTTTATATAATAATATGCCAAATATTTTATTTTTCTTCAATTAATAGCTATGTGACATAATATTGATCTTAGATAATAATTTATATCATAAGAAAATTAATTAAGATCAATTTCATGTACTAATGTAAAGTTATCGGCAAATAATTCAAAGTTAAGGATAAATTATCAAACTAGATTCTTTTCATAAAATATTATTTTCATGAGTAATTATATTAATATAATGATATTAGATCATAAAATAAATTTTGGAATTTTTCTAAGCTATTTCCAAATTTTCGAAAATTAGGGTTTCTTGGGATTTTATTTTTATAAAATCCTATTCTTATCTTATTTCATAAATTTCGAAATTTTATATTTCCTATGAGATAAGATTGATCTACAATCATGATATTTATCAATTATATAATTAAATAAATTATTTAATACATTTATCACATAATATTGTGATTTTCTAGAATTACACATAAAATAATACATTAATTTGAAAATCATGCACATAAATATCCAAAATATTATTTCCTATGATACTCTACACATTTCTACACATTTCTAAGAGATAAACATTATCTCTTAATTAATTATGATCTTATCTTATCTTTTATAAAATATCATAGAATCTTATCTTAAAATGTCATTTTCCATCCTTATCACATCCACCTCATGCTTGGGTGTACAAGATAATTATCTTATCATATATTATAAGATAAACATGACAACTCATCACATAAAATCAAGTGATCATATATTACATCACAAACTAATCACTTAATTCACCATATTTTCGAAAATAATAATTAGATAAGGAAAAATATTTCGTTTTCTTCTTTAGTGTAAATAATATCCCAAATATACTTAAAAACATATTTAAAATTTATTTCGTTCATATTTTCAAGAGAAATTTTGATTTATTCAAAATCGACAATTACCGACGTTCACTTTCATACTCGTTTCTATCGTACTGTTCTTTCTTTATTTTCAAATTTTAAGTCCGTAAATTGGGTATTACATTCTACCCCCCTTAAAGAAATTTCGTCCTCGAAATTTGCGTATTCTCACAACGTTTCTCGAATCCTTCTCCATATTGAATTCTCAATTACAACGTTGGTACCTCGTACCCGTTTGGTCATTGCCTGACCTTAACTTTCATTCACATCGATTCATTTCTATACCTCCGATTCCATATATCTAATATCCTCATGTTTTCTAATCGTATCTATCCAATTATCGATTCTCATAGACGGTGAATCCTATGTCCAAATCTAAGTTTAAGCGAACTTACGCTAACGTCGTACCTCCTACCTTTGATGAAGAAGATTCGTATTCCTTTATCTTGTTTCGTGCTAAGTTCTAAAATACTTGCGTATAATCTCATAATATCGTAGTCTTGAAATTGCCTCGTGCTTATTTTATCTCACCGAGAACATTTCTTTATCATGTCTTGTTGTATCTCTCTTTAATTGGATAAACATATCAATCTACTAATCTGAGAACTTAGGTGCCGAGGTAAGTCAACCTATTTCATACTTCTTTAGCTTCAAGGTTTGGGGAAACGATCATGACAACTTATAAGTGGGTAGGGGTTCATATTTTCAAGATGACAACTTATGTTCTTTGAAACGAATAAATGGGGATATAGGGTCCGAAGACCAGAATGACGACTACTAAGAGCTCTTTGGTCATATGGGCTGATCAGACCCGTCACAATTACTTCTCAGTCACACGAAGGCTTGGTTTCAAAAGGACATTTTATAAACTTTCGGTTGTAAACTTCTTTCAGGAAAAAGTGAGAAGATCAAGTGATATCTCAATTGAAACTAGGTCATGGAGTTAAACTCAATGACAGAACTTGGGTAATGAATAAAATTTGAAACATTGTATACTTTGTACTGGGTCATCATAAATCATAGGGTTTCTCAAAATATGATACATTTCAAAACTTAAATCCACATTACTAACCGCAACTCTTAACTTAAACATTTTATATTTTACCGTGGCAGAATCCTTTTACTATGGATATTATTCTGCGAGTTCCAACTAACAATTCAATCATGTCTCTATTAAGTTCTAATAGTCAACTCGGAGTTTCATTACGTGTGAACATCTACTGGGGAAAACTATACTCATGTTACCACCGTGATAGTGACATTCATTATCATCATTCCATTTCTACTCTTTCGGTCTTTTCTACTTGTATTTATTCTTATTTCCACCCTCGCTTTATAATGGACTACAATTCTTATAATTCATATTTCTATGTTCTTTCGTAAAAGGATCATACATCTTAAACAGTCACGTTCTTTTGGGATAACCTACTCATCGCTTAGTAATAACTTGTAATTCAAACAAGAATAACATAACTGCGTTCACACAATACATCTCATTGAATTCTCACAATTCAAACATTTCACTTTGACATATCATTGTCAATCTCTTTCTCATATCCCTTCCAATTCTTTCTCATATCCCTTTCCTTCTCACAACCTAAAACCACTTTTCAACTACTTTCCACTTTAAACTTTCATTTTCGTACTTGCATCATTCCCATAAGACAATCGCTTCTTATAAACAATACTTAGTACATAACTTATAAAACATCTCATAAACACTTATCTTATTCCTTACTTAGCATTCTATACACCAATTCGTATATCGCTCTAGACTTATTCGTGTAAGCAATAGTTGATTCAAAATTCTGTCGCGTAGAATTTCAAATGAAGATACTATGCCCATGTTACAAGTGACATTCGCTCATCGAACTTTCATTCCTCCACGTATCTTTTCAATTCACGTCACAAATCGTTCTTAAAAGCGTTCTAAGTTCTCGTGTTCTCATGGTTCATCAATCACTACGCCATACATAGAAGAGAAATTTTATAATCTCGCTCAATCTAAGTTCTTTGTGAAACTTAGAGCTCATCTACGCTCTTTTGAAAATCAAAACAATTTCACAATTCACCTTTGTTTCATAAACAAACTTTTCATTCAACTTATCGACATATAACTCTATATATGTCCATCATCAATACTCATATACCAACCGGTATAAACTCTAACTTTCTCAATTCATCACAAACAAACCACTCATCGGTTTTATTTCACATACCAACCGGTATGGACTTTAACTTTCTCAAACCACTCACATACCAACCGGTATGGACAAACAAACCACTCATTGGTTTCATCACTCATTAATTTCAAAAATTCAAAGTTTTTTTTCAATCGGCATGTCCATTTTCAAAACTTTCTCATAACTCAAGTTTCTTTCAAACTCAACATAAACATATAACTCTTAACACTTTTAAAGCGCATCTTTTCATTTGAAACCACTTTTCCTTCTTGGTTGGCGTGATGAACCTGGGCGTTGAGGAGATGACTAACTTATAGAGGTCTAGTGACTCAAGCTAGACTTTGGATAGAAAGAACATTTTGGTTCAAAGCAAAGAATCGCTCGATACCACTCTGTCGCGGCCGATTCGGCTACCACCTTACCGGACCGTGACTCGGGTTGGGTTAAGTGAATATGAAACGAACAAGGTTTCTAACATAAGTATCAAATATGAAATGACACGAAGGATAGAAGGAAATGACTTATATTAAAGATATGTTCAAAAGGTACTTGTCAAACAGATGCTATTACAAAGCTTTCAACGAAGCAATTACGATCTTAACATAATATCCAAACTAGATAGGACTTCAAGAGTTTGGCAATGAAAAACGTGAGACATGCGTGAAGATGCATTCTCAAGGTGAACCAAAATGTTCCATACTATTTGTCGAAAGGGATTCCGCTCAACTCGCCTCCGCTCCATCACCCGCTCAACTGCACATTTAAAACAAATATGCGGGTGAGTACAAAGATGCACTCGGTGGACACATTGCGAAAACATTTTACTACTTAATATTATCGCCCTCGCCACAAGAAGACACAAGGTTTTGTTTGAAAAGGCCTCGTGCTTACAAAATACATTTTCATTTATCAAAATCATCGCTGCCAAGCATTTTCATATCACAACAACCACAACGTATATTCCAAGTCGGCTATGGATAAACGCGCCGGGAGGAGGCCTCTCACACCGGACGCAACTAACCGCCCAATGTTCAGAGCATGACCGCCAAATGGTTCGGAGGCCCAACACGTGTACACAACCCTAGCTGGAATTTCTACTTACACCTCCAACTGGGATCCGACCAGAATTCACTCGCATTGCCCTGTGCAACCCGAATGGACATATACAAAACATAAAACATTTTCGGCGACAATATCGTATCTCAAAAGTTTTCAAGAAATGTAGCAAGTAATAACAAGAAACATTTTCCAAAAGCTCATAAAAGTTTTGGTAAGAAAGCCCACCTCGAGGACTTAAGGTTCTTAAGTCACTAATATCTATTCTCGATTCCGCTCTCCTTCGAAAGTTAACCCTTTTCAATCGTGAAGAAACGAGAATTTTAGCATATCATTATGTCGCAATAATCATCGATCCGAACCAACGAACGTACTAACATTAATTCTATTACCAACGTTGTTACTGTACTATCGTATCAATATACTCTGTACATTCATACCTTACTCAACTTATGTTCATCGTTATTTCATGTATTTCTTATATAACTGTCATCTTACACGTATATGCTTCTTTTCTATCGACTTCCAACTATAACCATATAATTTCGATTTTCACATAACAACCATTCATGCTTACTAACTCACATATATGGACCAATTTCCACATATTACTAACATAGAACCCATGTATCACATAACATAGAAAAATTTCACATTTTTACCCTTTTTGATATGATTTTCGAAAATTCCCAATATTCATCCCAACTTTCCAAAAATTCCAATTAATTCTCATAGCATATTATTATCATCATAAATCAATAGTATGACATCATTTTCCATTAATCATAAATTATTTCTCCATATGTTCTACGTCCACTATTTAGAAAATAGACTTAGGTACAAATAATTTTAGAAATTCCAATAAATTCATATAACATCGTATTATGATTCTACATCATTAATATGTTATAATTTTATTCAAACATGATTTATATCACTCCACATAATCACCTTATTATTTTCGAAATTAATAAGATTATATACTTTGGTTTTTTTTTCCAAAAATTCCACATAAAATTATATAATTCTAAATCTTAATGATTATCATTATTTCATGCTCAAAACAACAATTAAAATTCATGTCTATCAACATATGATTCTTGCTCAATTTTCGGTCATAACATAGTGTTGTTAATTCATGCTTAACCTTGTATTAAATTTATAATTCATGCATTTAAACATCATATAAACATATTTAACACATAACTTAGGCAAATAGCATATATTTATCATATATCACATAGTTTTCGAAAATAATCAAGGATAACATAACACATATGAATTTCTAACCTTTTGATCGGATTCGATCGACGTCGGCGACGTTTTTCTCCCTATGATCGAATATAATTTTGGAGAACACTTCCTATCTTTTTCTCTCTATTTTTCTCATAAATTTCGTGCCTTATGATATGTGGGAGGGTGGTCTCCTATTTATAGAAGTTATGAGATGATTTTAATCATTACTTTATAAAATATCTTAATATAAAGTCAAAATTTGCAACCCTTTTTATCATCTTAATTTTCGAACCATGCAAGTTGTAAATGAGACAAAATCTTATCTTATCTTATACATTAATTATTTATCATACCTTATCTTTATAATTATTACCTTTCATTATCAAATTGATATCATATCTTAGCATAAAACAAAATACAACTCATACCTTATATTATAGGATTTTCGACCACCTCCATTGCTCATGGGACCATTATTTTATTTTATCCTATAGTTTATTATGTTATTTTATTTATTTAATTAGTGTATCTTGTATCTATCATAGAATAAATAAATTATAACTTTATATAATGCTTCATGAAATTTTCGGCCACTATTGTATGCTTAGGATAAATTTTTATTTTTTTCTATATCATATACTATATTAATATTATAAGATAAAGTATTATTTGAAAAGTCAAAATTTTCAACTATAGGTTATAAATGAATTCACATTTGTTCACATTCATTTTCAAACTTTTCGGCTATATACAAACAAAACTATAGGTTACTTGTTTAATTTGAATACTAGCTCTAGTTTACACCTAATAATATGATAAGATCATAATCTTATCTCTACATTAATTATAGTATGATATTTATATCCATTTCACACCTAAATATCCAAAATTTTCGGCACTTTATATAATAATATGCCAAATATTTTATTTTTCTTCAATTAATAGCTATGTGACATAATATTGATCTTAGATAATAATTTATATCATAAGAAAATTAATTAAGATCAATTTCATGTACTAATGTAAAGTTATCGGCAAATAATTCAAAGTTAAGGATAAATTATCAAACTAGGATTCTTTTCATAAAAATATTATTTTCATGAGTAATTATATTAATATAATGATATTAGATCATAAAATAAATTTTTGGAATTTTTCTAAGCTATTTCCCCAAATTTTCGAAAATTAGGGTTTCTTAGGATTTTATTTTTTTATAAAATCCTATTCTTATCTTATTTCATAAATTTCGAAATTTTTATATTTCCTATGAGATAAGATTGATCTACAATCATGATATTTATCAATTATATAATTAAATAAATTATTTAATACATTTATCACATAATATTGTGATTTTCGAGAATTACACATAAAATAATACATTAATTTCGAAAATCATGCACATAAATATCCAAAATATTATTTCCTATGATACTCTACACATTTCTACACATTTCTAAGAGATAAACATTATCTCTTAATTAATTATGATCTTATCTTATCTTTTTATAAAAATATCATAGCAATCTTATCTTAAAAATGTCATTTTCCATCCTTATCACATCCACCTCATGCTTGGGTGTACAAGATAATTATCTTATCATATATTATAAGATAAACATGACAACTCATCACATAAAATCAAGTGATCATATATTACATCACAAACTAATCACTTAATTCACCATATTTTCGAAAATAATAATTAGATAAGGAAAAATATTTCGTTTTCTTCTTTAGTGTAAATAATATCCCAAATATACTTAAAAACATATTTAAAATTTATTTCGCTTCATATTTTCAAGAGAAATTTTGATTTATTCAAAATCGATAATTACCGACGTTCACTTTCATACTGTTTCTATCGCATCGTTCTTTCTTTATTTTCGAAATTTTTAAGTCCGTAAATTGGGGTATTACAATATATATATATATATATATATATATATATATATAACCTAATAGAGTCATAATCCTACTTGAACTCTTGTTAATTAAATCTTAATTCTACATAAATATAAAATAGTACTTGGGCTCAATAAAATAATGTTCTATAAAGCCCAATTTAAGGATTAAAAAAAATATAATTTGACAATTATATAAAGCCCAAAACTTATTTTATTACCTAGTCAATATTTTTTATAATATATCTTTGTAAAGTAATATTTGAAGGCTCTAAAATAAATTATGAAGTTCGTTTTCTAACTAGGGGTGCAACTATGGACTCCATCAAGTCCAACACAAAATCGAGTATGACAAATATTCACAAATCCAACGTAAATTATTTAAAATTTAAAGTAAATTAAATCAAGCAAAAAGTGGGACGTTACAACCCTACCCACTTAATAAAAATTCCGTCCTCGAAATTTGTCTTACCAGGTGATATTAGGGACGGGTACTTAGCTAGAATTACATCCTCACGCTCCCAAGTCGCTTCCTCGGTACCATGCCGACTCCACTATATTTTAATTAAAGTCATGCATCGGTTCTTTAACTCATAGATTTTTCGATCTAAAATCGCTATGGGTTCTTCCTCATAGGTTAAATCCTTATTAAGCGATATACCACCATAAGACACCACATGACTTGGGTCATGCATATACTTTCTCAACATCGAAACATGAAAAACATTATGTACGGATGATAGCTCAGGCGATAACACCAAATGATAGGCAATACAATCTTTTTCAAATTTCAAACGGTCCAATAAAACGAGATCTTAACTTTCCTTTCTTACCAAATCTCTAAACTCCCTTCATTAGCGCTACCTTCAAAAACACCTTATCACCGACTTCAAAATGCAAATTCTTTTTTCTTTTATTAGCATACAATCTTTGTCTATCCTGAGCAACTTTGATCCTATCTCGAATTTTCTTGACAACATCAACAGTTCTTTCCACTAACTCGGGTCCTAAGATTTTTCTTTCACCAACTTCATCCCAAAAGACATGTGATCTACATTTTCTCCCATAGAGTGCCTCATAAGGAGCCATACAAATACTGGAGTGGTAGCTATTATTATAAGAAAACTCTATCATCGAAAAGTATGTCTCCCAACTTCCTCTAATATCTAAGACACATGTTCTTAACATATCTTCCAAAGTTTGAATCGTTCTTTCTGACTGGCCGTCTGTCTGAGGATGATACGCTGTCGAAAACTTTAACTTTATACCCAAAGAAAGTTGTAGACTACCCCAAAACCTTGATGTAATACATGTGTCTCGATCAGATATAATGGATGTCGGTACCCATGAAGTCGAACTATTTCCCGATCATATAAATGTACAAACTTGTCCATCGAAAATGTCATATGCACTGGCACGAAATGCGCTGACTTAGTCAAATGGTCAACAATCACCCAAATTGCATCATTACCTCTCAAAGTTCTAGGAAGTCGAACTACGAAATCCATAGTGATGTGTTCCCACTTCCACTCTGGAATCTCTAAGGGTTTTAACAATCCCAGGGGTCTTTGATGTTCAGCCTTCACTTGTTGACATGCCAGACATCGCTCCACATACTTTGCAATTGACCTTTTCATGCCATACCACCAAACTATTCTTTAAAACTTTGTACATCTTGGTGCTACCAGGGTGGTGCTACCAGGATGTGCTGTGTACACAGTTCGATGTGCCTCATCCATTATCTCTTTTCTCCACTCCTCATCCACTGGCACACAAATTCTCTAATTATAAGCAAGTGTCCCTTCATGTAGAACTGTATATCCTCTTGGGTCATCACACTTCTTTAGCTTGCATCTTTTGTAGGAACTCATCATCTTTTTGAGCCTCTCTAATTCTATCTCGCAACATCATACGTACTACCAAAGTTGAGATAATAGCATCCGTATCTTCAGGTGTGCTTACTACTTCAAGACTGAATCTTTCAAAATCTTTCACCAACTCCTCTTGTTGAGTTAACCTTCTTACATGATTCGTATTCATCCTTCTGCTAAGTGCATCTGCCACAATATTTGCTTTTCCAAGGTGGTACAAATCTTACAATCATAGTCCTTGACCAACTCCAACTACCTTCGTTATCTCATGATTAGCTCTTTTTGCATGAAAAGTATTTCAAACTCTTGTGGTCAGTATAAATCTCACACTTACGCCCATAAAGGTAATGTCTCCAAATCTTCAAAGCATGAACTACCGCTGCCAATTCCAAATCGTGTGTGGGATAATTTAGTTCATGTGGCTTCAATTGTCTAGATGCATAAACCACCACTTTTCCTTCTTGTATTAGCACACATCCTAAACCCTGTTTCGATGCGTCACTATAGATTATATATCCTTTAGAACTATCAGGGATAGTCAAGACTGGAGCAGTTACCAACTTATCTTTTAATATCTGAAAGCTTCTTTCGTACTTCTCCGTCCACTCAAACGGTATTCCTTTCCGTGACAACTGAGTGAGTGGTCCTGCAATCCTTGAAAAACCTTCGATAATTTTCTATAATATCCTGTCAGTCCAAGAAAACTTCGTATCTCCGCAGCGCTTGTTGGTACTTTCCAATTACTTACAGCCTCAACCTTTACCGGATCCACTTCAATTCATTCTGATGTCACCACATGTGCAAGAAACCCAATCCGATTCAGCCAAAACTCACACTTTGTAAACTTGGCATACAACTTTTCTTTCCTTAGTATATTCAAGACTGTGCGCAGATACAACTCGTGTTCTTCTTGATTTTTAGAGTATATCAAGATATCATCGATGAAGACGATCACGACTATCCAAGTATGGATGAAACAGCCTATTAATCAAATCCATAAAAACTGCAGGGGCATTGGACAATCCAAAAGGCATTACCACAAACTCATAGTGACCATATCTTGTCCTAAAAGTCTTCTTTGTAATATCATCTTCCTTCACTTTCAATTGATGATATCCAAATCGTAGATCTATCTTTGAGAAAACTCATGCACCTTGTAGTTGATTGAAGAGGTCTTCAATTCTCGGTATAGGGTATTTGTTCTTTATTGTAAGTTGATTTAGGTCTCGATAATCGATACACATCCTCATGCTACCATCATTCTTCTTTATGAACAATAGTGGTGCTCCCCATGGTGAAACACTCGGTCGAATATACCCTTTATCCAACAATTCTTGTAATTGTGTCTTCAACTCTTCTAAGTCCTTTGGTGCCATTCGATATGGAGCCTTAGAAACTGGTGCTGCTCCGGGCACAAGGTCAATGGTAAACTCTACTTGTCGGTTCGGTGGTAAACCTGGTATTTCTTCAGGAAACACATCGACAAAATCTCGAACCACTTCCACATCCTCTATTGTTGTCTCCATCGGTGTTGACCCCAATAGATTTACTAAGAACCCTTCGCACTTTTTTTTTCTTAACATCTTCACTGTTTCCATTGCAGATATTATCTTCAGTGATTTTCCGATCCTTGCTCCGTAGAACGTAAACTCATTCTCTTTTGGTCTTTGAAAAATCACTTCTCTCGCATGACACCTTATAGTGGCGTAGTTGCTACTTAACCAATCCATCCCCAAGATCAAGTCAAAGTCACGCATCTCTAAAGCATAAAGATCCATCGCTAATGTTTTTTCTCCCAACACGATTTTCAAACTACGTGCCATCGTATTAGTTCTTGTGTTTCTCCTAGGGGAATCCTAACATCAAGAGCTAGGTTCTCTACTCCTATGTTTATTCTTGTTTTCTTACATAGCCCAACAGATATAAAAGAATGTGATGCTCCAAAATCGAATAAGGCTAAAACAGGAAATCCAAAAACGATAACCATACCTAACATAGTACCACTCCCTTCACCGGCCTCCTGCTGAGTGAATGCATATAGTCGAGCATTACCTCCTTGCTTCTGCTCTCCTTTTCCATTCTTTGGACAATTGTTAGCGTAATATCCTGGCTCGTGGCAGATATAACATACTCCGACTTGTCCAAAACATTTACCAAAGTGTGGCCGTTTGCACTGCTGACACATGGGCCTCTGCATCGACGTATTAGGACCAAGCTGAGTGTTAATCCTTTTCCCTTCTTATAAGGAAAATTTTTGTTTCCCCGATTTTGGTTTTCCCACTTTATCTTTACTAGATGATCCATATTTGTTGATTCTTATCCACTTCTAGTCCAGCCTCCACTTCATGCGCTCTTCTGACAGCAACCTCATAACTTACAATCTCGTGGACTGCAAGAATGCCCCGTATCTCAGGCTTAAGCCCACGAAAAAAAATGATCAGCCCTTTGGTCATCAGTATCGACCAGTCTGTAGCATAACGAGCAAGTTTATTGAACTTTCGCTAGTATTCATTCACGATCATACCGCGCTGCTTCAAGTCAAGGAACTCCGCTTGTTTCTGATTGCGGTAGGAATGTGAAAAGTATTTCTCCATAACTACTTCTTTGAACCTTTCCCATGTTAGGTTCTGATGCTACGCTTCGGTCAAACCACTTTTATAAGACTTCCACCAGTGGCCTGTATCTTCAGTTAATTAGAAGACCGTGCACGACACCTTGTGGTTATCAATACACTCTCTATGCTCAAATATTCTCTCGAGCTCCATTATCCATTCCTCTAAAATCAGAGGTTCACTCCTACCATCGAACCTCGGAGGGGTGTACCGATGAAATTGCTCAATCACTTGGCTAGTAGTCGGTGGCGGTGGTGCATTATTTTGTAGAGCAGACGCTGCATGAGGTTGGCGCTGTTTGAGTTCTTGCAGTGCAGCAACCAGTGTTTCCACCAAATTCCTAGTCTGTTGGTCATTATAAAGGTTGCGTTGGGGTCCACAAGCCATTTCCTATAAAATTAAATTCCACTTTATGACGTTAATATTTCCAAATTAATCAACAATAAGCTAAAACATTTGACAACACTCGAGTTTCAAATAATATCTTTCATATAGTCCAACTTTATCACATTCGTTTATCCAAAATCTACTAACAAAAAAAAAAGTGAACAAAATTTTACACTCAAGAAAAATAAACAAACACGTTAAAACTTAACTATCCTATTCCTCGTCATTACTAATCTCTATAACCTCCAGACTAGGATTGTAATATCCCGCAGTTTTAAAGCTAAAATGCGATAATAAAAATCGCGAATTAGGGTTTTATTCCGGTAAGCGAAAAAGTGAATTATCGAAACTTGATTTCGACTAATCCATTATACGAGAATTTTTATATCATATTCACTATTGATTAGTGAATTAAGGAATATAGTTTATACTATTCCTTCGGACGTATTATTCTAACGTCGATCAATTTCGACAGTTGGTCTTACGATATTTTCTAAGCGACGAAGCTTAGAATTTGTATTCCTTATTATTATAGGAATAAATATAGTGAGTAAGACTTTATTACGAACATTTTGGAAGATGATACGATTAGTGTCGGTTTGAGACGTTTTGAACGTCAACGTTTAGAGACAATTCGAAAACTCAGTCTAATGATCAAGGAATTATAATATTTAAATTCCTATGATTATTTTATATAATAATAGCATTATTTAGCATTAAAATAATGCTAGAGAATTAACGAATAAAGATTGAAGAATTTAGCTAATTTTCGAAAACCCTAATTTCGAAAATTAGGGTTTTGTGATCTAGAATTGTTCTAAATATTTTTCTATTATTTAATTTATCATATAAGACTTATAATATGTCACCTAGATATATATTAGCTATTTATTACAAGAAAATAAAATATATAGCATTATTGCTATATATATAGTTTTCGAAAATTCTTATGTGAGAAATTGGATTTAATTCTTATCCAATTGATGATATATGATAATTATTATATTAATATGATATTATTAGAGATAATATGAGGTGTATTATTAACTTGCACAAGTGGGATACCACTTGTACCAAAAGTGGCGAAAATGTTGTGATTTTATGTGACATAATTGATAAATATCATGCTTTAATTAATGAGAGGATATGATTATGATATTAGCATGATATTAGGTGTAAATTAGTGATAGTTATCAATTAAAACAAGTAACCTATAGCTTTTGTCACAAGGTGGCCGAAAATTCCACCATTTAGTGTGAAAAGAAATAAAATATCATGCTCTAATTAATGCTATGTTATTATTATGTTGATAAGATATTATTATAAGATAAGATAGAATATGTATTCAATTTGAACAAGTAACTATAGCCTTTGTCTTGTTATAGGCGAAAAGTTTGAAAAATAGTGTGAACAAGTGTGAAATTAAATTAAGTCAAAGTGTAAATATTTGACTTTTCAAAAATGATCTTATCCTATAGTAATATTATATTATATGATACTATAAAAAAATTAAAAATCATCCCTATCAATTAGAAGTGGCCGATTACAACTAAGATAGGAAAAGAATTGGTTTTTCTTAATTAAAGTAATAAGTATTAAATTAAGTATTTTTGTCAAAAAAATTTAATTAAACATCACCATACTATTCAAAGTACCGTGAGTATAGGTGTGAATGAAAGGAAAATTCTTCTCTTTTATTACCTATGGTTGCCGTGAACTAATAAAAAGGTAGCAAAAGAATTTTATCTTTAGCAAATACCTAGTGGAAGAAATTATGTAATAAGATCTATATTAAAGTTGATAAAATGGTAAATTAAATTATGTTATCATAAAACTTTTGTCCTTAATGTGCAAGTGGACCGAAACTTTCATTAAATAAGATAAGATTTTTGTTCAAAGTGATATTTATGAATATGATGTGTATTAGTTAAGTGATAAGGTATCATACTAAAGTGTATAGGATAAGATTAAAATTCTTGTCTTATTTCAAAGGAGGTGGCCGAAAAGTTTGACAAATATTAAAGGTGTAATTAATGTGATTTTATGTAATAATTATCGTACAAGTGGATTAATGTTATAAATATAAGATAAGCTCCTCATTTCCTCCATTTTGCTTCATTAAGAACCGAAAAATATAGAGAAAAATAGAGAGAGAGTTCATCCATATTCTTTCCAAATCTTAGATCGAAAAACATTGCCGATAGAAATCGACACCGATTAAAAGGTTAGATTTCTTCCGAGCTTCATATACATGCTAGAATTTTCGATTTTCGACCGTTAAAATTCATGTTATAAACTTAGTCCATTTATGAGATTTTCGAAAATTATAGGATTTGTGCTAAGATGTTTAGATATTGTGTTTATATGATGTTATGAAGCATGTATTATGATTATATTGCAAAATTAAGCATGTTATTAAATTATAGGTATGGACCGAAAACATAAGGACATGATATGTTGATGATTATGATTTTTAATTGTTGATTTGAGCATGAAATAATGATCTAGGGTATTATACTTGTATGATTTTATGTGGAATTTTTGGAAAACTATAGTATATAAGTTCATGATTTTCGAAAAATTAGAGCATGATAATATGTTTTGATATAATTCATGTTTAAGTGTTATTATAGCATATCGATGGTGTAGATTCATAATATGATGTTGTATGAATTTATTGGAATTGTTAAAAATTATTTTGACTAAGTCACTTTTTCGACCTAAGTCACTTTTTCGAAATTATGACTATAGTAAATTTTATTGAATAGTTCATAATTAATAAAAATTATGTTATAGCAAGGGTACTTATAAATGATTATGTGTTATGTGAATTTATTGGAATTTTTGAAAAATGTTTACTTATTAAATCAAAGTGACCGAAAACTATAGGTTATAGGATAATAATGTTATAAATTTATTTATCATGTATAATTGCATAATATGTTCTAAAATAATGTTTTAAGTATATTATGATTTTATGTGAATTTTTACAACAAGAATTATGCATTAAATTTATATAATTGAAAAAGTCAAAATGTTGACTTTGAAGTCAAAATTGTTGACCAAAGTCAAAATATTGACTAAAGTCAAAATCGTTGACCAAAAATATTGACCAAGGTCAAAATGCACGAAATTCAATAATGCGTGAGCTATGTGACATGGTACGTTTAGTAACAATGTAACTTACGTTACGTAAGTACATTATTTTATTTTACTTACGTAAGGAAAGACCGTAGAAGCATACTTGTATGAGGTAGGCTTTACTCGAAAACCCTTTTATTTACGATGCTTTCTTCAAAATGAAAAGTATTTATTTTCAAAGCTTTCAGTTGTGAAATGTTATGTAATTACCTACCCAAAGTATTTATGTTTTATGTATGGATCCTATCATGTTGTTGGGCAAGCCAACTATGAAAGTATATGAGTTGTTGGTTCGCCAACTGACTTAAGTTGTCGGGTCGCTCCCCAACTTATGAGAAAATCGATATCGGACCCTATGTCAGATGCAGAATTCCTGGCTAGGGTTACGTGCACGAGAAAGGTGATTATGTGCTGAAAGGACAATTCTCGGCCGGTCACTGCGCCCGTAGAAGGTGGCCACCTTCTATGGTGCGAGATGAGTTTATGAGATGATGATGTTTATATGAGATATGTGAATGATATGGATCATACAAAGAGAAAATGCTCGGCCGAGCGATGTTTTGAGAAATGAGAAAATATTTTAGTAAGCACGAGCATTTCAAATAAAACCTCGTGTATTACTGAGGGGCAGTGTAATTTAAAGAAAATGTTTTGGCAACGAGTCCACTAGGTGCATTATTTGTACTCAGCCCTGCATGTTTGTTTTTAAATGTGCAGGTTGAGCTGATGGATGAGATGTAGCAGTGTTGAGCAGTCGGGTCTTTTGTCGCTGATAGTTAAACCTTGGATACACATCGTCATATGTGTATTCCACATGTTTTCCGCTGCTAGACTATGAAGTCATATGTATGTTATGTATTTGTCAAACCTTAAACACTTGAAATTTCAGAGATATTCCCGATATATGTCACATCGTTCAGTGTTCTATATTATTATCCGCTTTAATCCGTTATTAGTAATGATCCACGCTAATCCGTTATTTGATTGGCGGGCTGTTCTGAGTGGTATCGAGCGATTCGTTCCTTGAAACCAAATTTCTTTCAAAGTTAAGTCTAGATTGAGTCACTAGACTTCTAGAGATCAGCTGACTATGCTCAACACTCCATCACATCAAGCTCAACCGGGAAAGAGGTAAATGACTTTTTCAAAGTTTTGAGAATGAGAATGAGAAGTTTGAAAGTAAAAGTTATTAAATTGAAATGATTTTTCAAGAAACTGAAGGTGTTGAAATAAAAGAGATTCCAAGAATATGCAGGTATGAGACTGCATATTCATGAAAGTTAGTGATTCCAAGGATATACAGGTATGGGACCGTATATCCATGGAAAACTTAAAATATTTGATATGCGTTGAGTAAATGATTTTCTCAGTTTTGAAAGTGAAAGGTTGAAAGAAAATGCCCCTTTTCTCAAAGTTGTGAAATAAAGAGTCGAAAATGGAAAATAATGTTTCCAAAGAAGTGAAAGTTATGAGAATTGTTGAAAGTGAAAGTAATTGCAAATGTGCAATGATGTTTTATGTTGTGAAGAGTTGAAAGTGATATGAGAAAGCATTGACATTAATATGTCAAAAGAGAAACCTTTGAATTCATGGAATTCAATGAGAAGTTTTGTTGTGAAAGTTGTTGGTTCGCTACCAACATATGATAATGTTATGATGATATTGATAGTTGTTGGATCATTACCAACATATTGTGATGTTATGACGATATTCAAAGTTGTTGGTTCGCTACCAACGTATAATTATGTTATGGTAATATTATATGAGAAAGTGTTGACATTGATATGTCAAAAGTGAAATCTTTGAATTCGTGAAATTCAATGATGTAATACCCGTATTCTCAGTAATGTGATTAACTCTTGATTAAGAGTTATAAGAAGGGCATTGCATCCTTAAGAAAGAGTTGTTTAAGCTGAAGCTTTTATATTAAGCTTCGCACGACAAAAATAGAATTTGAGATTTATTTGAATCGATTTGAGATAGAACCTAAGATAAGATTCTTAGGTCTTGTTTAGAATAAGAAGACCTAGATTTGAGAGTCTTGAGATGATAGATATATGCTCAACAAAGTCTTGATTTCATAAAATGGAGAATTTCAAATCTTTAATTTTGTGATATCGGCGTTTGCCGATTAAACCCTAATCGTCGGCTAAATGTCTAAAATGGTTTTAAAGCCAAAATGTTTTTATAATCAAATTTTGATATTTATAATATGTTATTTTAGTTATAGAAGAGGATTTCAAGTAGAGCATTTTATTAGAAATCGAGTTTTGAAATCGGAACGAAATGGACTAATAGTATGCATTTATAACGTTGGTATTATTTATAAAGAAGTGTACATTTTTGTAATTTCTATAACATGATTAGTCATCATGTATTAAAGAAAAAAAATGGAGAATGCTTGAGAGAATTCTAGAATGTGATGAATAATCACATTTATTAAAGAAAATGTAAAATAAAATACAAATTTTATTAAATACTCATAAATTGTTGGAGATCACTATTCATCTCCTTCATTATTTTTCTCACATTTTCGAAACACACACTCACACACACTCCAAGGTGAAAATTTTCAAGCTCAATTTTAGAAGATCCAGCCGTTGGATTTTCAATCCGTCTTCGAATTAAGGTATATCTCAATCTTTAGAACACACCCATGGTTTGAAATTTTTTAAAATCATGAACTTATGAACATGCTTAATTTTCGGTCATTTTGATGATTGTGAAGGAATATGTTGTTGTTTGATTAATTCTTGGTATTATGTTAGATTTATCGCCGATAAGTTGTTTAACGTTGAATTTTTGAACGTATGTTTAATCTTTGAATTCTTGTGATTTTCGAAAAAAGGGAAGGTCTTAATCTTGAATATATGATGTTGATAAGTTTGTATTGCTTTCATATATGTGTTATTGGAAAGATATAAACATGTTTTGAGCAAGAAAAAGCGTTTAAATCGAACCTATGTTGAAACTCTAAATGGCGAAAACCCTAGCATGGGTAATGTTGGATTTTTATTTTATTTGATCATTTTGAATTCATATTTGGGTTCTATGATATGAATAAAGCCTAAAATGATTTATTCGGATTTTCTACCGACGATTCGAAAATTGAAAAATTTTAGTTTGACGTCAAGTTTGAGTTTTCACCGCTAAAGCTTTAATCTTTGAGTTTGGATGGTTGATTGGTGATATTTAATGATAGTTGAGCATGTATATAGGTTCTTCTAAGTTAGACGATGATTTACAAAAATTTTGACGTCTGGACATAGGCTATGTCTTAGGGGACGTTGGGTTTTCGCTAAGATGAGATGGTTTAAGCTTGTTGTCAAGTTTTCTATGCTCATTTAGACATATGGTGATGGTTTGGTTAAGTTTGGTTGATTTGGTATTGAAATGGCGATGCTTTATAAACGTTACTCCACGAAATTTTCGTTAGAATTTGTTTGTATAAGATGTTAGAGGATGCAATGACCGAATGTTTATCGACCATAGCGTCTCGAATTTGAGAAATATAGTCGTATTGACGACTAAGATAAGTTATTTTCTTGATTGATGCTAGATAGGCTTTTATGCCGCTTATTGTCGATTGAAGGCCATATGAGAAGAAGAAATATATGAAAGACAAAAGTACGATCGTCAAGGATCGCTCGAATGGGTAAACTATTTTCTAAGATAATATGATATGATTATGCTTTTACATACTTTCAAATTATATGATATGCTTATGCTATTGCATATTTTCAAAATGATATAAAATGCATTTATATGCAAAGTTTCAAAGTTAAATGACTTGCGGTTTTGAGCATAAGCATGAGCACGATGCATTTACCTATCCACGAAATGAAAGAAAGAAAAGAAAGAAATGATGAAAGAATGTTACCGACGCGTGGGTATGATCTGTGGCATGGTACCTTCGGGTCCATCAACACGGGTATGATATGGACCTTGGTCATGGCGTGTTTGAGAGGAGGCCTACTTCTCAACACATAGACGTAATCCGTGGATATGGGAAGAGAAAGATGTCATGACAAAGATCATGCATATGCATTGGTTTTAAGGCTATGAAATGAAAGCAAATAAGTAAATGTTTATGTTTATTATGATGCATGCACGGGTTATTTCACTAAAACCCCGCATTGCTAAAGTTATGGCAAGTCAATTATATAGCCCTAAGGGCAATGTTTTATGTTTTCGGCGATACCCACCGAGTGCAATTTTGTACTCACGCGCATGTATTTCTAAACGTGCGTGGTTGAGCTTCGAGAGGATCTTTGAATCGAATGTTGTGCAAAGGAGCTTCTCTAAATGTCCCAACTTATGATGATAATATTAAATTGTCAATGTTGTTCATGTCAAACAATAATTTGACCTCAACTTTCAACATGGATGGATCAAATCATTTATGGTTCAAAGAAGTAGAATATAATTTGATAAAGATTTATTTTCAGTCTTCGATCCATAATAGAGGATCAAATAAAGAAGAATATCGTCGAGGACAATGGATCACAAGAGAATAACCAATATCAAAATGTACATTTTCAAGCATGCTTTGACAACATTGAAAACTTATTGACGCTCAAAGCATGGTTCGACGATGATTCCAAGACATTATATAACATTGGATCCAACAAAACAGCTTCGAACTTTCGAGTAAACCTTGTTCACGAAGCAAGTCGACATCATAATAAGAATGTCGAAATCATAACAACGGAATAAAGATTCTTGTCGAAACATGATCAATTCTCTTTAGTAAAACACATAAACAATTAAAGGCCAAAGTTCGCAACGAGAAGTGTGGTACCGAGAATTATGTATGAAGACATAAAACTCGTGGCATCAAAACATGATAACTTCAAATAAATCATATCAACAATTTAACAATTTCATCATGAGTCAAACGTTTAGAGAAGCTCCGCGACATTCGATTCCAAAGATCCTCTCAAGCTCAACCTGCACGCTTAGAAATACATGCGGGCGTGAGTACAAAATGCACTCGGTGGTATACGCCAAAAACATTTGAAACATTGCCTTAGGGCTATATGATTGACTTGCCATAACATTTGCAATGCACCGAGGTTTTAGTGAAATAACTCGTGCATGCTTTTCATAAATAAACACTTACTTGCTTTCATTTCGTAGGATCATCATAAAATATGCATATGCATGGTCTATGTCCGCAGACAACTTTTCTTCCCATATCCACGGATTATGTCTATGTGTTGAGAAGTAGGCCTCCTTCTCAAACACGCTTATGACCAAGGGTCGCTATCCGACGCCGGTAAATCTCACATCATAACATACCGTGTTGATGGACCCAAAGGGTACCATGCCACGCCATACTCTTTATCATTTCTTTCTTTTCTTTCTTTCATTCCGTGGATAGTAATGCATCATGCTCATGCTCAAAACACGCAAGTCATTTAACTTTGAAACTTTGCTCATAAATGCATTTCATATCATTTTGAAACATAAAAGCATAAGCATATCATATTAGAAAATATTTATACCACTGGATGTTCCTTAGAGCTAAGGAACTAATTCCCAATTCCATTTCTTTCTTTATCCATATTAAACGGCATAAATGCCTAACAAGAAACAAACACGATCATTACTCATCTTAGTCGTCGATTACCGACCATATATTCTTGATATCAAATCTAAGACACTATGGTCTATCAAAACTGGGTCATCAGATCCTTTAACATCTTATTAGCAAACAAATTCTATCTAAATTTTGGCGCAACAGAACGCTTATGAACGCATCGCCATATTAAAACCAAACAATCCAAACATAGCTCAAACTCCACCAATTTATCACCATATGTTTCAATTAACATATTAAACTCAATACCAAGCTTCAATCATCCAATCTTAGCCCATAATCCAACGGCCCTTAAGACGCCACTTTTGGCCTAACGTCGAAAATTCACGTGAGACGTTATCTAACACCAACGAATCTATATACATGCTCAACTATCATTAAAGATCATTAATTTATCAATGAAACATTGAAAACAATTTTTCGACGTCAAACTAAAATTTTTCGCCAAATACGTCGGAAAAATCCGAATAAATCATTTTAAGCTTTATTCATATCATAGAATCCAAATATGAGCTCAAATGATCAAATAAAATCAGAATTTCATCAATATGGAAGCTAGGGTTTTCGGTCACTTTAGGAGTTTTCCAACGGTTTCGATTTCAAACGCGTTTTCTCGCTCAAAACATATTTATATCAATTCCTCAACACATATATGAAAGAATATTAGGCATATCAACATCATATATTCAAGATCATGGTCTCCATGATTTTCAAAATCATCAATATATCAACAATGAGCATATGCTTAAAATTTCAACGTTAAACAACTTATCGTGATTTAATCGAACATAATATCAAGAATTAATCAAACAACAACAATCCTTCATAATTTCATCAATATGACCGAAAATTAAGCATGCTCATAAGTTCATGATTTTCAAAATTTTAAACCATAGATGTGTTCTAAGGATCAATTATACCAAATCGAAGACGGATCGAAATTTCACCTGTTAGATCTTTCAAACTTTGCTTGAAATTTTCAAAATTTCTAGTGTGTGTGTGTGTGTTTGGACGAAAATATGGGAAAATAAAGAAGAAAATGGCTTGAAATGTGTATATATATGTAGCCACAAATTTATTTTATTTTTCATTTTCTTTAATTTGGAGGAAAATTCTCCAAAATTCTAGAGAATTCTTTAAAATTCTCCATTTTTCATTTTCTTTATAACATGATGAATAATCATGTTCTAGCAATTTACAAAATGTACACTTGTCTATAAATAATACCAATGTTATAAATGCATATTATTAGTCCATATCGTTCGATTTCAAAACTCAATTTCTAATAAAATGCTCTCTACTAAATTCTCTTCTATAACTAAAATAACATATTATAAATATCAAACTTTTATTATAAAAACATTTTGGCTTTAAAACCATTTTAGACATTTAGTCGACGATTAGGGTTTAATCGCAACGACATCACAAAAATTAAAGATTTAAAATTCTCCATTTTATGAAATCAAGACATTGTTGAGCATGTATCTATCATCTCAAGACTCTCAAATCTAGGTCTTCTTATTCTAACCAAGACCTAAGAATCTTATCTTAGGTTCTATCTCAAATCGATTCCAAATAAATCTCAAATTTATTTTTGTCGACTCGCCGAAGCTTAACATAAAAGCTTCTAACTTAAACAACTCTTTCTTAAGGATGCAATGCCCTTCTCATAGGCTCTTAATCAATAGCTAATCTCTGCTACAAGAATACGGGGTATTACATTCTTACCCTTACAAAAATTTCGTCCTCGAAATTTAGTACCGCTTTGCGAGGTACTTCATTCTCATCCGATCTTTTAGATATCATATCGCTTCTAAACCATAATGCTTTCATTGACTTTAATCAAGGAATTAATTATTCCTTAGTTGTCGCTCTTTCGATCTAAGACGTGTTCGCTTCTTCATAGCTTAGATCCGTTCATGAACAATGTTCTATTGATGTATGATGTGTTTTAGATCAAACACATATCTTTGTAATCGCATCATGCGGAACACATCGTGAATATTGTCGAAACTTGAGACAATATTAATCAATGACCGCCCAATCTTTTCTTGAATCTCGTACAGTACCGAATAAATCTTGGTTTGAGCTTTTCTTTGATTCCAAGGCGATATATTTCTTTGAAGGATATACTTTCACGAGAACTTTATCTCAATTCTCGAAACTTAGCTCTATTCGCTTTGTATCTACATAGAACTTCGATGATCATGAACTTCTTGGATTCTTTTCTTGTTTTGTCGTATGATTACGACCATTTCTTCAATCGCGGTTCAATTACTTTTCTTCCTCCAATCGCGTCTAAAAACGATGATCTACGCTTTCACCGTAGAGGCTCCATAGAACTTTATATTGATCGTTGTTGGTAGTCGTTTGTCGCAAACTCGATCGCCCACTCATCTCTTGTTGAAAACTCGCTCAAAACGAGATGTAAACTTGAGTCTCTATTTAAGTTGATCGAGACAAGCACTCCATGTAAAACGCATCAATGATCGGATGTATTTTGAGCTAACTCACCACATACATGATAGGGATTTCAAAGAAAAGACTTTCGAGGTAATTCCATTATAAATTTGCAGACTTTCATAACTCGAAACGATATACATATGAAACGTTTCGATCAAAATGCTCCAACAACTTGAGAGCTCACTTTAAAGCAAACCCATCTTCACATTAGCGGGTATCAACTTTATTGAAAGATGGGGATTCGGACGCTAAAGAGCACAATTGGCTTAAAGAGATAAGGTACGGATAAAGTGTAAGAAAATTTACACTTTCTTATTCCCCTTTTAAGATAAGGATTTCTTTAATGCGTATCGTATATCGCATTGCAAATAATTGCCAAAATGCAACATGTTTCGTTTATCAAAAGCGAGAACAAAGTTCTCAATCAACAAACAGTTTACATTTCAAAGATCTTCAGTTGTTTATAATAAGGTTATGATATGAAATAACACAATTTGGATAGTCAAATGATCATATATGTCGAGGAAGAAAAATTGCCTCGCTGAGGACATTTTACAAGTAGGGAAACATTGCAACTGGGGTTTTCAAGCATATAGATAATTTGGCATCTCGAACAACTTATCCTGTGCGATTCTCAAGCACGCTATCGCATCATAAAATATCCATATGTTCACGATGAGCTATCATTGTCATCAACGGCTTCATAGAAGTCTAACGCTCCATATCTTTCTCAATCTCGTGAAATAGCATATCAATAGCACAATCGGAAATGAATACAAAAGAATGACTCTATGGTAAGGATATCGTAATCAATCATAAAGACATTTGATTGATATCTAGGGTCAGAGCTATGTCAGTACAACAACCGCAAAATTGGATTTAGACATAAAAGATCTTGAGACATCCGAATCTCGAAAAAATCACCTTGAGTCTCTTCTCAAATCTCAAATGAGGAGTTTCAAAGATATGAGAAAATTGAACAAACCGAATCAGATTGAAATATTAAGAGATGCAACAAGACCGACCATACCAATCTAGGTCAATAGTAAACATCTCAAGATTGAGATAAAATGATCCAACTATAGAGGATATACATCATATTCGTGCATAGCGAGCTAATTATCCGAAATGAAAACTTTATTTTAGAGCATAGGTACTAGTATCATACTCAGGGTGGTAGAATCATCATTAATGGGTTTAACATTTTCTTTGTCATATGTGTAACGGAAAAGTTACCAGCCATCTGGAGTTGATGAATAGCTGAGATGAAGTTGGCCATAGAGGAAAAAAAAGCCAAAAGAGGACTCATGTGTACATAATAATGAGAACTGATGATAGTTAGGAGTCTGGAAAATTAGCAAAAATTGAGAGTTGTGAGCCAATGGATGATCCGGGGTATTTATAGTTGATGGTTCAAACCCTCATCAGTCGTGGTGCCTAGCGGCTGGACTAACGATCATTAAGATGGTTGCTAGTCTCGACAACGTTCTTGAGCAAGCTCATGATTGGCTAGCGATCGCGAAGGTGATCGCCATCTCTTATTCATTCTTTATCTTTGATTACTTTGTCAGATATCGATCATCACCTAGAAAGCCAATCTCGCTACTCCTTAAGCAATAATATAAATCAAGTATCCCAACGAGTCCCGTTGCATCGTATTTATATGCCTTTCTCACGAGCGATGGAATTGAGCGAGAAATTAACTCAAGGTAGATGCTCGTCTGATCTTTTCTGATGAAGATAAACGAAACGACGACAAATGTAATGAAGACAACGAGATAACAACAACGAGACGACGACAAATAAGTCGTACTCTTCCGAATTTTTTTAGACGATCCTCGTTACCGTAGCTAAAACAATACTCAAACTCTTGTAGAAAACATATTCATGTTATTCTGCCATATTTTCTCAGAACTTCTTTTCAACTTGAGCTCATAGAGCAATAGCTCATTTCAAGCATACATTCTCATATAACAATTCATTCAATAAAGCATTTACTCAATCATCATCTGTAATAATCATAGTCATCATAATCATAAGCATAAGCTCATACCTGGTGAGCTAGAGATGATGAAATCGAATGCTGAGCTTCTCTTTCAAGAACAACTGACTTTTTATCTCATTTCTCAAATCAGAATCAAACAACTGATTCCATAAACTCAGATTCTCAAGACAGAGTCAAACAAATGACTCCATAAACTTAAATTCTCAAACAAAGTCACCAAAAGAATTATATGCTCAAAGTGCACAAACCGCACAAGACTTACAAAGATTCATGAATTTAGAATTCAAGACAAAGGCACAAGTCGCACAAGGATTCACAAGGATTTACAAGTTCGATTTCAAAACTATGCACAAACCGCAAAGTTAACAAAGCTCACTGTGTTCGAATTCAACCTCGCTCGATACCGATCTCATCACGACCACCACTTAATCAAGTAATTAAGTCGTGACTTAAGTGACGACGGGTTAAGAAGGAAATTACGATACCAATAATACATGTCAAACAATAATTTGACCTCAACTTTCAACATGGATGGATCAAATCATTTATGGTTCAAAGAAGTAGAATATAATTTGATAAAGATTTATTTTCAGTCTTCGATCGATAATAGAGGATCAAATAAAGAAGAATATCGTCTGAGGACAATGGATAACAAGAGAATAACCAATATCAAAATGTACATTTTCAAGCATGCTTTGACAACATTGAAAACTTATTCTTAATCAAGTAATTCGGCTGTGACTTGAGTTAATTAAGAATTTTTTATAATCAATAACATCAAATTTAACCAATAATTCATCCCAACAACAATGGTTGACTTCAACTTTTATCATAAAGGAATCGGACATTTTGGGTCAATAAGGTAGAAAGGAAGTTGACAAAGATAAGTTTAGGTCCTCAATCCACATTGAAGACACAAATGAAGAAGAATAACATCCGAGGACAATTGATCACAAATGAATAACCAATATCAAAAGTGTACATCTTTAAACAACTTTCACAACATTAAAACTTATCGACGTTCAAATCATGGTTTAACAATGTTCCGAGACATGATAAACCATATTATCACAATCTGTTGAATCTAACAAAACTTAATTAAATAAAACTATTCGAACTTTTAAGTAAATCCTTGTTCACGAGACATTTCAACGGATCTATATTATCATAAGAAAGTCGGAACGAACAATGATGCAGAGACCATAACAACAAACAATGACCGTCATCAAAATTAGGTCAATCAATTCGGCGTGACAAAACATATCAACAAGTGAAGGACAAAGTTCGCAACGAGAGCGGTGGAGAATTATGTGTGACGACATAAAACTACGGCAACAAACATGATAACCTCAATTAAACAACATTGACAATTTAATATTATCATCATAAATTGGGACATTTAGAGAAGCTCCTTTGCACAACATTCGATTCCAAGATCCTCTCAGCTCAACCGCACGCTTAGAAATACATGCAGGCGTGAGTACAAAATTGCACTCAAGGGTATACCAAAACATAAAACATTGCCTTAGGGCTATATAATTTACTTACCATAACTTTAGCAATGCACGGGGTTTTAGTGAAATAACCCGTGCATGCATCATAATAAACATAAACATTTACTTACTTGCTTTCATTTCATAGCCTTAAAACCAATGCATATGCATGATCTTTGTCCGCAGACATCTTTCTCTTCCCATATCCACAGATTCTGTCTATGTGTTGAGAAGTAGGCCTCCTTCTCAAACACGCTATGACCCGAAGGTCCATATCATACCCGTGTTGATGGACCGGCGGTACCATGCCACGATACCCGACGTCGGTAACATTCTTTCATCATTTCTTTCTTTTCTTTCTTTCATTTCCGTGGATAGGTAAATACATCGTGCTCATGCTTATGCTCAAAACCGCAAGTCATTTAACTTTGAAACTTTGCATATAAATGCATTTTATATCATTTGAAAATATCGCATAAGATAAGCATATCATATAATTTGAAAGTATGTAAAAGCATAATCATATCATATTATCTTAGAAAATAGTTTACCCACCGGAGCAGTCCTTGACGATTGTACTTTTGTCTTTCATATTTCTTCTTCTCATGTGGCCCTTCAATCGACAATAAGCGGCATAAAGCTATCTAGCATCAATCAAGAAAATAACTTATCTTAGTCGTCAATACGACTATATTTCTCAAATTCAAGACGCTATGGTCGATAAACATTGGTCATTGCATCCTCTAACATCTTATACAAACAAATTCTAACGAAAATTTCGGTAGAGTAACGCTTATAAACGCATCGCCATTTCAATACCAAATCAACCAAACTTAACAAACCATCACCATATGTCTAAATGAGCATAGAAAACTTGACAACAAGCTTAAACCATCTCATCTTAGCCAAAACCCAATGTCCCCTTAAGACATAGCCTATGTCCGACGTCAAAATTTTGTAAATCACCGTCTAACTTAGAAGAACCTATATACATGCTCAACTATCATTAAATATCACCAATCAACCATCCAAACTCAAAGATTAAAGCTTTAGCATTGAAAACTCAAACTTGACGTCAAACTAAAATTTTTCAATTTTCGAATCGCCGGTAGAAAAATCGAATAAATTATTTTAGCTTTATTCATATCATAGAACCCAAATATGAATTCAAAATGATCAAATAAAATCAAAAATCCAACATTACCCATGCTAGGTTTTCGCCATTTAGAGTTTCAACATAGGTTCGATTTTAACGTTTTTCTTGCTCAAAACATGTTTATATCTTTCCAATAACACATATATGAAAGCAATACAAACTTATCAACATCATATATTCAAGATTAAGACCTTCCCTTTTTTCGAAAATCACAAGAATTCAAAGATTAAACATACGTTCAAAAATTCAACGTTAAACAACTTATCGGCGATAAATCTAACATAATACAAAGAATTAATCAAACAACAACATATTCCTTCACAATCATCAAAATGACCGAAAATTAAGCATGTTCATAAGTTCATGATTTTAAAAATTTCAAACCATGGGTGTGTTCTAAAGATTGAGATATACCTTAATTGAAGACGGATTGAAAATCAACTACCGGATCTTCTAAAATTGAGCTTGAAAATTTTCACCTTGGAGTGTGTGTGAGTGTGTGTTTCAAAATGTGAGAAAAATAATGAAGGAGATGAATAGTGATCTCCAACAATTTATGAGTATTTAATAAAATTTCTATTTTATTTTACATTTTCTTTAATAAATGTGATTATTCATCACATTCTAGAATTCTCTCAAGCATTCTCCATTTTTTCTTTAATACATGATGACTAATCATGTTATAGAAATTACAAAATGTACACTTCTTTATAAATAATACCAACGTTATAAATGCATACTATTAGTCCATTTCGCCCGATTTCAAAACTCAATTTCTAATAAAATGCTCTCTACTTGAAATCCTCTTCTATAACTAAAATAACATATTATAAATATCAAAATTTGATTATAAAACATTTTGGCTTTAAAACCATTTTAGACATTTAGCCGACGATTAGGGTTTAATCGCAAACGCCGATATCACAAAATTAAAGATTTGAAATTCTCCATTTTATGAAATCAAGACTTTGTTGAGCATGTATCTATCATCTCAAGACTCTCGAAATCTAGGTCTTCTTATTCTAAACAAGACCTAAGAATCTTATCTTAGGTTCTATCTCAAATCGATTCCAAATAAATCTCAAATTTATTTTTGTCGACGCCAAGCTTAATATAAAAGCTTCTAGCTTAAACAACTCTTTCTTAAGGATGCAATGTCCTTCTTATAACTCTTAATCAAGAGTTAATCTACACATGTGAATACGGGTATTACATTCTCACCCTTACAAAAATTTCGTCTCGAAATTTAGTATCGCTTTGCGAGGTACTTCATTCTCATCGATCTTTAGGTATCATATCACTTCTTCTAAACCATAATGCTTTCATCGACTTTAATCAAGGAATTAATTATTCCTTAGTTGTCGCTCTTTTCGATCTAAGACGTGTTCTCGCTTCTCTTCATAGCTTAGATCCGTTCACGAAAACGTTCTCTTGATGTGTGATGTGTTTTGATCAAACACATATTTTCAGAATCGTGACATACTAAAAACATCGTAAATATTTTCTAACTTGAGGGCATCGTTAATCTATAGGTGAGGCCCAATCTTTCTTGAATCTCGCATTTAACCGAATAAATCTTGGTTTGAACTTTTCTTTAATTCCAAAGCGATTTATATCTTTGGAAGGATATACTTTCATGAATATTTTATCTCCAATCTCGAAGCTTAGCTCCGCTCGCCTTGATCTTCATAGAACTTCTAACGATCTTGAGCTTCGATTCTTTTCTTGATTTGTCGCACGATTACGACCATTTCTTCAATCGCTTTGGTCCAATCACTTTTCTTTCTCCAATCGCTGCCTTAGAAGAGCAATGATCACGCTTTCCGTCGTAGAGGCTTCATAGGGCTTCATATTAATCATTGCTTTGTAATCTTGTCGATGCGAATTCAATCTGTACCCATCTCTCGCAGCTTTTATGTCATCACACATAATTCTCACCACCCTTCTCGTTGCGAACTTTGTCCTTCACTTGTTGATATGTTTTGTCACGCGAATTGATTGACCTAATTTTGATGACGGTCATTGTTTGTTGTTATGGTCTCTGCATGATTGTTACGCTTCCGACTTTCTTATGATAATATAGATCCATTGAAATGTCTCTCGTGAACAAGGATTTACTTAAAAGTTCAGAATAGTTTTATTTAATTAAGTTTTGTTAGATTCAACAGATTAGATAATATGGTTTATCATGTCCGAACATTGTTAAACCATGATTTGAACGTCAATAAGTTTTAATGTTGTGAAAGTTGTTTAAAGATGTACACTTTGATATTGGTTATTCATTTGTGATCAATTGTCCTCGGATGTTATTCTTCTTCATTTGAGTCTTCAATGGATTGAGGACCTAAACTTATCTTTTGTCAACTTCCTTTCTACCTTATTGACCCAAAATGTTCGATTCCTTTATGATAAAAGTTGAAGTCAACCATTGTTGTTGGGATGAATTATCGTTAAATTTGATGTTATTGATTATAAAAATTTTAATTAACTCAAGTCACACCGAATTACTTGATTAAGTAGTCGGGCCGTGATGAATGGTATCGAGCGGTGCTCAATTAGAACCAGGAACCTTTGTCAACTTAAGCGATTTGTGCAAAGTTTTGAAGTCCGAACTTGTAAATCCTTGTGAACTTTTGCACATATGAGTATAGTTTTGAATTTCAGACATGAAAATCCTTGTGAATCCTTGTGCGACTTGTGTCGTCTTGAATTCTAAAATCATGAATCTTTGTAAGTCTTGTGCGCTTTGTGCATTTTGAACATATGAAATCTTTTGAAATGACTGCTTGAGAATTTAAGTTTATGGAGTCATTTGTTTGACTCATCTTGAGAGTTTACTGGAATTAGTTGTTTGATTCTCGATTTGAGAAGTGAGATAAAAAGTCGCTTGTTCTTAAAGAGAAGCTCAAGATTCGATTTCATCATCTCTAGCTCACCGTGTATGAGATTATGCTTATGATTATGATGATTATGATTATTACGATGATGATTGAGTATATGCTTTATTGAATGAATTGTTATATGAGAATGTATGCTTGAAATGAGCTATTGCTCTATGAGTCAAGTTGAAAAGAATGTTCGAGAAGAGATGGCGTAACAAAATGAATATGTTTTCCGCAAGAGTTTGAGTATTGTTTTTAGTTACGATAACGAGGATCGCCTAGACACCGAAAAGTACGACTTGTTTGTCGTCGTCTCGTGTTATTATCTCGTTGTCGTTATTACGCTTTCGTCGTTTCATTTATCTTCATCAAGAAAGATCGAGAACGCTTCTATCCGTATACACCGATGAGCGGTTTATCTAGAGCGAAATTTCTCGCTCAATTCCATCGCTTATGAGAAAGGCAAAGGAGTACGATGCAACGGGACCAGATGGGATACTCCAGCTTTATATTATTGCTTAAGGAGTAACAAGATTGGCTTTCCAGGTGATGATCGATATACAAGCAAAGAAGTAATCAAAGATAAGAAGGAATAAGAGACCGGCGATCACCCGCGCGATCGCTAGCCGCTAGCGAGTGCATTCCAGAAGTTTATGCCTTATAACTAGCAATCAACCTCGTGATCATTAGAACGACCGCTAGGTAACACAACCTGATGAGAATTTGGGTTTCAACCCATCAACTATAAACACCTTGGACCATCCATTAGCACGTAACTCTCGCTTTAGCTAATTTTTCCGCACTCTAACTATCATCGCCTCGTTATTATTTACTCAAAATTTCTTTTGACTCTTTTTCCTCTATGGCCGACTTTATCTCGCCTATTTATCAACTCCAATGGCCGGTAACTTTTCGCCACACCTAATGATAAAAAAAAAAAATGTTGAACCCATTAATGATGATCTTACCACCCCGAGTATGATGTATATCCTATACAGCTTGATCACTTTATCTCAACACCGAGATGTTTTCTATCACCTAGATTAGTATGATCAATTTTTCATATCTTTTGAGATTTCTATACCGATTCAGTCTGTTCTATTTTTATGTTTCTGAAACTTTTCCTTTGGAAATTTGAGAAGAGACTCAAGCTAGTTTATCGAGACTCCAAATGTCTCAAGATCTTTTATGTCTAAACCCTAGTTTTGCCGCTTATTGGCACAACATAACCACATCCCTAGATATCACCAAATATCTTTTGTGATTGATTCTCGCATCCTTTATCTTGAATCATTCTTTTGTATTCATTTTCAATTGTGCTAGTGATTTGCTATCTCCTAAGATTGAAAAGATTGTAGAGATGTCGACTCCTATGAAGTCATTGATGGCGTAGGGATGTAATCGCAAAGATGTAAGAAAAGAGTGATGACGATGACACCACCGTGAACATACGGATATATACATATAGGTGATGTCAATAGATATTTTATGATGCGATAGCATGCTCGAGAAGCCGCATGTATAAGTTTTTCGAGATGCCAAATTATCTATATGCTTGAAAACCCCAGTTGCAAAATTTTCCTTGTTTTGTAAAAGTTCTCGAAAAGGAAAATTTTATTTCGACATATATGATCATTTTGCTATCCAAATGTGTTAATTTATTTCAGAACTTTTGGATAATCAATTGTGAAAATCCTTGAGATATAACACCTCTTTCTTGTTTTGATAAACAAGATAAGTCATTTGAAATTGTTTGCAATGCAAGACGCTACCCATCTTGAAGAGGAAGAATAAGAAATTTCAAATTCTTCACGTAAATTACCTTGCACTCCTTCTTTCTCTTAATCGATCATAAAATTTTAGAGCTTTTCCGCTCGTAATCCTTCATCTTTTAATGGAGTTGGTACCTAGTCGATGTCAAGATGTGCTCGCTCTATAAAGCAAGTTTTCAAGATTTTGGAGTGCTCGATCGAGAGTGTCTCCTATGTATAAAGTTCAGCCAAGAGGATCTACTACGAATTATGGTGGGAAGACGCCGTAAAATTCTTTCTCCCGAGATTTCTATCAAGTATGAAGTCGACAAGTTAGCTCAAAAATACGCTGAAAATAATACGCTTACATGGAATGCTCGCCTCAATTACCTCAAACAGACTCCAAGTTTACATCTCGCTTTTAGATGAGTTTTCAACAAGAGACGGGTACAAGATCAATTCGATACGACAACAGTTACAAAGCAATGATTAATATGAAGCCCTATGAAGCCTCTACGACAGAAAGCGTAGATCGCTGCTCTTCTAAGACGCGATTGAGAAAGAAAAGTGATTGGACCAAACGATTGAAGAAATGGTCGTAATCGCATTTACAAATCAAGAAAAGAATCCAAGAAGCTCAAGATCGTTAGAAGTTCTATGAAGATACAAGACGAACGGAGCTAAGCTTCGAGATTGGAGATAAAATATTCATGAAAGTATATCCTTCCAAAGATATAAATCGCTTTGGAATTAAAAGAAAAGTTCAAACCAAGATTTATTCGGTCGCATTTAGATTCAAGAAAGATTGGGCCTCACCTATAGATTAACGATGCCCTCAAGTTCAAAATATTTACGATGTTTTTCGATGTCACGATTCATTTAAAATATGTGTTTGATCCAAAACACATCACACATCAAGAGAACGTTTTCGTGAACCGCATCTAAGCTATGAAGAGAAGCGAGTAACACGCCTTAGATCGAAAGAACGACAACTAAGGAATAATTAATTCCTTCATTGAAGTCCAATGAAAACATTATGGTTTAGAAGAAGCGATATGATACCTAAAAGATCGATGAGAATGAAGTACTCAAGAAACGATACTAAATTTCGAGGATGAAATTTTTGTAAGGGGGTGAGAATGTAATACCCGTATTCTCAGAATGTAGATTAACTCTTGATTAAGAGTTATAAAAAGGGCATTGCATCCTTAAGAAAGAGTTGTTTAAGCTAGAAGCTTTTATATTAAGCTTCATTCGACAAAAATAGAATTTGAGATTTATTTGGAATCGATTTGAGATAGAACCTAAGATAAGATTCTTAGGTCTTGTTTAGAATAAGAAGACCTAGATTTCGAGAGTCTTGAGATGATAGATACATGCTCAACAAAGTCTTGATTTCATAAAATGGAGAATTTCAAATCTTTAATTTTGTGATATCGTTTTGCCGATTAAACCCTAATCGTCGGCTAAATGTCTAAAATGGATTTTAAAGCCAAAATGTTTTATAATCAAATTTTGATATTTATAATATGTTATTTTAGTTATAGAAGAGGATTTCAAGTAGAGAGCATTTTATTAGAAATCGAGTTTTGAAATCGGAACGAAACGGACTAATAGTATGCATTTATAACGTTGGTATTATTTATAAAGAAGTGTACATTTTGTAATTTCTATAACATGATTAGTCATCATGTATTAAAGAAAAAAATGGAGAATGCTTGAGAGAATTCTAGAATGTGATGAATAATCACATTTATTAAAGAAATGTAAAATAAAATAGAAATTTTATTAAATACTCATAAATTGTTGGAGATCACTATTCATCTCCTTCATTATTTTTCTCACATTTTCAAACACACACTCACACACACCCAAGGTGAAAATTTTCAAGCTCAATTTTAGAAGATCCACTAGCCGGATTTTCAACCGCCTTCGAATTAAGGTATATCTCAATCTTTAGAACACACCCATGGTTTGAAATTTTTAAAATCATGAACTTATGAACATGCTTAATTTTCGGTCATTTTGATGATTGTGAAGGAATATGTTGTTGTTTGATTAATTTTGGTATTATGTTAGATTTATCGCCGATAAGTTGTTTAACGTTGAATTTTGAACGATGTTTAATCTTTGAATTCTTGTGATTTTCAAAAAGGAAGGTCTTAATCTTGAATATATGATGCTGATAAGTTTTATTGCTTTCATATATGTGTTATTGGAAAGATATAAACATGTTTTGAAGCAAGAAAACGCTTAAAATCGAACCTATGTTGAAACTCTAAATGGCCGAAAACCCTAGCATGGGTAATGTTGATTTTTTATTTTATTTGATCATTTTGAATTCATATTTGGTTCTATGATATGAATAAAGCCTAAAATGATTTATTCGATTTTTCTACCGACGATTCGAAAATTGAAAAATTTTAGTTTGACGTCAAGTTTGAGTTTTCACCGCTAAAGCTTTAATCTTTGAGTTTGGATGGTTGATTGGTGATATTTAATGATAGTTGAGCATGTATATAGGTTCTTCTAAGTTAGACGATGATTTACAAAAATTTTGACGCTTGACATAGCTATGCCTTAAGGGACGCTGGGTTTTCGCTAAGATGAGATGGTTTGCTTGTTGTCAAGTTTTCTATGCTCATTTAGACATATGGTGATGGTTTGGTTAAGTTTGGTTGATTTGGTATTGAAATGGCGATGCGCTTTATAAACGCTATTCACCGAAATTTTCGTTAGAATTTGTTTGTATAAGATGTTAGAGGATGCAACGACCAATGTTTATCGACCATAGCGTCTCAATTTGAGAAATATAGTCGTATTGACGACTAAGATAAGTTATTTTCTCGATTGATGCTAGATAGGCTTTTATGCCGCTTATTGTCGATCAAGGCCATATGAGAAGAAGAAATATATGAAAGACAAAAGTACAATGTCAAGGACCTGTCTCTGTGGGTAAACTATTTTCTAAGATAATATGATATGATTATGCTTTTACATACTTTCAAATTATATGATATGCTTATGCTATCAGATATTTTCAAATGATATAAAATGCATTTATATGCAAAGTTTCAAAGTTAAATGACTTGCGGTTTTGAGCATAAGCACGAGCACGATGCATTTACCTATCCACGGAAATGAAAGAAAGAAAAGAAAGAAATGATGAAAGAATGTTACCGACGCCGGTATGACTGTGGCATGGTACCCTTCGGTCCATCAACACGGTATGATATGGACCTTCGGTCATAGCGTGTTTGAGAAGGAGGCCTACTTCTCAACACATAGATGTAATCCGTGGATATGGGAAGAGAAAGATGTTTATGGACAAAGATCATGCATATGCATTGTTTTTAAGGCTATGAAATGAAAGCAAGTAAGTAAATGTTTATGTTTATTATGATGCATGCACGGGTTATTTCACTAAAACCCCGTGCATTGCTAAAGTTATGGCAAGTAAATTATATAGCCCTAAGGCAATGTTTTATGTTTTCACGATACCCACCGAGTGCAATTTGTACTCACGCCCGCATGTATTTCTAAACGCAGCGTTGAGCTTGAGAGGATGTCGGAATCGAATGTTGTGCAAAGGAGCTTCTAAATGTCCCAATTTATGATGATAATATTAAATTGTCAATGTTGTTTAATCGAGGTTATCATGTTTATTTGCCCGTAGTTTTATGTCATCACACATAATTCTCACCACCCTTCTCGCTGTTTCGAACTTTGTCCTTCACTTGTTGATATGTTTTGTCACGCCAATTGATTGACCTAATTTTGATGACGGTCATTGTTTGTTGTTATGGTCTCTCGCATCATTGTTACGCTTCCGACTTTCTTATGATAATATAGATCCATTGAAATGTCTCTGTGAACAAGGATTTACTTAAAAGTTCGTAATAGTTTTATTTAATTAAGTTTTGTTAGATTCAACAGATTAGGATAATATGGTTTATCATGTCCGAACATTGTTAAACCATGATTTGAACGTCAATAAGTTTTAATGTTGTGAAAGTTGTTTAAAGATGTACACTTTTGATATTGGTTATTCATTTGTGATCAATTGTCCTCGATGTTATTCTTCTTCATTTGAGTCTTTAATGTGGATTGAGGACCTAAACTTATCTTTTGTCAACTTCCTTTCTACCTTATCGACCCAAAATGTTCGATTCCTTTATGATAAAAGTTGAAGTCAACCATTGTTGTTGGATGAATTATTGTTAAATTTGATGTTATTGATTATAAAAATTTTATTATTCCAATACAAATTAATTACTTGATTAAGTAGTCGGTCATGATAAATGAGCATGATTATTATGAAAGAATTATGTTAAGAATGTTTTAAGTTCAAAATTTCCATTATTTTGATAATGGATATGTCATCCCAAGAGAACATGACTATTTAAATCGCATGATCCTCGCGAAAAGAACATAGAAAGAGAACTATGAGAATTTTAGTCTCATTATGAGACGTAAACTAGATCGAAATTAGAATCTCGAGTTGAAAAACAAGAACGACGAGAACAAAGAAAAGAAAATCAAAGAGCAAAGAAGGGAATGATGATGATGAATGTCACTATACTACAATGACATGAGTATAGTCTCTGTTTGGTATGATTTTGTGATGATTCTTGGTATTGTTTTACGTGTCATTTTCTATGGTTTGTCCTATTTATGTCGCTTGGTTTGATTAATGTTTATTGATTCGACTTACTGCTCGCTTCGATGTTTTGTAGGAAAATGGCAAAAATAGGATGAATTGGATCTACCAAGGATCGATATAATTGAAGAGCGCCGAGAGGAGTTCATAGGTAAAAGCTAATCGAAAATCGGAGTTCGACGAAGGAGAACGGGTCGAACGACCAAAGTCGGCACGCCCGCACGCTGAGCGCCCGGCACGCGCGCCTTCAGCCAAGACCGCACGCCGCGCCCACCCAGCGCCCGCCTAACGCCGCCTCCGTCCGTGCCGGAGCCCGCCCGCCGACTCACTCACACCCGCTTCGCCAAAGCGCCGCTTCCCAGCAAGACGCCAAGACCTGCCGCACGCCGAGGCCACTCGCCCGCACGCAAGCGCACCCGCACCGAAACGAGGCGTGCAGCCCACTTTTGAGCGCTGTTCTTTTGCGCCGGTGCTCAGCCAGCCGCCTCTCTCCTTCCAGCCAGCCGCACACTCCGCTGGCTGCCCTCGCCTCCGTCCGGCGCCCGGAGATAACGCCCGACCACCCACTCACCTCTTCCAGCTGCCACCAGGCCCGGCGAGGCCACCGGCCACCGCCTCATCCCAGCGCCCGCGCCGCTTCCAGCCATCTCGCCAGACAGCCTCACCGCCTCCTCCCAAAGGCCGGTTTTGCCTCTCCGTGCTTCCTTCAAAGAACGGCACAGCGCTAGCCCGAGCACGCTGCTTCTCAAATTTTCCTCGCTGCTCATTGTGATCCAAATGCTCGATTGAAGGCGTAACGCTCGAGCGAGCTGCTCATCTCAAGCCGCGCCACTTTTAATTAATATATATATGCGCTTAGGTTTGAGTTCGAGTTCGATTTTCGATGGCTCCATTGCCGCGCCTCCAAATTTTCTTCCGCATTTCTTCAGCAACTTATCGACACAATCTATGTTTTAATTTCAGCTTAATTCTTTCAATTTATGCAATTCGCTTCTAAATTCTTGTTGAACATTTACATGCTTTGTTTGAGATTTTAATGGAATCAACTTCATGGTTTATTGTTTGATGATTTTATTGTAATCAATTCATAGTGACAAAGGATTGAATTTCTTGTTCCGCTGGTTTAATTTGCTTAATGATTTCCTACTTTCGTTTAATTCCTGTTCTTGTTGGATGATTGATAGTTATAGTTTATGTGCAATTAGATTTAGATTAGTGATCGACAAACCCTATGAATAATAGAATTGCATATGTTTTTGTTTATCGCTTTGATTTATCGCCAGAGTTCAACTAGGGATTGACAACCCCTAGTTTAGATTTATCGCTTATTAGTATAGCTCGTGATTGACAACCCCCGGCTTAGATATCCGCTTATTTCGTATTTCTATTCTTGCATGTTTCAAACCCCGCTGGCATTAGAATATTTAGGTTTTAATCGCTCGTATTTATGACATGAACAATCGCCTGTTAAGTTTTCCTGAGAGACGACTCGTGTTAACTTACCATGCTACGATTACCTCGCATTTATCATGGTGAATTTGAGTGTGTTTTAGCTCCATCAATTTTGGCGCCGCTGTCGGGAAAACTTTAGGCGTATTGTTTGTGTTGTTTGTTTTCTCGTGTTTCTTTTCTTTCTGCTTGGTTATTTTCCCCCCAGTGCGTGTGATCTTGTTTTTGTTGTTGGTGTCTTTAATGCGTGGTTACCAAAGCAAGACGAATGTGGTCAACCAGCTGGGGAGAAAAGTTCGTCAGATTGGGCAAATTATTCTTTCAAGCAGGAGCTCAATTCGATTTTTCCGAGGATGTCCGATAGGCTACGAGCATCAAGCGATGATCCCTATCCCGAGCAACAAGCCTATAATCCATATTGGGATCAACCACCTCCACCGCATTATGAGGATCAAGCCTCCAATCCCTCATCGGGAACAACCGCTCCGCAAAGACTATGAGGATCAATCCCACGATGCCTCATCGGGAGCAACCACATCCTCCACCTCAATATGAGTACCCACAACAATCACCTCAAGACTATATCCACAACACCGCCTCCGCTTCATCAAATCATACCCGCAGCAGCCCACCTCCACCTCAAATGCCACTGACGATAAGTTCACAAAAGTCGATGTCGACGACACAAAAATCGTGCTCTTACAAGTTTAAATTAGAAATGATGACCGAGAAGTCGGACGAGTTCTTTGCAACAAGATGCAATAGGGAGCCCAAGCTCACCCTATGAGGCTCGCAGCACCACCCACCATCGAGTTCGCCATCGACGATGTAGACGCAACTCTCGAGCGCTTAGAGGCACAAATGGACCTGGTTGTCGCAAGTGGTTTGAGTATCAACAACAACGGCAGCGAGGGAACTTCCAAACCAATCCGGTCAGGTCCAAAGGTCACCGTTTCGAAAGTGACCCAATTGTTGAAGATGTGGTGGAGAGACACCAAGAGTCACGCAGCCGAGTGAGGTGGAAATTGATGAAGAATGGGTACGTGAGGATGAGGTGCTAGATTAGAGCCACGAGGAAGTTGTTACCGTGGATGATCGACGAGGAAGAGTGGGCATGAAACCGATGACACGCCAAACCCACTCGAAAGTGAAAGAGCTGCTCAACATGTGAAAGACGTGTCCCCGAGGAGACACAAGTGATAACAAAAGTCGAGGTAACTTCTATAGGATGTCAACATCCTAATTCACCAAAGTATTGTGCTTTGGGAATTGATGTCATCTATTTTCTTTGAGAATAGGATGTTCGACTTGTGCTTAAATGATTCGTTATTTGCTTTCTTTACCGTCCTTTGTGCATATACGGTTTATACCGATGCTTTGCCGAGATGGTATTCTCGCAGTGAAGGACTATGGATAGTCCGTTGTTAACCGTTTACGCCGTGCTCACGACGTTAAACCGAGTACTTCGTGGAGTTACCCATGGTGTTTTTATTTTGTTTTTTTTCTTTCTTTCTTCTTTTTGCTTGTTTCGTTGTTCTTTGATCTGTCTGTTGTCTTTGTGTTAGTCTTGTTTGAATTTGGGAAGGAAGGATTTGCATATTTTGATCTGCGGTGAGATGAAGCTGGGATGCTCCAACTTTACATCGCACATTCATCGATTATCAGGGAAGTATCATCCTCTATGGTTATTTTGAGCTTTACGTTTCGAGCACCGTGGGCGATTGCTTGATTTAACGGCGCGGGGATGTTTGCTCGCTTTTGCGTGCGTGATATATTATTTTCGTATGCTTAATGACGCGCCTTGTGCTTATTTTGATTGTTTGGACGTAAGCTTTGTCTATGCAGTGTTAGATCTTGATTTGTGCAATCGAACTCGTGGTATCGATCAAATTGATTTTGAATTTCTCAAACTTTTGGTGATATATGATTTGAGTATAATGTGAATCGACGAGACCACATTGATAGAAAATGAATAGGGGAAATTGATGTAATTTGTCCCGCTAATGTTAGGGAGTGTTAACATTGTGGTTGCCTATATACTTGTTTCATTTTATATATAAAAAAATGTGTGAAAAGAAGAAGAAATGGGAGAATGAAAGCTCCAAAGATCTTGTTGAGATTGTTGAAATGGAGGATGTGATTATGTTCCTCTTCTCAGAATTGGGAAATGGACATGGAAACCACGTTAGAGACTCGAGTTCATCGAGAGTGCACCTTTCGAATAATATTCCAAAATCTGTTGAAACATTCTTTGTGCTTTATAAAAGAAACTTGTTGCTAAAGGTGACCACATTAGTTAGTTCACCCCTAACGGAGAGTTGGGTCTGAGCAGTGATTACCTTTTTATTTATTGAAAATCAATTGTCGTTCTTGATTTATTTCACTTTATCTTTGAATTCGTAAACACCAAGTGTGGGGGAAATGCAATAAGGTTTGATTGATTAGAATAAGGGTTAAGTTGCATGAGTTATCTTTGCTTGAGGACAAGCAAATGGATAAGTGTGGGGAGTTGTTTGGTATGATTTTGTGATGATTCTCGGTATTGTTTTACGTGTCATTTTCTATGGTTTGTCCTATTTATGTCGTTGGTTTGATTAATGTTTATTGATTCGACTTACTTCGCTCGCTTTGATGTTTTGTAGGAAAATGGCGAAAATAGGATGAATTGGATCTGCCAAGGATCGATATAATTGAAGAGCGCCCGAGAGGAGTTCATAGGCAAAAGCGAATCGAAAATTGGAGTTCAGACGAAGGAGAACGGGTCGAACGACCAAAGTTGCAAGACGCCCGATGCGAGCGCCCTCGCCCATGAGCCCCAACAAGACCGCACGCCGCGCCACTCCAGCGCCCGCCTGCCGCTTCCATCCGGCGCTGGAGCCCGCCCGCCGCACTCACTCACACCGCGCCGCCCGGCCGCCGCTTCCAAGACGCCAAGACCCGTCAGACGCCGAAGGCCGCCGCTCAAGACGCAAAGCGCACCTGCGCTGAAAAAAGCGCGTGCAGCCAAATTTTGAGCGCGTTTTTTTGCACTGCACTCGCCAGCGCCTCTTCTCCTTCCGCCAGCCTGTGTCGCTGCTTCCACTCGCCTCGCCTCCCGTCCGACGCTGGAGACAAGCCCGACCAGCGCCACTCACCTCTTCCGCAGCCACCCCCGCCCCACGAGGCCGCCACCACCGCCCCCGCCCAGCGCCAGCCGCTTCCAGCTGCCTCGCCCGCAGCCCCGCCTCCCTCCCAAAGATCGGTTTCGCCTCCGCGCCAGCCTCCTTCAAGAACCGGCGCCGAGCGCTGCTTCTCAAATTTTCTCGCTCATTGTGATCCAAGATTCGATTGAAGCGTAACGTTTTCTCGAGCGAGCTGCTCATCTCAAGCCGGCGCCACTTTTAATTAATATATATATGCTGCTTAGGTTTGAGTTCGGAGTTCGATTTTCGGTTCTCCACGGCGCCTCCAAATTTTCTTCCGATTTCTTCAGCAACTTATCGATACAATCTATGTTTTAATTTCGCTTTAGTTCCTTTCAATTTATGCAATTGCTTCTAAATTCTTATTGAACATTTACATGCTTTGTTTGAGATTTTTTATGGAATCAACTTCATGGTTTATTGTTTGATGATTTTAATTGTAATCAATTCATAGTAATGATGGATTGAATTTCTTGTTCCGCTGGTTTAATTTGCTTAATGATTTCGCTTTCGCTTAATTCTCGTTCTTGTTGGATGATTGATAGTTATAGTTTATGTGCAATTATATTTAGATTAGGATTGACAAACCCTATGAATAATAGAATTGCATATGCTTTTGTTTATCGCTTTGATTTATCGCTTTCAGAGTTCAACTAGGGATCGACAACCCTAGTTTAGATTTATCGCTTTATTAGTATAGCTCGATCGACAACCCCGGCTTAGATCATTGCTTATTTCTCGTATTTCTATTCTCGCATGTTTCAAACCCCCGTTGGCATTAGAATGTTAGGTTTTAATCGCTTTCTATGACATGAACAATCGCCCTGTTAAGGTTTCCTTGAGAGACGACTCGTGTTAACTTACCACGCTACGATTACCTCGTACGATTGCGAGTGAATTTGAGTGTGTTTTTAGCTCGATCAATTTTGGCTGTTTGGTATGATTTTGTGATGATTCTTGGTATTGTTTTACGTGTTATTTTCTATGGTTTGTCCTATTTATGTCGTTGGTTTGATTAATTTTTAGTGATTCGGACTTACTTCGTTCGTTTTGATGTTTTGTAGGAAACCGGAAGAAAATAGGATGAATTGGATCTGCCAAGGATCAGATATAATTTAAGAGCGCCTCGAGAGGAGTTCATAGGCAAAAGCGAATCAAAAATCGGAGTTCAGACGAAGGAGAACGGGTCGAACGACCAAAGTCACAGACGCCCGCACGCGAGCGCCTCGCCTGAGCGCGCCCAACACAGACCGCACGCCGCGCCCACTCCAGCCGCCTGCCTGCCGCCTCCTCGGGCGCTGGAGCCCAAAGACCACAGACTCACTCACACCGCCGCCGCCCGAGCGCCGCTTCCCAACAGACGCTCAAGCCCGTCGCGACGCCGAGCGTTGCTCGCCAGACGCACGCAGCGCACCTGGCGCTGGAAACGAGCGCGCACGTGCAGCCCAATTTTGAGCGCTGTTTTTGCGCTTGGCGCCGCGTTAGCCTTCTCTCTTCCGCCCGCCGCTGCCGCTGCCGCCGCCGCTCGCCTCGTCCGGTCTTTGAGACAGCGCCCAGCCAGCGCCACTCACCTCTTCCAACGCCACCAGCCCACCGCTTCGCCTCGCCGCCTCACCCGCACAGCCCCGCTTTGCCTCCCTCCCAGCCCGGTTTCGCCTCCGCCATTCTCCTTCAAGAACCGACGCCACCGAGCGCGCGTTCTCAAATTTTCCTCGCGTTCATTGTGATCCAGCCGTCGATTGAAGCGTAACGCTCGAGCGAAGCGCTCATCTCAAGCCGGTGCTCACTTTTTAATTAATATATATATGCTGCTTAGGTTTGAGTTCGGAGTTCGATTTTCAGGCTCCATGCGCCTCCGGCTTTTCCTCCGCATTTCTTCAGTAACTTATCGACACAATCTATGTTTTAATTTCGCTTAATTCCTTTCAATTTATGCAATTGCTTTCTAAATTCTTGTTGAACATTTACATGCTTTGTTTGGAGACTTTTAATGGAATCAACTTCATGGTTTATTGTTTGATGATTTTTATTGTAATCAATTCATAGTGATGATGGATTGAATTTCTTGTTCGCTGGTTTAATTTGCTTAATGATTTCGCCGCTTAATTCCTGCTCTTGTTGGATGATTGATAGTTATAGTTATGTGCAATTAGATTTAGATTAGGGATCGACAAACCCTATGAATAATAGAATTGCATATGCTTTTGTTTATCGCTTTGATTTATCGCCAGAGTTCAACTAGGGATCGACAACCCTAGTTTAGATTTATCGCTTTATTAGTATAGCTCGGGATTGACAACCCCGGCTTAGGATCGCTGTTTATTTCGTATTTCTATTCTTGCATGTTTCAAACCCGTTGGCATTAGAATGTTTAGGTTTTAATCGCTTTTACATGTATGACATGAACAATCGCCTGCTAAGTTTTCCTTGAGAGACGACTCGTGTTAACTTACCACGCCACGATTACCTCGCACGATTATGCGATGCTTCCCAACAAGACGCTCAAGACCTGCCGCGACGCCGAAGGCCGCCGCGCGCAAGACGCAAGCGCACCTTGGCTGAAACGAGCGCGCGGCAGCCCAATTTTGAGCGCACGTTTTTTATGCCGCCAGGCCGGCAGCAGCCTCTCTCTCTTCCAGCGCCCAGCACGCGCTGCTGCCGCCGCTTAGCCTCGCCTCCCGTCTGCTGGAGACAGCGCCCGACCAGCGCCACTCACCTCTTCCAGCCACCAGCCAGCCCACTGAGGCTGCGCCACGCCTGCCCAAGACCCGCCGCCTTCGCCCACCGCCTCGCCCAAGACCCTCCGCCGCCTCGCCTCCCTCCAGCGCGGTTTCGCCTCTCCGCCAGCTCTCCTTCAACCATCGCACTCATGCGAGCGCGCTTCTCAAATTTTCCTCGCTGCTCATTGTGATCCAAATGTTGATTGAGCGTAACGCTTTCGAGCGGGCGTTCATCTCAAGCCAACGCTACTTTTTAATTAATATATATATGCGCGCTTAGGTTTGATTTCGAGTTTTGATTTTTCGGGCTCCTGTGGCGCCTCCAAATTTTCTTCCGATTTCTTCAGCAACTTATCGATACAATCTATGTTTTAATTTCGCTTAATTCATTTCAATTTATGCAATTGCTTTCTAAATTCTTGTTGAACATTTACATGCTTTGTTTGGAGATTTTAATGGAATCAACTTCATGGTTTATTGTTTGATGATTTTTATTGTAATCAATTCATAGTGATGATGGATTAATTTCTTGTTCGTTGGTTTAATTTGCTTAATGATTTCTGCTTTCGCTTAATTCTCGTTCTTGTTGGATGATTGATAGTTATAGTTTATGTGCAATTAGATTTAGATTAGGGATTGACAAACCCTATGAATAATAGAATTGCATATGCTTTTGTTTATCGCTTTGATTTATCAAGCGCAATCCAAGTCCTCTAACGTGTCCATCGTAGACTTTTATGAATGGATCCGCTAGATTTTCCGTCGATCAATCTTTTCAATCAAGACGCCACCTCGCCTAACGATTTCGATGACATGGTACTTTCTCATGTGTTTTGTCGCCTTCCGTGGTTCCTTCGAGTTCACATCGCACCGAAAGTTATCACAAGAACTATGATACTCTTGGGCAAACCAGTACCACATCTAGATCCATGAGGTAGTTCTTGAACCATACAGCCTCCTTAGAAGCCTCCGGCGGCATATTCGCTTCCATGGTAGAGTCCGCAATGCATCGCCGCTTGCACCGCCAGATACGGCCCACCTCCCAAGGTAAACACATACAGATAACCCAAAGGCATTAGACTATCTCGCATGGTAACCAGCCTATAATCTCGAGTCCTTTCGTGTACTTGAGTATATGCTTTATCGCAATCCAATGAGCTTGTCCAGGTTAGATCGATATCGCTATTATGCCTACCGTGATAGCGTATATCGGCCTCGCAGACAAGATTATGCACATGAGACTTCCTACGGCTAAGCGTAGGAACTTGTCTCATTTCTATCTCCTTTGCAAATATAGGTGATCGCTTAGATAAAGGAACGCCATGTCCGAAGGTAGCAACCTTTCTCGCGGTCTCGATACTAAAACGAGTAATCACAGATCAATGTAAGACGCCGAGATAAGCTCAATATTTTCTTCTCGCGATCTCGTAAACCTTGATCCCAAGAATGTACGCGCATCTCCTAAGTCTTTCATTTGAAACCGATCGATAGCCAACTCTTTACGCTCGATAATGCCTTCACGTTGTTGCCAACTAGAAGGATACATAAAGTGCAAGAAATACCACATCACTGCTGACATCTAACCGATACACCCAACTCGCTAGGCAACTGGTAAATCCATAGGACTTTACCACCTCATCAAAGCGTAAGTTCCATGATCGAGGTTCGCTTAAGTCCATAAATGGACTTAAGCTTCCATACTAGATGCTTTTCACCCTTTACCACATAACCTTCGTGTTGTCGATATAGATGTCTCTACCTTCCTCAAGGTAACCGCTTAGAAAAGCGGTTTTAACATCCATTTGCCAAACCTCTAGGTTCAAGTGGGCTGCTATGGCTAGAAGAATTCGATGGACTTGAGATTGCTACGTGTAAAAGGTCTCATCGAAATCGATGCCCCTCAACTGAGTGTACCGCCACAAGCCCGGCTTTGAAAGCCGAAACCTCCATCGGAATCTCTTCCTCAGATATCCACTTACTACCTATGGCTTCCTCGCCATCCGGTAGAGGTGTTTTTCATATACATCCATAGCCGCTATGGACTCCATTTCTAAGTCCATAGCGGTGTGCACGATCTTGCATCAATATCTCAGACGCCTCCTTGTATGTCCATGGGTCGATTATCGCATGTTCACCGTCACTAAACCAAGATTCACCCACTAACATAAATCGCCGGGTCGACGAACAACCCTCCCACTACGACGAGGTTCTACAGCACAATGGCAACGTGCAAGCAGATACTTGTGGTTCTCTAACTGCACAACTTGGCACGTAGGTACCACTTGTACGGTCGGTATCTCCAAGGAACTCCACCCACTTCAATTTCTTGAAGTATCCGTGTCGATCCTCCCACTGACTCGACATCTCGCACTTTCGCCTAATCGGTGGAATACGATCATCTTCTAATTCTTGCAATGATTTCAACTTTGGACTTATGATTTTTCATGTAGTCCTCTTCTAAGAATCGAGCATTAGTGCTAATAATGACCTTCCGATCCTTAGACTATAGAATAAACCACCTTCGCTCTCTAGGATAGCCAATAAACAAATTTTCGCCGGATCTAGCCTCCAACTTGTCGCCTTCTTGTTCAAAGACGCAGTCGGACTCGCCCCATATCCTTATGTGGTTTAAACTAGGCTTGCGCCCAAACCACAACTCGAAAGGGTCTTTTCGATCGACTTGATGGTACTAGATTTAGCAAGTATGCCACTGCTTTCAAGGCATACCCCGTAATCTAAATAGGCAATGTTGCATAACTCATCATCGATCTAACCATTTCCAAAAGAGTCATATTTCTTCGCCCGACACACCATTTTGTCAGTAGGTGCCTTGAAGCGCGCCGACGTAATCCCACACTTCACTAGATAGTCCATAAACTCACATCGAGGTATTCGCCACCGCGATCGACCGCAGCGACTTGATACTCTTATCAGCTTCGCTCCACTTCCGCCTTTAAACTCTTTGAATTTCTCAAAGCATTCGACTTCATGCAAGGTAGTATATGTATCCGCACTTGAGTAATCATCAATGAGTGACAAAATACTGCATTCTCCACGAGCTTGTGTGGACATCGTCCACACAGTCGAATGGACTAACCCAACATTTCTTCGCTCTATAACCCTTCGCTTTCATGGTCCGTCGACATCTTACCTTCTACATGTGATTCGCAGACTTGAACGGAGTAACCGTGAGATTACCCAACCTCCATTCTTAGCCGCCTTGATCCTATTTAGATTGACGTGACCTAATCTAAGATGCCGAGAAAAGAGTAGTCATCTTGCTAAGAAAACTTTCTTTTTGGGTTTGATGAAGATGCAACATAGTTATAGGTATTATGTTTTGCGTAAATAGTATAAAGCTTAATTATATAAAGTGCCAACACAGATAACTTCGTCATTTCTTATGATAGAAACACCACTATCAAAAATAATGTAATATCCATGAGTAAATAATTTCAAACAGAACAAGGTTCCACCAAAATCCGCACATATAAAACGCCTTTCAAAACTAAAATTGTTGTCCCAAAACATAAAGAAACATCTCCAATCGCAACAGCCTTCACTTTCGCTGCCCATGGAGATCGTTATCTCGCCATCAAACAGCCTCCTTGTCCGCAGGAACCCTCGCAAGGTGTAACAAACATGACTGCCATACCAGATCTACTACCCAAGAATGGGTAGAACAAGTCGCTAAACATGTTTCCGCATTAAAGCAAATGGCGCACTGAGCCTCGAGCATAGGGCACTGGCCTTCAACGCCTGGGCCCACCGCACTCAAGCACTTGCCCTTCTCCTTCGCTTCTTCTGCCTCCTGGCAACCATGTTCTTGTTCCCATTACTCCCACTATTTGCCTTGCCTCTACCACCTTGGCACCCCTTTTCTATTTCCATTTTATGATGAAAATTTTGGGGTCTTAGATGTGCTAGCAAGAGCATGTGCTCCTTTTCCCATAACTCCTTCCGCAACGAGATCATTACAACCGACTAAGTGTAAACTCGGTCTTGCTCATGATCGCATTCACGCGAAAGTTCTCAAAAGACTGGCAAAAGGTATTGAGGATGATATCGACCTCGTCACCGGCCAATACCTCCCAACCGATCAAGACTATCCATGACGAGTCATGGGAGACATGTTCATGGACCGAACTTCCTTCTTCCATCTTACACGCCAAGATTTCTCTCATTGTGTGGAAGTCGATCGTCCGATCCGATCGCCCAAACTTACCTCGAGACTGACCAAATATCGTCGGCCGCCATCGATCGATGTCGCAATGCAAGTTTGGACATCGTAGTCATCATATAGATTTAGCCATATTGTTCGACTTATTCCAAAGTCCGCCGACTCGCGTCGCCATTAGTCGATGCAAGAAGTGGCATCGGGTTTAGGAGTAGTGAGAACAAACATGTGTTCTTCAATGATAAGAACATATTCCATGTTTCGCTTCCACTGATAAAATTTGGACCGATAACGGATTTTGTGCGAGCATATTGATAATCACGAAGAGACATATCTCAAACGATAATGTAAAACACATAAGCATACGATCGCAAATAATTCGTGAATAATAATATTGTAACCTTTTGATAAAACAATATTAATTGAAACCTCCAATCGCCAAGGAATTCCACATGCAAGCCACGCGTGGACGCTACACGAACCCCGACTGCACTAAAATATACCTTTTAGTCGCTTAATTTCAATCCATGTCAACTTATCCTTACGACAAATGAAATTAATGATCGACCTTACTGACCACATCACTATCGCAAGAAGGGACTTCATGAAGTTGTACTGAGGTGATGTCTAAGCAATGACCACAATTTTCACAAAGAAGATGAATTCTTAGAATTGGTATACTCACCGACCATACCGCTTCCAATTCAAATTCTTTGTTATCTCATTTTATATCTATCTCTAGAAAACTTATGAAAATCGCACATGCAAGCTAACGCTGTGGACGCCACATACGAAACTCCCACTTCTCAATAGATTTAAAATGTTTTATTTCACCATACATTGTGTTAACAACACGAGGTTTTCTCGTGTTTACCTCGATCCGCCGAGGTGGTTCGAACGGATGAACGGATCGAACGGTCGAGACTCGTGCTTGACCTTCCGGATCGATCCCGATGCCCAATCTCCAACGCCGAGTGAGGACGATCTATGGAGAATACTACAAGAAATCACCTCAACCCTAGGCTAATTTTCGAGATGCACTTATGAAGTGGTCAAAATTTGCTCTCAATTATTAAGCATTAACCTAGACTTTATCTCATACCTTATATTTATAATGCACTACCTTAATCCTATATGGAATGTTACCATAATCCTTTATGGAATATTACCATAATCCTATATGGAATATTACCATACTCTTAGGATTATTTCCATACTTCAGATTATTTATACTCAAGATTATTACCATAATCTTATATGGAAAGGATCTATGCATATACCATAAATATAATTATATCCATGTTAAAGAGAATAAAATCTTTCCTTGAGAGCAAGAGGGCCGATTTCTTCCAAGAGCTACGGGCCCGGATGGGCCACCCAGGATCAAATGCAAGGAATAAAGATGGGCCTCAAATAAATTAATTATCTTATGTTCACCCGTAACATAAATTAATTTATAAACATTCGATCATGCCACTAGAGAAAGAATGTCGACTTACCCTTTATTACCAAGTTGAGTTACCACGCCTTTTTATATCGATTACCTCGTATTCAAACATAGGAGATTGTAATAGTGGTTACAGAAACATTGTATACAAGCTCATACCGCTTTCAAGATACAAATCCAACAATTGGCATTAGAATGTTTAGGTTTTAATCGCTCAGTAGTGAATTTGAGTGTGTTTTAGCTCGATCGGCCTCCTGTTTGGATGTTCACGTTTGACGAAAATCCAAATTGACTATGACTTTCTCGTTAGAAACGAAATAAGAATGTGATCAAAGGAACAGTTGATACTGAACTTGTGACGTACATAGAACAAGAACTTTACAATGTGACAGGAATCTTTGAATGCTACTAGAGAATGAGATTTTCAATAGTACAAGTAGAGCTATGACATGTGTATACATGAGAACCATTGTGGGTAACCAATACAAGTTATATGAGGTTACAAAGTTTATTCCTTTTCCAAGTTCTGTCATTGAGTTTAACTCTATGACCTAGTTTTCAAATGAGAAATCATGTGAGTTCTCACTTTTTCCAAGAAAAGTACCACCAGAAAATTTCATAAAGCGTCCTTTGGAAACCAAACCCTTGTGTAACTGAGAAAATATTTATGACGGGTCTGGCCACCCCATATGACCAAAGAAATCTCAGTAGTTGTTATTCTGGTCTTCGGACCCTATCTCCCGATTATTCAGTTCAAAGAACATATTATTCCAAACCTTCAGAATTGTCATCTTGAATTGTGAACCCATACCTCTCGTGAGTTCTTATGATGAGTTCTCTTCAAACCTTGAAACCAATAATTATGATAAAGGATGACGTATCTTGTCACCTAAAAGTTACGGATCAGTAAAGTGATAGACATCAAGATATGATGTAAAGAAGTTCTCGATGAGACGAGATATTATTTTTGTGATACACATAGGTGGATCGACCCTTGATGGGCTTTCCCAGTACTGATAACAGTAAAGTTATAACTTCACGTGAGTGGATGATGACTGAGTTACGAACGAGATACTCTTTAGCATTGAATGCTAGAGTAGAGGTAAAGAAAAGTATATGATATCATTGGGATATACCCTCCTCTTATTATGTTATAATGAGAAAAAATACAACTTATCTTTAAAATAGTTGATTGTCCTTAAGACCTCGTTAGTAGGTTGGACATATCTAAAGTATAGAAGTGGATGAGAATCATTGATGAATATGTAAGGAATGATAACATCTCAGTTAATAAGTTTCTCGCTTCATCCCTAAATTGATGAGATTATGTTTAGGTGGAATTGATTCCAAGAATTTGAGACTTTGGTTAAACCAAAGATAGTATGATCGACGGATCAAATAATGAGATATGTGAATAGCTAGGCTATTCCTAGTTTTAAACCAAGAATGGGGGAGATACCCCGAAGTTGAGACTTGACAATAGAACATTGGTACTTGGAATGTAAGTTATGGTGTACAAACATACTACCTTACCCGTATAGATTAGAATGATGACGGTCTTAATCCTAAGAGTGAGAATCAAAGTATAACGAAAGTAATATAACTTTCGGATATCATGCTCAAGAAAAAGGGAAAGAGTTAAGAATAGTTGAGGAAATTACCAGCTATACAGTTATGAGAAAGCCTCGGGATATGATATAAGTTTTACAAACAGTCTGATTACGATAAGTAAAGTAGTTTCCTTTGAAGTAAAGAAGAGAGTTAAGAAGTAAATTTATTATTTGAAGATGAAACCGTCGTACTCTAAAGTATATAGACAAAAAACGCTTATCTTATGCGTGATTTAAGAGAACTTTTTAAAAGACGTATGTGAAGGAAATACGTTCAAGCAAACAAGGAAAGAGATTCACAAGGAAGGACCTTAAGGTGAATCTAATTGGAAGATTTATTCCTCATACTTATGCAGTGACCAATAAAGTGAAATATAGGGTACCCCAGCATTGAAAGAAAGTAAACATAGAGTGTCGAGAAGATGGGAAAGATATATGACGTCAAGGCAAAAGTATGATGCGTTCTCAGTGAACAAAGGATTTTAACTTATGTGAAACCATTTAGTCAAAACAATGAAAATTAAGAGAAATGACGTATATCCAAAAGGGATATTACATATGATAGCATAATAAATGCTAATATAGAGATTTCTCTTGAAAGAATTTTAAAAGAAAGAATATATGGAAGATATATTCTAAAGATCGATAAAGAGGAAGAAGGAAGCTGAATCATTCATACCGTTAGAAAGTATGATAATGATAGAACTAACAAAACCAGAAAGCTCGGTAGGTATGAGAAAACTTCTCAAAGATACCTAAAATACTTTTGTACGAGACAAGTGCTTCACATTCTGTTATCACAAGAATAGTAAGAGCATGCGTGGACACGTTAGAACTCAAATCAGAATAAACGAATCAAAGGATGAGAATTTCTTTACTTAAAGGAAGAATCGTGGCCGCCACACGTATCTACTCGAACTTAGAATTTAATCTAGAATAACTTAAGACTTTAGTAAAGAACTTGAACATAATACCTTCTTGAGACGTAGAGATAATCCTAAGAATGAATTGGTTAGTCGAAAACCATTCCACAATCCTGTGTGAGGAGAGAGAAATTTTTGTCCCACTTCTGCGGACAAGAAGCTACGAATTTCTATGGAATTCACATGGGGAAGAAAATTCCGACCATATCCGCACTGCAAACAAAGAGAATAGTAAACAAGAAGGGATGTCGAGCATTCCCTTTTTATCTAAGCAGAGAATAAAAAGCGGAAATGGAGGTCGAGGATGTGGAAATTATTCGAGAAATTTCTAGACGTTTTCCGACAACATTATCAAGATTTCCCCCTGATAGGCAGCTAGATTTTCACTATCAATTTAGAACCATTATTAAACCATCTCAAAAGTACTTTTATTGAATGGCTTCAAGGAAATTGGAAGAACAAAGATTCAAATTTAAAAAGCTGTAGAATTTAAGTTTCATCGGACCTAGTTTATCACCTTAAGAAACACCCAGCTTGCTGGTCAAGAAAAAGATAGCCCATTAAGAAAGTGCATAGATTATTGAGAGTAAATAATCCAGTACCAAGGATAAATGAGTATTCAGTTAGTGGAAAAAGAGCAAGAGTAGTCATGAGAACCGATCTCAATTGGACTATAATCAATTTAAGGTACGAGCTAAAAATATACCAAAAATGACTCTCCGAACAAGATATGGCTACTATGAGTTTATAGTTATGCCGTTCGGACCAACTAATGCACCAGCCGTGTTCATGAACATCAAAAATCGAGTGTTCCACGCATACTAAGACAAATTGTCTTAAATCTTCATAGATGATATTCTCATCTATTAGAAGGGCAAGAAAGAGTAAAAAGAGCTCTTGAGAACTATCTTGCAGACATCAAAGTCAAACAAATTTCGCCAAGTTTATTTAAGGCGGATTCGGTTTAAAGAAATAATATTCCTTAGACACGTTGTGTCTTCCGAAGGAATACATGTGAACCTGGCAAAAGGTTAAAACAGTGCAAGGATAGAGAAACTCGTTGAAGAGTTTGAAAGAATAAAAATAGAGATGGTTGAACAATCAGAGACGATCATGAGTTGTATTGCTACATTCACTCTGACGTTTGATTTAAGAAAAAAGATAATAAAGGAACAAAGGAAAGATGTCAAAGTCGAAAAGAGTAACACTGCTATATGAGTAGTAGTGGGTCGACTTATTAAAAGAGCTTATTTTCTGCCTATGCAATTACTCATGGATCTGATGAGTTAATTCAAAAGAGATCGTACGTTTATATGAGTACCAAAATCTATCATATCTAATAGAGATTCAAGTTTGCTTCTAGAATTTGGAATAGCTTACGAAAGAGTTCGACACGAAATTTGACTTTAGCATAACTTTCGCTCACAGACAGATGAACAGTTAGAAAAGAATGATATGAACACTTTAAGAGATGTTGAGGACATTAGTGTCGAAATGAAGTACAAATTGGAAACATGTTTTTCCATTTATTAAGATCACCTGCGGCAATAGCTGTCGAGCAACGATTGATATGACCCATATGAGGTATAGTACGAAAGAAAGTGTCGATCACCTCTTTATGGTGATAATGAAAGTAAGAGGAAAGTTTTAAGTTGATATTGTGAGTGAAATGATTGGGATGTTGCTAAGTTAGGCAAAGAATAAAAGAAGCTTATGATAGACAAAAGTCTTACGCTGATACGCGTAGATATGAACTGTATCGTGAATGCAGCGATAAAGTTTTCTTAAAGTTTCTCCATAGAAATGAATTATTATGTTTGGAGAAAGAAGGAAGTTAAGACTTTGTTTTATAGGACCTAACGAGATCCTAGAAATAATAGGCCAGTAACCTATAGATTGGTACTTCCACCAAGTTTTGGGGAATGTACAGAATGCTTCCACATGGCATAGTTAAAGAAAGTACGTATATGGTTTAGAACGCGTGACTCGTCATGATGACGTTATTCTTGAACTAAGATATGAGTTATGAGAAAGAACCTATGATTATTTTGACCGTAAGATTCAACGGTTAAGAATCAAATTCATGCATTGGGAAAACGTTCAACGGAGAAATCATGGACAAAAGAAAGCCACGTAGAAACTTAAGAATGTTATGATACTAAGATACCCCATACTTTCGAGGTATGCAAATTTTGGGACGAAATTTATTTTAAGGGGGGTTGAATGTAATATCCCGCAGTTTTAAAGCTAAAATGCGATAATAAAAATCGCAAATTAGGGTTTTATTCCGGTAAGCGAAAAAGTGAATTATCGAAACTTGATTTCGACTAATCTATTATACGAGAATTTTTATGTCATATTCACTATTGATTAGTGAATTAAGGAATATAATTTATACTATTCCTTCGGACGTATTATTCTAACGTCGATCAATTTCGACAGTTGGTCTTACGATATTTTCTAAGCGATGAAGCTTAGAATTTGTATTCCTTATTATTATAGGAATAAATAAAGTGAGTAAGACTTTATTACGAACATTTTGGAAGATGATACGATTAGTGTCGGTTTGAGACGTTTTGAACGTCAACGTTTAGAGACAATTCGAAAACTCAGTCTAATGATCAAGGAATTATAATATTTAAATTCCTAGGATTATTTTATATAATAATAGCATTATTTAGTATTAAAATAATGCTAGAAAATTAACGAATAAAGATTGAAGAATTTAGCTAATTTTCGAAAACCCTAATTTCGAAAATTAGGGTTTTGTGATCTAGAATTGTTCTAAATATTTTTCTATGATTTAATTTATCATATAAGACTTATAATATGTCACGTAGATATATATTAGCTATTTATTACAAGAAAATAAAATATATAGCATTATTGCTATATATATAGTTTTCAAAATTTTATGTGAGAAATTGATTTAATTCTTATCCAATTGATGATATATGATAATTATTATATTAATATGATATTATTAGAGATAATATGAGGTGTATTATCAACTTGCAAAAGTGGGATACCACTTGTACCAAAAGTGGCGAAAATGTTGTGATTTTATGTGACATAATTGGTAAATATCATGCTTTAATTAATGAGAGGATATGATTATGATATTAGCATGATATTAGGTGTAAAGTAGTGATAGTTATCAATTAAAACAAGTAACCTATAGCTTTTGTCACAAGGTGGCCGAAAATTCCACCATTTAGTGTGAAAAGAAATAAAATATCATGCTCTAATTAATGCTATGTTATTATTATGTTGATAAGATATTATTATAAGATAAGATAGAATATGTATTCAATTTGAACAAGTAACTATAGCCTTTGTCTTGTTATAGGCGAAAAGTTTGAAAAATAGTGTGAACAAATGTAAAATTAAATTAAGTCAAAGTGTAAATATTTGACTTTTCAAAAATGATCTTATCCTATAGTAATATTATATTATATGATACTATAAAAAAATTAAAAATCATCCCTATCAATTAGAAGTGGCCGATTACAACTAAGATAGGAAAAGAATTGGTTTTTCTTAATTAAAGTAATAAGTATTAAATTAAGTATTTTTGTCAAAAAAATTTAATTAAACATCACCATACTATTCAAAGTACCGTGAGTATAGGTGTGAATGAAAGGAAAATTCTTCTCTTTTATTACCTATGGTTGCCGTGAACTAATAAAAAGGTAGCAAAAGAATTTTATCTTTAGCAAATACCTAGTGGACGAAATAATGTAATAAGATCTATATTAAAGTTGATAAAATGGTACATTAAATTATGTTATCATAAAACTTTTGTCCTTAATGTGCAAGTGGACCGAAACTTTCATTAAATAAGATAAGATTTTTGTTCAAAATGATATTTATGAATATGATGTGTATTAGTTAAGTGATAAGGTATCATACTAAAGTGTATAGGATAAGATTAAAATTATTGTCTTATTTCAAAGGAGGTGGCCGAAAAGTTTGACAAATATTAAAGGTGTAATTAATGTGATTTTATGTAATAATTATCCTACAAGTGGATTAATGGTATAAATATAAGATAAGCTCCTCATTTCCTCCATTTTGCTTCATTAAGAACCGAAAAGTATAGAGAAAAATAGAGAGAGAGTTCACCCATATTCTTTTCAAATCTTAGATCGAAAAACATTGCCGATAGAAATCGACGCCGATTAAAAGGTTAGATTTCTTCCGAGCTTCATATACATGCTAGAATTTTCGATTTTCGACCGTTAAAATTCATGTTATAAACTTAGTCCATTTATGAGATTTTCGAAAATTATAGGATATGTGCTAATAAGATGTTTAGATATTGTGTTTATATGATGTTATGAAGCATGTATTATGATTATATTGCAAAATTAAGCATGTTATTAAATTATAGGTATGGACCGAAAACATAAGGACATGATATGTTGATGATTATGATTTTAATTGTTGATTTGAGCATGAAATAATGATCTAGGGTATTAAATATACTTGTATGATTTTATGTGGAATTTTTGGAAAACTATAGTATATAAGTTCATGATTTTCGAAAAATTAGAGCATGATAATATGTTGTGATATAATTCATGTTTAAGTGTTATTATAGCATATCGATGGTGTAGATTCATAATATGATGTTGTATGAATTTATTGGAATTGTTAAAAATTATTTTGACCTAAGTTAATTTTTCGAAATTATGACTATAGTAAATTTTATTGAATAGTTCATAATTAATAAAAATTATGTTATAGCAAGGGTACTTATAAATGATTATGTGTTATGTAAATTTATCGAATTTTGAAAATGTTTACTTATTAAATCAAAGTGACCGAAAACTATAGGTTATAGGATAATAATGTTATAAATTTATTTTATCATGTATAATTGGATAATATGTTCTAAAATAATGTTTTAAGTATATTATGATTTTATGTGAATTTTTAGAACAAGAATTATGCATTAAATTCGAAATATATGTATATAATTGAAAAAGTCAAAATGTTGACTAAAGTCAAAATCGTTGACCAAAAATGTTGACCAAGGTCAAAATGCACGAAATTCAATAATACGTGATCTATGTGACATGGTACGTTTAGTAACAATGTAACTTACGTTACGTAAGTACATTAAAACGTACATTATGTGCTAAAGAGATAGAATATCTCTTATATGATGGGTGATTACATAATCGACATCATTTGATTAGGAAACGTCAAAATAAGTTCGACGTTAGACTTATTTGATTCATAGGACGTTATAGACGATGCTCGTCTCTATCGAAACATGACCAATGTACTAAAATAGTTCTTACGTTAAGGTGGGACGTGATTTTGAGCACTGACATAGAAAGGAAAGACCGTAGAAGCATACTTGTACGAGGTGGGCTTTACTCGAAAACCCTTTTATTTACGATGCTTTCTTCAAAATGAAAAGTATTTATTTACAAAGCTTTCAGTTGTGAAATGTTATGTAATTACCTACCCAAAGTATTTATGTTTTATGTATGGAACCTATCATGTTGTTGGGCAAGCCAACTATGAAAGTATATGAGCTGTTGGTTCGCCAACTGACTTAAGTTGTCGGGTCGCTCCCCAACTTATGAGAAAATCGATATCGGACCCTATGTCAGATGCAAAATTCCTGGCTAGGGTTACCTGCACGAGAAAGGTGACCGTGTCCGAAAGGATAATTCTCGGCGGTCACTCACGCCAGAAGGTGGCCACCTTCTATGGTGCGAGATGAGTTTATGAGATGATGATGTTTATATGAGATATGTGAATGATATGGATCATACAAAGAGAAAATGCTCGGCCGAGCGATGTTTTGAGAAATGAGAAAATGTTTTAGTAAGCACGAGCATTTCAAATAAAACCTCGTGTGTTACTGAGGGGCAGTGTAATTTAAAGAAAATGTTTTGGCAATGAGTCCACTGGGTGCATTATTTGTACTCAGCCCTGCATGTTTGTTTTTAAATGTGCAGGTTGAGCTGATGGATGAGATTGAGCAGTGTTGAGCAGTCGGGTCTTTTGTTGCTGATAGTTAAACATTGGATACACATCGTCATATGTGTATTCCACATGTTTTCCGCTGCTAGACTATGAAGTCATATGTATGTTATGTTTTTGTCAAACCTTAAACACTTGAAATTTCAGAGATATTCCCGATATATGTCACATCGTTCAGTGTTCTATATAATTATCCGTTTCTTAATCCCGTTATTAGTAACAGTTCCTGCTAATCCGTTCTTTGGGTTGGCGGGCTGTTACAAGGATGTTCTTTAGGTCTTCTATCTCTTAGGGATTCTCATCTTCTTCTTTTATTCTCTCATTCTCTTGAGGTACTTCCACATTCTGTTGTGGGAGTGGTGACACGGGACCTTTGTCATCTTCTATAATTGTTATGCCACAAAAAAGATCATTACATCTGCAAATTAGGGTGGCCATGTAATCCTTAAAATTGATTTGACGCTAACCATGCTCTAAGATTATCTCTCGATCTGTAAAGGCCTTTCCAGCAATAACCTTAACTTCATTTGGTGTCAGGTAAATGATACTAGAGGCAGCTTGATATTCAGGTGTTGGTTGTCCGTACGCAACAATCTGCAGTCACTTCTCTCTCCAAACTACAAAGTTCTCTACGACACCCAGAGTGGGATTCCAAGTACGTTGCCAGAATCGAACTACGACAAGTGCATGCTTATAAATTGAGGTATATTATAGTTATTCTCCATCTAACCTACACAAGTGATGCCTAACAATCAAGCAACTAAGTCCCTTCTAATTTCGAGGACATAAATAAGTAAATATCTCAATCAACTCATGCTCAAGTTCAATAATAATTATCACAAAATGATGCACAACTCTCACATAATGTCACATACAAATCTTCACCACATTTCATAATATTTGAGAGAGAATCTTCACTAATAAGTGCTTATCAAAATACGTTATCATATCAAAACAACGTAAATTACCTCGATCATGAGCGCGTGCCGGAAATGGGTGGTATCCTTTGTCATAACAACATAATATAAAAAATTATTCAAAATTTTAAAGTCTATAGAAATGTAGACCTGCTCTGATACCACTAAATGTTACACCCTAAATTCATAATTTAAAAAATATTATATTTTCTTAAATAGCTGAAGCGGAAACATATCAAAGTGATTTTTTTAAAAATATTTAAAAAACATATATAAAATATCTCAAATAAAATTTGCCAAATAATAAGCCCAACAAACTCAAGTCTAAACTTTGCACGATAGAACTGACGCCAACCAACGACCTAAAGCAAACTACGCAAGACCTAATAGCATGAGATAAGTTGCACTCCTAATAACTTAAATCCAACAAAAATAATAAAGAAAAAGAAATTAAAAAAAATAGCATAAGTCTTGGAAGGAACTAAAAGCGACATAACACCACTAGGCACACCCATACCGCCACGCCGCTCCACGATCACTGACTTGAAATATTTTAGATAAAATGGGGTGAGCACAGAAACGTACTCAGTGGTGGGGAACAATGGATATAATTATTTTTGTCCAAATATGTATATATCGCAGGAAAGTAATAGTCAATCATATTCAGTCTCACCAGCATGAAATTCTGCCTCACCGGCATATCCACTTGCATAATCACCGTATGCAATCAATATCATATCCAGCCTCACCGGCCTAGAAATCCTGTCTCACCGGCATAGGATGTACACGTAGCCAATGACTCACCGTCAAGGCTCAGCCTCACTGACTTAAAATCATATCTCACCGGCATAGGATATACACGTTGCCAATGATTCACTGTCATGGTTTTCCATTTGCATACTCACCGCATGCAATAAATATCGTATCACAATCCAAATCATGATATACACGTTGGACATAAAAGAATATTTCTCAAACCAATTTAATTTTCACAATAAATATGTTTATTCCAAATTATATATTTGCAAGTTAAAGAAGTTTTCACCCACATTGTTTTGTCGAGCACAACAAATCAAAATCTATCAATTTTGGGACGAGGGTCCTACTTACGCCGCACCTAGTTCAATAAATACAATAAATTTTATAAGGGCTTATAAGAAACCTTATATAAAGTTTTCACAAATCAAGCTAGTTGTTACTAGATCAATAGTGTATCTAGTAAATCTAATACAAAAGTTATATTCAAAACTCATTAAGCTATTTTTCAGTAATTAATTTCTAAGTATAATAACCGAAATTACTCATAAATCCAAGATCATGACTGACATCAAAATCTAATGTTTAATCACATAATTAAACATAACTAAATTATTTGTAGAAATAATGAATTTCCTTTCGAAAATATGCAATCTACTTAATGGAACAGTTTTTTTTAAAAAAAACTAAAATAAGTTAAATAATGACTCATGCGTTAATTAATCTATTAATATAAAATAATGCATATCAGCCCATATTTCGTTTATCATTATGAATCAAACCATAACAATAAAAAATATTATAACCAATCCAACACTTAGTAAACAATTTTTTTCTCTGATTCTTAATTACACTTTAATAAAAAAAAATATAGGGAAGTTTGTGTAGACTAATCAAACTTTATAAATAAGGTAAAATAAAACTCCTGAAGATTGCAATTATTTATTCTCATAACATGTCAACATACTGTATTGAAAATATTTTAATGTAATAAACAATTAGATGACTTAAAAGAAATCTCTCACGTAAACCGAGGCATGATAGATTCACTTCTGCATGCATGATTTTTTTCATTGTTTTCCTATTCTATTTCAAAACAACTGTGCATTCACCGAACCCCACCTCCAAACAAAATGGTACAATTATGATTTAAATACTGAAACTTACCTATAATTGAGGAATCAAACTTTTAAGTAATGAAAATAGTATCCTGCTGTTTGAGAACTCCTAGATAACAATTTCTTTCGTTTTGTGGAGATTATGCTATATATATATATATATATATATATATATATATATATATATAGGAGGATCAAGACCCGAAACGAGATAAGATGTAGACTCAATCTCATCCACTCATCTCATAGATCCTATGGTGGAGATTTTTTTGGATTTTTAAGTCATTTGGCGTTGATTTCGCTACAGTATGAGTAGATTAGTAATTTGATTTTTTATGTGATATAAAAAAATCATGCATGTTTTAAAACAGAAAACTGCATATGTTTGAACACAAAACTACATATGTTTGAACATAAAACTGCATACATGTTAAAAAAAATACATTATATTTATTTCTCCAGAAACTACATGCATATTGATATACAGAAAACTGCATTACGATTGAGCATAAAACTGCATAATGTTGAACACAAAATGCACATGAGATTTATTTCTCCAAAATTTATTTTCACGTTTAGATCGATTACTTCTAACTTCATAATTTGAAAGAAAACATATGATCAACAATAAATAAAACAAATGATCAACAAGATAAGTGTTTTTGTATATTGGAGAAGATATAAAGAGAGATATCGTGAATGAGAAACCAATGATTTTCTTTTTTAAAGCATGCATATTTGTGTTTCCTAGCATGCAGGTTTGTGTTTGGTCGTATGCATATTATTGCTTTGTAATATGCATATTTTTGTTAAAAGATATACAGGCTTATATTTTTTATCATGCATGTTTACGTTTTATAGAATGCATGTTGACGTTTTGTGGTATGCATTTTTACGTTTTGCAGTATGCATACTTCATTTTCGATAGCAAAACTCTTCATTATCCTTCTCCGTCGTTTTGTCGCTTCTTTCTTCGATTACCGGCGAACTTCGCCGTAAACTACTGTCATAACCACCATGTCTCTCAATCCTTCAAAGTCCACATCTCTTTTTTTCACAAAATCTCTCAAATTTCTTCTCAAAATTTTATTTTTCCTCTCTTTTATCTTTCAAAATCTATTGCCTTATGCTTCACACCGCTGATGTCACACCGCCACCGTCGCTGCTGTCACACTACAACTGCAACTGCCCGTCGTCGCCGCTGCCGTAAAAAAATTCGAAGAAGATGAAGAAAATCGAAGGAGAGAAGAAGAAGAAGAAGAAGAAGAAGAAGAAGAAGAAGAAAGAGAAGGCTAAGTTTTTATTTTTACCCAATATACCCTTGCGAAAATTAAAAAGATAAATAAATGAAAAAAAGATTGCCACGTGTCGACTTGTGGTGCGACCACATGTTCAAAATATGTGGTCTAGATTGAGTATTACATACTATCTGGGGACTGGGTACTACGGGAACCCAACCCTATATATATATATATATATATACACACACACACACAACCCTAATAGAATCATAATCCTACTTGAACTCTTGTTAATTAAATCTTAATTCTACATAAATATAAAATAGAACTTGGGCCTAACAAAATAATGTTATACAAAACCCAACTTAAGGATAGAAAAAATAAAATATAATTTGACAATTATATAAGCCCAAAACTTATTTTATTTCTTAGCCCATATTTGTTTAATATATCTTTGTAAAGTAATATTTGAAGGCTTTAAAATAAATTATGAAGTTCGTTTTCTAGCTAAGGGCGCAACTATGGACTCCCTCAAGTCCAACACAAAATCGAGCATGACAAATATTCACAAATCCAACATAAATTATTTAAAATTTAAAGCAACTTAAATCAAACAAAAAGTGGGGCGTTACAATCCTATCTAAACAGGATTCTAGGAATGCATTATAAATAGAAGGTGAAAGAAAATCAGAATAATCATATTTCATTCTATTGAGATTTTCGAAAATCTCTAAGGAAAAAGTAGGAGGTGAATTTTTGCAATATTCTCCATAGATTGCTCTTACTCACCATTGAAGAATATGCATCCGGGATATATTCCAGAAGATCAAAGCTGGAGTCTGTCATTGATCTTTTATCCGATAAATTCGCAGGTAAACACGAGTAAACACCAACGTGTTGCAATTAATTGTATAGATGCATGCTAGTTATATAATCAATGTATGGTGAATTAAACATCCAAGATAGATCCTCTGGAAGAGGGTAAAATCAGATATCCCTACATTTTATTCTAAAATTAGTTAAATTATATGTAACTTTTTCAATTTGTTACTAATGGTGAACTTAAATATTATAAATATTGTCGAGGTGAAAGAAAAGTGATTTATCATTTTGATTTCAACAATGGAATAAATAAGGGTAATTTGCTTTAGTGTTGTTGCATGTCAATTTTGCCATCAAATTGAGTTTGGTAGCATTTGACATTGGAAGCTTGCGCTTTTATTTTGTTAATGTACTACTTATATTTTTTAATACATATGAATGACTACAAAAAGTAACCGGACACCGACGGATCCTCCGACGGAAATGTATCCGTCGGCAAACATCAACCGAAGTACGACGGACAATTATTCGACTAAATTGCCCTTCAGTGAAATTTTCGATGGACTACCGACGTCCTACATTTATGACGGACAGGAGACCGTCGACAAACATTTAAAAAAAATAATCTACGACGGACATCTCCGTCGGTGATCTTTCCGACCGTTTTGTTGACGGAGTTGTCCATTGGTGAGCCCTAATTTAATTGAATCTTCTTTCTTTATTTCATTTACGCGCGGACTGCAAACACCCCCTCCTTATGCGCTACTGCTGATTCCGGAAGCCATCCCGCCGTCGACGCTAGAAGTTGTCATCGCCGTCGCTCTCGCTCTCTCTCACGCTATCACTCTCCCAATCTCACGCTAATTTGCAGATTGGATTGGAGCGTGCCATCGCCGCCTTTCCTCCGTCTGATAACACAGGTAAGTTCTTCCTCAAAAAAATTTCTTTTAATTTCTGTGTTATTTTTTATTATTGTTTTTTATTATAGGATGAAGATTGATTATGGTTGTCTATGATTTATATCTTTGAATGTGATTTGATGTTACAGAAAATTTATTAGATTTGTTGTGTATATATGTTATGTGGATATATTTGATTTTGATTTGTGTATTTATGTAATGTGTATATATTTGATTTTGATTTGTATATATAAATAATATGGATATGTTTTATTAATTTGCTGAAATTTCATGCAATTAGATCAGCTTCTTCCTTAAAGCTAAAGCTACAGTTAGATCAGCTTCTTCCTTATAGTTAAATGCATCAACGAAACCGAATTTAGTCTTCAACTGATCCACCTGATAAACCAAGAACATGACAAATATTGTCAATTTTTGCATTAACAAATGTAATTGATTGCATGCGTTTATTATAGGTATATCTAGCAAACCTTATGTCTTATTCCAGCCCTTCCGACTACATAGTAGCCTAAGAGCTTAGCAAACTGACCAACAAGCTGACCCACAGCTCCACAAGCTAACCGAGAATTCCAATATAGTAGGAGAGAGGAACATCTGTATGCTAAATTTTGAAATGCCCCCCTTAGATTTGTAATTGTTCGAATTTTAGATCATTATCTAAATAGACATACACATATTAGAATAGAATATGTAAATAACTGTATTGCAAATCTAAAATTCAAAACACAACCAACTTACTAATAGAAATGCATTATTCTCGTTCAAAAAAAATATATTATTCTCATGTTTGATATTTCAAATATTATTTACTTTTTTTATAGGGGTATTATTTAAGAATACTCCATTTTCCTATTTTCTTTACACTCCATATCAATTTCTAAAAAACATCTACACTCCATACCCATTCACTATTTAAAATATAATATTAAAATTCATTCACTATCTAAGTCTCATAATTATGACTTTTATACATGGTTAAGCTATTTCCACTCCAAATTTTGTCATTCCAAGGATTAGCTTAACCATGAACATGTATTTCGTTTTGTAGTATTTTGATTAAGCTTTTAAATTCTCATGAATGATAAACGTTGTATATCGGCTGGAAACCTCTCTCGAGCCAATGCTAACCTAATTAGTATGTCTGGGATGTGTAACAACGTCACGTACAAGTATATTATTTGGAGATTTTTTACTGTTGATTTTGTGCTTCTAAAATGGTATCAGAGCCTAGGTTTTATTGAGGAACTATTAAATATTTAATTTGTAATGTGTTATCCTAGCAGAGGAGACTCCAAGAAAAAATATGGATCCAGATGCTTTTCCAAGATGCAAAGCATAAATGAGTTGTTTCTAAGAATTGGAAACCGAACAAGACTGTTTAAGCGGATTGCTTGGATCTTATGAAAGAATGCTTGAACAAAGCATTCCGAGCAACCAGAGACTAGGAGTCATTCAACTAAACTACTAGTTTATGCGGGAGACAGAAGAAAGACTCATAATCAACGTCCAACTCCAGGAGGCGCTGAGAATTATCCAAAGAAGTAGTCATCCACCCCACGGTTGATGGGAACAAAAAACAAGGGAGCAACATATGCTCCTAATTTTAAAGAAATTTCACCAAATTTCTCAAATTTGGCATAATTAAAAAAGATCCAGAAGACGGTACAATATTACAGCAACTGTCTATATGGAGTACCACATGAGCTAAGCAAGATATCCATGCAGCAGCAGGAGATTCTCACCCTATTGCGGAGTATCCAGAAGAAGATCAATGGCCTTAAATGAGATGCAGGCCCTAGATTTGTCAAGAAATCTACAGGTGGAACCAAGTTCTCACCCATAGGGACGGTCGACGACAAAGCTCCATCCGAAAGAATAATCAAACTCTTGAAAAATGAATAATCTTGAAAAAGTAGGATTGAACGAGTTGCAAGAGTTAGCAGAATCATTTGCCAACCTCGATATGGTGGATCTAAAGATGAACCAGGATATCCCAAAGGAGGAACCACAGATCCCACCACAAGAAATACCGGACATTGATCCTATGGGATCAGAGGTTAATATGAATCTGGCCAAGGACCTGATGCAGAGTTTGCAGCAGAACAAGCCAGAACTGGATCATGAGATGAGAGAATGAGGTAAAGAATACAGGAGATCCCCTGTTGAAAAATCCACCTTGGAGCCTATTCATCCCTACGGATTGATGCTCGATCTCGATGAAGTTAGCTTCAAAGATTGGGAAAACATCATAGATGAGTGGACAACATCAATGGTTGTTGCAGCCGTAATACTAGAACTTGATAAACTCAATTTTGTCAAGATTCTTGAAGCTAGTTTAGTAGGAGTAGTCAAACAATATTGGGACTACTACCCAGTTGAACGAAAGCATGAGATACTGATTCGAATTCTTTGAGGATGCAGTAAAAGGCATGGCAGATATTTTTAAAGTTCATTTCCTTGGAGAATAATATTTTGAAGGTTATAATGAAGAAAAGAAGAAGAAGTATTTGTTGGCTCTATATAATCTAAGACTGGTGGTCTTGGAGCAAGGAGCACTCAACAAATTTCTCCAACTCTTTACTAAGTATCAACATCTCAACACAATAAACGAAGATGTTGCAAGAGAGTTGTTCTTCCTGAAGTTTCCCAGTCCATGTAGGGAAATATTTATCAGGAATTACAAACCAGGAGCATTTACTGATAGACTCTCAAGAAGAATGTCTTATATCCATAAGAAGTTGTCAACCACTCAAAGAAATCTCAAGAAATTCATATAGATCAACAAATCAGCCATGTTATCTGTGATATGATTGATCTTCCAACATAAATCGAAGAACAACTTTCATATCAATCCAGAAGAAAGAAAAACAAATTCCAACCCTATAACAAATGAAGGAAATAAATGAGGAGTTATTAGAGGCCAAGAACAATGTGATCGCGATAGAAAGTCAGATATCAAAAATCTGGACAAAGAAGCGGTCCAACAAGAAAGCAGTATCAAGCTCATGGATCCAGTTCTCGCAAGCAAACATCGACGAAGAAGACTTTCAGAAGAGCTCACATTAGAGCTAATGAAAGTTTCAAAGATTGCAACAGCTGGACGTGCGGTGCAAAAGGGCATATTTCTACAAATTGCCCACAAAACGAGCAAAGGGAAATACGGAGATTGGAGTCCACACCAGACATCGAGGATACCGTATACTATCAGGAATTGGTACAATTATACCAATTAGAAGATATACCCTCAAATGAGAGTATATACGAACAAGAAGAAATCTTCAACGGAGAAGAAGAGTCGAATGGATACTCAGAATCAAATACTGGCTGAATGAGAGGCGTACCATCAGAAGCATCAAGATGATTTAGGTCATACTAACCGAACTATTATGTCACAAAAATGATACACATGATAATGAATAAAACCCTGAATATACAAAAATATCAAGGGTTTTTAGTAGAAGGAAAGATAGACTATGTTCTAAAGAACTTGAGTCTAGTCAAGAGGAGACATAACATTGTGTACGAAGTTACAAGGCGTGAAATAACACTTCCATCCCAGTTTACTGGGAATCAAGTGAAGATGCAACTAATACCAACCAATGATATCAGAGAGGATCTTCAAAGCATTAAGCCAGAAATCGCTAATACAATGGAATAGATTTATATTGGAATAGTCCAGTTGGTGATTAAATCATCACTCTACCAGGGTAGAGATATGCCAGTTGATATCTTAATCTTCAATAAAAGGATACTGAATCATGTTGATTCAGTACTGGGAAACATCTCAGGGAATATATGTGCCAAAAAGATTATAACAATCTTCTATCCTAAGATTTCATATAATATCAAAGATTCCGGTTTCAAACGCTTTATCAAGACTTCAAAAGGATGAATCTGGTGGAAAATGGGAACCGACCCTATTCCATCACTATTCAGGTGTCTTATGCTCTTTCAAACTCCCACTATAAAGAGTTATCTTTGGGAAAGAAGTTTATCAAGATACTAGACATTTTCAAGAAGGTGGCCAAAGCAAGCTGCCCAAATTGGGTGGAAATTCCACCTCTAAGAGAGACAAATATGTAAATCAACAACAAACTGATACTTCAGTACTGTGATAGGCAAAGATTTGGAGCCCAAAGATTATCATTCCAAGGAGATAGAGTTATCTCTCAACCATACAAATTGAGTTTTTCTTAAACGTATGAGAGAAAATCTATCAGAGACATTCAACAGCAGCAATCAAAGTTGTAGCCAAGCTCGAATGTCCACAATGATGGTGAGAAATCATCGTAAGATTTGACACGACATGAGAAGAAATATACTTCCCTTGCACGGTGTTATGCGATCTAAAGAATTTAGGGTCTAATGTCTATAAAGGAACCCTGGATATCAAAGGCTTTCAAATGGTCATTACAGGGAAGGTCGGTCGATAAATGAAAGTCCTAATCCTAGGAAACAAATTCCTCGATAGGTGCAAACTATGGGGAATAACAACTGAAGGAATGGAGGTGACAATTAGAGAGGGAAAATCTCTGATTAAATGACAAGTCCATTCTCAATATAGATCGCAATTGTGATGTTATACGAGAAGTAAAAAGCATAGTATTTTGCTGCTTATGTCGATTCAGGTACAAGGATTTGCACAACAAAGTATAGAGTTGTAATACCCCAAACTTTTAATTAGTGATTAATTAACGATTAAGGTTAAATAGGGCATTGCATCCTTAATAAGAAAGAAATTATATATGCTTAAGATCCAAATTATTTGATTTCATTTAGCAAAATGAAATGTGATCGACAATTGAATTCTAAAATTTTTGAGTAAAAGATTTTGTTTAGAAATTCAAAGTATTATGTAGATTGATTATTTGATCTTAATGATCAAATAAATGCTATAACTATAGAGAAATTTAAATTGTGCCATTATATGTGCTATATTCTCATGTTATATAGAAAATATAATTTTATGAATATGAGATTATAATGTGATTAGTGTTACTTCCTAAAGTAATGCAAACAAGGAAATAAGTAATACATATAAAGTTAGTATCATTAAATAAAATACATATACATATCATATTATTAACATTAAGTTGGATAAGTATGAATTTAAGAGCATTTAATGAAGAATGCTCTAGAAAATGATGAGTAAGCATACATTAAATGAAAACTTGGAAAATAAGTATATATTAAATTAAATTAAAAATAAAATAGAATTTGTTATATAAATAGATCACCTCCATACTATTCCACACTCTTAAAATCCTCCATTTGCTATCTAAATTTTCGAAACACACACTAGCACACATACTTGGAGAAAAAATTTATCAAGTCATTTTCTTCCAATTCTTCCACTTTCAAGTTTGATTTCAAGTTGAAAGAAGGTATAATCCTAACTTTTCTTTAATCTTTGAGTTTTATTATTGTTGTAAATATGTGAAAATATTGATGATGTTAGGTTGAAGGATTAAGGGTTATGTGATGATTATTGATAAATATTGATGATATATGGTGATATGGATGAATTAGTGTAGACGTAATGAAGTATTTATGATTTAATTGTAAGATTTAAGTTGGAACTTAAAAACCCTAGTCCATGAGCTTCGAATTAAAGTGATGATATGTTGATTTTATGTTGAAAGTTTGTTTGAAATTATGTGATTAAGCATGATTAAGTGTGTAATTTAAAAGAAAATCTAACAAAAATAAATTTAGAATATATATGTATATTTTCAAAATTTTCAAAAATTTGAAGAAGTGATATGTTGATTTTAATTTCTTCAATTAACTTGATATATGAGTTTAATATGATGATTTAAGCATTATGTGAATTAATTAGAATTTTCTAAGATAATATGTGAAAAATGGAAAATTTTAGTTTACATGTTTAGTTGACAAGTTTATGCTAAAGTTGAAATATGCTATTGTCATTGTTGTTTAAGGTTAATATATGATAAGTAGATGAGAATTTGAAAGAAAGTTGAAGAGAAAAATAATTTATGTATATTAGCAAAGTTTTCAAAAATTATGAAAGAAAATGGGAAATTAAAGATTTATGTTATTCTTTATAAATGATATGGATTATGAATTTATTATGTAAGTAAGGCCTAATGAAGCTTATTTGGGATCTATAAAGTTGAGAAAGTGAAAATCTAAAGTTTATGTACATGTTCATGTTGAGGAGAATTCATGCTTTAAATAAGTTATATTATGTGATCTTAATTGATTAGAAATGATTTATAAACTTAAAGTATAATGATAGTAAGAGAATTGCTATTTCAAGTATGTTGATGGCCTATTGCTTAAATGGTAATGAAAAAGTTTAAGTTAGGTGATTAATTGAAAAGCTATGCATAAGTAACTTAAGAAAAGAAATAAAGTGTAAAGTAAAGAAAAGAATGTGAATTTAGTTCACTAAAGTATAATTATAAAATAATTGTCAATCGTTCCTTTGATACTAATGTAGACTCGTAAGAGTCGAATAAATAAATATGTGAAGAATGTTTAAAGAATAAAAGGATGCAATGACCCGAAGGATTTAAAATTCTTATAGGTGAAAGTTTAGACAAAAGTGTCTAAACAAAACATAAGAGAAGAAAAAGAATGAATAAGAGGAAATTTATATATGTTTGATAGACAAGAAATGCCCTTTATGTGAGTACTGATATTATCGATTAACTTAAGGTATATCGTAAAAGGGGCAAGACGATTGAAGAAGAAGAAGAAGAAGAAGAAGAAGAAAGAAGTTTATTAAACTTATCGAGTAAGTCTACAGCTGGGCTTTATAACGAAATATAGCACGTGCTAAATTTTATAATTTCATTATCTGTTGCATGTCATTTAAAAAATGTTGACTTGCCAAAATTTTGAGCATGAGCATGATGCATTACCTATCCACGGAAAATGAAGAAAAAAAGAAAGAAAGAAAGAAAGAAAGAAAGAAAGAAAGAAAGAAAAGAAAGAAAGTATGAATGAAAGAATGTACCGACGTCGGTTATGATATGGACCTTCGGGTCAAGGTGTGTTTGAGAAGGAGGCTATGACGACCCGACTTCTCAAGAAAGTACGGATCGTCACTGGTATGATAATGCAACGGATATATACATAACTAATGAATGCAATTAACCATTAAACTACTCATAAACGCATGGACTGAAAGAGATAAGCTGTTTCAATAGCAACTCAAGTCACAGAAGGAGTTGCCAAAAGGTTCAATGTTCAAATATAACCCAATCAGGGTGCAATTCAAGGAATGAGGTACGACCTCAAGTTTAATACGGAAATGAATAACAGTTATAACTAAGGCACAAAACAATATCACAGTTTAGCAATAAAAACGTGTGGACATGCATATGAAGATACATGCCCAAGGTTCTAGAAATCCTTTCTATTATACCAACAAAACACCTGCCACTCTGCACCACCTTGCACTCATCGTCAATCCCTGCTCAACCTGCACATCAAAAACGAGATGCAGGGCTAAGTACAAAAGTACTCAGTGGACTCATTGCCGAAAACATTTTCTTTGTAAAGTTATTGAACTGCCCACAATAGCGCATGAGGATTTTAGTTAAGAGACTCTGCCTATCAAACATTTTATCATTTTCCAAAAGTGTCCGACCGGACTATTTCATCCACGTTGTTCCATATCTGATCATTCATTCATTCATTCAATTGCGCACTATGGAGGTGGCCATCTACACATAGTCGCCATGACCGATCGAGGTAGCTAACCTTAACACACAGTCACACGTGTACACAATCCGAGTTAGTCCTTAACTAAGTCGGATCCGATCGTTACCCTTTTTTAACGTTGGTGGACCAACACATTCTCATACCACATCGATATACCAATCTCGATAGAATCACAACAAAACATAAACATTTAGAAGTCAATAACAGTTTATGCAATATGATAGGATATGGCCCAACCTCTCGTGCCCAACAACAGTGAAGGCCCAACAAATAGGATATGGCCCGATCTCTCAATTTCAAACGAGCTCCGCCTTAGCCCAATGTTGCCCTATTCGTTACACCTAAATGACGATTCCTAAACCCTAATTATGGGTAACGGTAATGAAGTAACGGCAGAATCATGGGTAATAATGGTGGAGATCATGGTCGCTTATAGGAGTTATGGTCCGCCAATCAAGGGTTTCGTGGGACATGATTTACTCAGTGTATAAATAGGGTTAGATCAAGGTAAAAGGGTTAGCAAATTATCGAATACTAGAGCCCTTAGAGATACTTGTCAGAATCAAATTATAGTAAACATCTTGAGGATTATCTCCTCCGTGGGCGTGAGATCCGATTCTTGATCGAACCACGAAAAGTCTCTTGTGTTCTTTATTGTTTTGATAAACTCGTATACTAGATTTATCATTGGCGCCGTGGGAAGCTTGAACAAAAGTCGTGTTTTCTACAATCTAATGGCAAGGACACGCAAACGCTTAGTGTCGGGCAATGTCGGTAACAACCGAACGGAGGATGATCGTGTTCACGCAACGCCGGGAAAGGGAATTGCGGATGCCACCAGCGGTCACACACCGATGGTCACATGGAAAATGTTTCCATACACCCTCGTGATCGCCGCCCAACGAAGAGGAAGACACCGACCTCGCATCGGTGAATGCGAGGTTCATCGCCCCACGAGGTCCTCGGACGAGCGAAGGTCCGAATTCCTCAACGCCAACTTCAATCAATTCCAGTTTCTCAACCGTAGAGACAAACGGAGCGGGCCTCAAGAGTGCCCGGTGGTGGTTACAGCAATCGAGGTCGCCACCTCCGAAACAATCAACGCTCATCGCGAGATAATGATCGCCCGATACTGTGGTTCATTCGCCCTCATACCTCCGCGGAGTCGTTTCTCCACCTCGACATGATACCCATGAAAATAGACGGAAAGACGGAGGAAAGACGAGTCGAACTCCCCCACGAAGAGATGACGACGCCGTTATCGATCTTCCACTCCCGGAGAGGGACGGTAACGAACTCCCGGATTCGACCGACATGGACGAATTATCTCCTTTTCAAGGAGATTCGATACACCTCGCCACAGCGATATCGGGCCCCAATATTGCCGCATATGATGGCCTTGGAGATCCTTCCGACTTCCTATTTGCTTATACCACCAATATGGCAAATCAAGGATGGAGGATTTCCATGTGTAAGGTCTTTCCGAGGTGTTAATCTCCAACGCCGACGCTGGTTCACCGCCGCCGTATCAAAGATCCATTGCTTCAAAGACCTCATGGATCGCTCAAATGGCGTTTTACCGTAAGATGCCACCTCAACAACCTTCGTCCGATCTGCTTACAATCCGCCAAGGACGGGATGAAACAATGTCAAATTTCGTCTCCAGATTCATCATGGAATCCCTTAAAATTGATGAGAGTAACGATCTCTACATCATCAACGCATTCAAGAACGAGATCCGACCTGGAGCTCAATAAAGAGATCACCCGTGAATGTACCAAAGACAAATTAGTCGCCTTTGGACCCCGGTTGACAACTTTGTCAAAGGGGATGAATCAGACCGGAAGAAGAGAGAGATTTGGGATGAGCAGCGGACTGAGAGAAGAAAGCCGGAGGATCGGGGCCGAGGTGCTGAACGCCGAGGTGCTGAACGCCGAAGTGCGTTCGAAAGAATAAAGAAGGGACCAAGAGAATCAAGGCTGGACCTCGCCAAACCTCAGAATAATGATCGCCTCTATTCAAATCCGTATGAAAATATTTGAGCTTCACATCGAGTTTTCAAAACCTCCTCCTATGAAAGCGAGGATCCAAAAAAGTCAACGGAAAATATTGTGACTACCACCAAGGGTACGGTCACGATACGTAAGATTGCAAGTCCTTGGGCTCACAGATTGACGAGCTCGTGAAGGAAGGAAGCCGAAGAAGTACACCGCCGACTCGGGCCGGGTAATAAAAAGCGCAGAGGAAAAAATGGAGGTGGTAACAACTGTGGACCGACCTCAATGGTAACCCGACCTGAAGATGACGAGGACGAAGGTCCCAATGCAATGGAGCAGGTTTACGCTATAACCGGGCTTCCAGTCGGTACGACGAGGTCGTCGCTTAGAAATGAAGCTCGGAGGCCGACCCCCGAAGAGCCGAAAAATAAGCGGCTCCGAGATGGAGAAAACATCGTGTTCTCCAAAGACGACCTTGTACCTAAGATCATGCCCCACCAGGATGCCATTACAATACAAGCCGTGGTGGGTAACAAGAATGTACATCGGGTCTACATTGACATCGGAGCGTCCGTTAGCATCATATTCCGGAGTTGCTTGGATAAACTCGATGTCGGAGGAATTCAGGTACACCCCGCACCTTCCCAGCTGCGGAGCTTTACTCAAAAGGCGGTTCAACCCGAAGGTGTCATTACCCTTCCGGTCACCGTAGGGCGCGCTCCGTGTCGGTCACAAAAGCCATTCAATTTTTCCCGGTCCGAGCTCCTCTCCATACAACATTATCTCGGGAAGAGATTGTCAGATGCAACCGAGCCGTGCTCGCTTCCTGTACCACCTACTATTAAGATACCCACCCCGTGGTGTGTTAAGTATCTCGGGGTGACCAAACGGCAAATAAAGAATGCCTACGAGTCTCAACCCAAGACGTGGCTCTGCCTCGTGCCTAGCAATTATGTAACCTCCGGTTGCCACCTGGATGATCCGACCGAGAATCTTCACTATACGACGACCTAACCTTCTAAAGTTGTCAAGGTTGGTACCCAAGGTTCACCAATATTCGTCACCGTGTCATACAATTTCTAAGGAATATAGAGATGTATTTGCATGGTCTCCGTTGGATATGACCGAGTCTCTCCCGAGCTCATAACTCATCGCCTTAACATCGATCCGCTACTAAACCGCTCGCGTAAGAAAAGAAGTTTTGCCGCGAGCGAAGCCAAGTCATAAGAGACGGCAACCCAACCCAGGAGGCTAAAACTCAGACGAGGTTAAATACCCAACTTGGATGGCTAATCCCGTTGTAGTTCGGAAGCCGTGAGGGGGACGGCGCATGTGTGTCGACTATACCGACCTCAATAAATATTGCCCAAAGGATCTACCTCTCCCGACATCGACAAGAAGGTGGAAGCATTGGTGGGACATGAGGTCTTCGGCCTCGGATTTATACAAGGATACCACCAAGTCTTGATGAGCCCTAAGATGCCCCAAAAAAGCGCTCATTATCGACTTGATGTCTTTGCTTACCGAAAGATGCTTTTCGTCTAAAAACGCTGAGCTACCTACCAAAGAATGGTGGATGCAATCTTCAAGGATCACATAGGAGAAATTGTTGAGGTCTATGTCGATGATATAGTAGTCAAAAGCAAAAAGTCGAGAACCGCCCATCGACCTCGAGACTATTCTTCGCCTCCTCAGTCGGCAAACCTCAAGCTCAATCCCCGTAAGGCACATTCGTGGTAAGAACGGGTAAATTTCTGGGTGCCGGGTTTCTCAAGAAGGTCCGAAGCCAATCCTACCAAGGTGAAAACGGTGCTCGACATGCGATCCCAAAACCATCCGTGATATACACAAACTCACCGGATGCTTGGCCGCCTCACCGATTCCTATCTCGAGTCGCCGAGAAATGCCTTCCTTTCTTCAAAATCCCGAGGAGAGCTCCAGATTTCACCGGCGGAAGAACACCAGTCGCTTTTACACACCGGAAGGAATATCTTGCCGACCGCCGACACTATCCGCCCAAAGCAAGGTGAAACTCTATCGTTATATCTTGCCACCCTGGACGAGGCAATTAGTGTCAGATCGTGCGAGATGAGACGGGACGGCAACTCCCCATCTACTTCATTAGCCGTGCTCTCAAAGGACCGAGACGAGGTACACCAACCTTGAGAAGGTAGCTACGGCCCTAGTTAACGCCAAACGACGCCCGACCTTACTTTCAAGCTCATTCAGCCTGTACTAACGGACTTACCTCTAAGACAAGTCTTATCAAACCGTAATCATCTCGACGTATAGCCAAGTGGCATCGGAGCTAGGCGAGCACGATATCTCATACTCCCCAAAGCCGCCATAAAAGGACAAGCCCTTGCATTTCCGGTAGAGGTCAATTCACCGAGGTCGCTCTACCACCGAGGTCACTCCCGTCCCCATAGCGAGGAACCCGTCCTTGAATCACCCATCGATTGTTGGCGATGTATGTGGACGGTGCTCGGCAAGACGGGCAATGAGCAGCATCCTCCTCCTCGCCCGTATAAGCAAGAAGAATATACGCCTGCGGTTTACCTTCCCACCACCAACAACGGTGGAATATGAAGCATTGATCTCGGACTCCGCCTAGCAAAGGAATTGAAAGTGGATAAAGTCCAGATATTTGGAGATTCCCAGTCATGGTAAACCGTATTGGGTACATACGAGGCTAAGGAGGATCGAATGAAACAAGATTTGAGAAGCGAAAGAGATGGCCTCATTCGGATACTTCAAGATAATCAAATCCCACGAGGGAAAACAGCCGAGCCGACATACTTAGTAAATTGGCTTCGTCATCGGCAAATCCGCCAGTAGAGGAAGTTCATTCCCGAAGTATTGAGGCACCTCATATCAGCGCTATCTCCGAGGTTGAACCGAACTGGACGACGCCTCTAAAAGCATATCTAGAAGTTGGCATACTACCTCGTGATCGACCGAGGCTAAAAAGACGATGGCGAAGTCCCGTATATCTCATGCATGAGGCGCTCTCACCGAAGTCTTACCTTCAACCCTCCCGAGGTGCCTCGCCGTAAGGTTTAATTATGTGCTCAATGAAATTCACCGAGGTCTTGTGGAAGCCACATCGGGTCGCGAGCTCTCTCAAAGAAGACGCCGAGGTCGGGATATTATCGCCCACCCTAGTACAAGATTCGCCGAGCTCGTCAAAAGTGCCCGGCGCCGATTCACTCCACGGCCAAAAATCGCCTCGATCGATCTAAGCGTACCGCAGAGTCCATGGCCTTTTATGCGTGGGGATTGACATTGTTGGTCCATTCGACCGAGCACCGTGTCGCTTCGATACTTAGTCGTAGCTATAGACTACTTCACAAAACGGGTCGAGGCCAACCACTCATCGAGCCCCGACGAGCGTGAGAATTCGCACCTTCGTGTGGAAGAATATAGTCCGTCGCTTGCATACCGCACGCTCGGTCTCGACAACGGCACCCAATTTATAGACAAAACTTCAAGGAGTGGTGCGAAGAACTTCGATCGATCAACGCTTTCACCTCGGTTGCACATCCACAAGCGAATGGTCGACCGGGTGACGAACCGCACGATCGCATAAGGATTGAAGAAGAGGCCGACCGAGCTAAAGGCGATCGGGCTGAAAATCTCCTCAAGTCCTCTCGTCCCACAGACCACACCCGGACGTCGCACGGAGAAACACCTTTCACCGGGTCTACGGCACCGAGGTCATACTGAGCTGAGATCGGCGCTAAGCCTGCTGCATTCTTCACTCGATCGGCCGGAACGAGGAAGACCCGCGAGCAAACCTTGATGCCCTTGAAGAGAACGCGAATGGCCTTCATAAACGAAGCCAAATATAAAGCCTGTGTCGCACGGTGCACTACAACAAAGGGTCAAAACCTCCGCTCCACGAGGCGACCTCGCCCCACGAAATAATGAAGCCAGAGAGCCGAGCTGCCTTAACAAGTCGGATCCGATATGGAAGGACCATACCGTATTCACGAGAACCTCGGCAAAGGGGCCTATAAGTCACCCACCGTCCGGCACTTATTCCCCTAACTTGGCACATAACTCATCTAAGGAGGTATTTTACATAGCTTTGATTTTAGATCGACGACATGTTAGCCCTCCTATTGTTTTGACCGACGTGCGATGTCGTTTACTTGTTTAATAAACGCTTGTTTTTCTAATGAGTATTTCACTCACACGCCTTACATCTATGTGAACATCCATTCGGATATACCACATCTAAACCTTCACAAGGGACGCCTCACGAAGGTATATATATAAAAAACCCACTAAGTAGTACTCACTAAGCCACACGCACTCAGAGATTACTCATCAATTGAACATCTCATACGCATACGCACTACTCACTAGATTGAAAGTTCACATGCATACATACGCATTATTCATTGTTGAAAAATCTACATGTATAAACATCCAAAATCGATCTCATCAAATTATGGCAAAGTATACAAGATAAATACATTTACGACCAAACGAAGTCCTAAGCTATGTTTATACCTCTCAAGAGGAAAACGACACTTCAAACGAGTCTAAATACATTTATACCTACATACAAAGTCCTACACTATGTACGCCATCGGGTTCCCGAGCTCCGCCGCCGAGACTCACAAGTCGAGATAATTTTGAACAGAAGTCCCTGTGTCGGCGATGGATACCCGAATAAACTCGTGCCTCCACCCAATCTACGAGGTGCTCCCACCGGCCTGCTCCGGAAGTAGTTTGACTCGGCAGGCGGATTCGCCCGGGCATTCAATCCGCATCCGAGGCCTCATCTCGACCCCGTGAACCCGACGCCGGACCAGACTATGCCCTTGTCCCCGAGCTCCAGCCCTTCCGCCGATTTGCGGTCCGCTGCTTCTCCCTCCGAGCTACCGAAGCCGTTTCTATACGCCCACCGCCGATGGACCCATTTGACGAGCACTTCGGCGTGATCAAAGATAGCCGCCTCTCTTCGTGCTCTTCGATTATGGGATCGCTTGCCCACGGTAGATGTGCGGCGGGCGGAGGCATGCGCCGCTTCCGAACGATCTCATACATCCGCATGTATTTCGTGATGGAGTCGAGGCGCCTTTAAAATTTTGCTATTCGACCTCCTCATCCTCAATACCACGCCTTCCGCCAACAAGCTCGAACTCGATCGCCGGCTTTAGATATAGTCGCTCCCCATCCGCGGATGACCTTTTCGTACTCTTCATGCTCTTCCGAGATCCGAGCCGCCTTCTCCGTTGTCGGCCAAGCTCGCTCGCAAAGCATCAATCGTCCGTGGATCACATCTCGCAGACAAATCAGCCCTCGAACTTTGAGACGTGTAATCCTTAACTTTAACATCTCATTTTCAAGAAGGAGGCGAGCCACCACACGGTCGACACGCAACTTTTGTTTCAGCTCGGCCGATGATGCCGAGCCGATGTCCATGTCGGCTAATACTGAGTCACCGGCCGACCGACTTCTCCAATGTGCCACCTTCGTCCTTCTCGCTGAGCACCTCGGACTTCTTTCGCTTTGTTAGCGCTCATGATCCAATCAAGTATTGAGGTGAAGAACGCTAGAAATAAGACAATGCACAAAGCATTTTAAAAAAAAAAAGATATATGCCTATTATTATTCAAAGTGGAAGTTTGTACAACACCGGTCCTATTGATCCCAAAGCAGATCATCCTATTACATTGGGTCCACCGACCTCGTGCTCATTAGGCCGATTGCCGACCCTCCGACCTCCTCGCTGGCTGCTGCCGCCGCTTCTTCCGCCGGTTGCCGATCTACGTAAGAGACGTCCGAGCTGACTCGCCGCCTTGCCTGGAGCCTCAACTCGCAAGGAAGGCTTGAAGTTCTAAATCTTCATCTTCCTCAGACTGAAAGTTACGGCCTCCGCCGTCGAGAGAGGAGTAAGACGCCAAGGCCTCCACCACGGAAAGGAGGTCGCCCCAGCGACTATGCGAGCGTAGTTCTTGCACACCTGTGTGGTCGACCTCAACCCAACCGTGTTGGGCCTTGTCAAAATCTGGTCTCTCGGCCGCCAACTTCTCCAGTGGGCACAAATCACCTCCGGCCTCATCACAGCCTGTGTCTGAGATGAAGGAGGAAAAACTCTCCGACTGATAAGCTTGTCGGGCGAAGGCCCTCAAGATAGGTCCTCGCTCGCCAAGAAGGCGCTTGTTTGCGCAGCCTCTCCTCCTCCTCGGCAGCCTCCTCTTGGCGCCTCCACCTCGGCACGGACACTGCAGTGCCCGATCCTTCTTTTGAGGGCATTCTCCGGCCGCCTTTGCCACTTCTGCTCGACTTCGCCTTAGCAAGTTCGGCCCCGCCTCGGCAAAGATCTAGCTGGATTCACCGCGACCCTCGCCTATCTGCAGCCGCCGCCTTCCTCTCCGTGGCCTCATATTGCAGGCACCTCAACAACGAGCCCGGCCATGCGGTGCATCTCACCGCCATCGAGGCCGCATCCCTAATATGAAACAATTAGCAACAAGTAAACAACAAATTTACAGGAGAAGGGTAGCGGCATATACCTTGGGAAGGATAAGGAAGCTAGAAGCCGCACCTCTGGCCGAGGTCGACCATGGACCTCGATCTCCAACGCCGGGCCCGAGGTCGCCTCGAGGATCGGTTACCAAATCTTCAGGCGCCCACCACCACGGGTCGTTGGGTGGACTCGCCTGCCTCGCCTTTTTCCTCGCGGGCCCTTCGCTCAGAGGAAGCGGGCGCGGCGAGACCGCACGTTGACTTCTCCGGTCGGGTCAACCTTCACCGCATTCAACATAAGAATCTCATTAGCACAAAGAAAATCAAATGAGGAAAATAAAGATAAGAAGGTTGCCCTCACCCAAATCGCACTCGACATCGGAGCTCTCGACCTATGGACACTCAAACCAAAGATCGCTCGTGTCATCTCAAGATAGTTGATCGACAGATTTCACCCATATCGCTCAATGCCTTCTCCATAGGGCCTGTGGATTAATTTTCATGTCCTTTATCGACCCGAGGCCCCACTCATACCTCGGATACCCTCACCGCAAAAGAAGTATCTATTTTGCCAATGGGATACCTTCGACGGAGGCAATTTTGAACTTCAAAGCGGTGACAGTAATATATTTCTATAGCCTTGATGCTAAAAAAACGCATCAAGACTTCGAAAGAGAACCCCTCACCTATGCCATAACAGGCCAACCCTAGCCCCACCGCCGACCTAATAGAATTGGAGGTCAGTTGGCATATAGGGATCTGAAAATACTCTTGGAAGCTAAGGAAGATGGGGGCAAAAGGAAATCTAAGCCCAACTATTAAACTATCTACAAAAATGGTGATAAAACCCTCTGAGGCGCCATAGCCCTATCGTTGGGTTTTGCAAGCACCACCATACATCCTCTCGATGTGGTATTTCTCACGACCCCGTAAGCTCCTCCATCGTCAGGTTGATCTCGCCCACCAATCTCGAGGCCATCCCATACCGAGGACACCGGTGAAACCCAGAACTAAGTCCTATGGATTTACCTGACGGTTATGGCATATATAATCCCTTACATCGATCTTGACGGCCCAACCCAGGCCGAATCCGAGTTATCGAGGCGAGAAGAGGAGTGAGAAGGTGAAGAATACATACTTACTTTTTTTGGAGCGGGATTTCCGATTTCTTCAACAAAGTGTGCAAGAGGAATGGGGGATTTCTAAGGCTATATTCTCTGGATTCAAACGTCGAAGGAGAAAATGAACAGTTGCCCCTTTTAGACCTATTTATAGGATAAATGGCGCCTAAAAATCTGCCGTTTCGTTTATTACACGTGCCTATTTACGGTTGGATGTGTAACCGACGTCTTACGCTCAAGTGCCCAACTACCGCTCGGGCGCGTATGACGATTCTCCGGAAAATGCACCGCCATTCCGATCACGTGATGATTACTACGAGGTCGGACATCGGACTATGCCCATGTCCTAATACCGTATATTTCAGTCGGACATGACCACCTCGAACCAGCAGGTGAGTATTTCGTGTCGGACATGATCACCTCGACCAAAGAAGTATTTCAGCCCGACATGACCACCTCGAACCAAAGGTATATTTCGGTCGACATGACCACCTCGGACCAAAGAATGAGAAACAAACCTTCAGCCTAAACTTTAGCCAAGCAATATCCCGCCTCGGCAAAGCACATTCTCCGCTCACCGGTAAGGCTATTCCTCGACTTTTCTGTGGCTATGATAGGATATGGCCCAACCTCTCAGGCCCAACAGCAGGGAAGGCCCAACAGCAGGGATATGGCCCGATCTCTCAGCCCCCAAACGAGCTCCGCCTAGCCCAATGTTGCCCTATTCGGTTACACCTAAATGACGATTCCTAAACCCTAATTATGGGTAACGGTAATGAAGTAACGGCAGTAATCATGGGTAATAATGGTGGAGATCATGGTCAGTTATAGGGAGTTATGGTCCGCCAATCAAGGGATTCGTGGGACATGATTTACTCTTGTGTATAAATAGGGGTTAGATTGAAGGTAAAAGGGTTAGCAAATTACTGAATACTAGAGCCCTTAGAGAGATACTTGCTGTAATCAAATTATAGTAAACATCTTGAGGATTATCTCCTCCGTGGACGTAGATCTGATTCTTGATCGAACCACGTAAAAGTCTCTTGTGTTCTTTATTGTTTTGATAAATCTCGTATACTAGATTTATCACAATAATATTTCATGAAGCTTTTGTAAATCATGCTTTGAGATAGACATGCATGTCATTTTTGTTTAAAGAGAGCCCACCTGCTAGTCCGAAGATATAAGTTCTAAGCGGGGCGCACAGGGTGTGATTGTCCTTCCTCGGCAACTACGTACGAATAGGACCTTCATAAGAAAATAACTTTTCTTAGATTCCTTCTATTGGTCGAGGGTCGTTTATAAATTACGACTTAAAGTTCCCAATTAGGGTTTCATTGTGATTTCGTATGATGGTTTTAAGATAAGTTTCTATTATCTTACATTCTCAATTCCCAAACTATATTCCTTCATCTTTCAAAGACGAACCTCAACTTATGAGTCATATATATACTCCGAGTCTAGCCTCGACTCTAACCTTAGTGTTCTTCTAAACGTTATTACGTTATAGATTGTTAATATTCAAGTTAAAGATGAAAAGGGAAAGTGGAATTCAAGAGATGCTAAGGCTAAAGAAAAGAGTGGGGGTAATACAAAGGGCTCTACCAGCGGTTTGAAAAAGCCAAAGGAGAAGGAAAATGCTTCAAGTGCAGTGAGACTGGGCATTGGAAGGCTAAATGCCCCAAGCTCAAGGCTCAAGGTACGCCATTTGCTTTAGTAACGGAAACATGTTTAGCGACTTGTTCTACTCATTCATGGGTAGTAGATACGGGTGCGACTGATCATGTTTGTTACACCTTGCAGGGGTTCCTGCGGACAAGGGAGATGCATGATGGCGAGATAACGATCTCCATGGGCAACGCAGCGAAAGTCGAGGCCGTTGCAGTCAGAGATGTTACTTTATGTTTTGATAGGATAGTTTTAGTATTAAAAGACGTTTTATATGTGCCGGAGTTTCGGCGAAACCTTATTTCAGTTTCAAAACTATTTATTCATGGATATTCAGTTGTTTTTTATAGTGGTGTTTCTATCATAAGAAATGACGAAGTTATCTGTGGTGGCACTTTATATAATTCGCTTTATACAATTTCTGCCAAACATAATACCTTTAATTATGTTGCATCTACATCAAACCTTAAAAAGAGAAAGTTTTCTTCACAAGATGACACCACATTTCTCTGGCATCTTAGATTAGGTCACATCAATCTAAATAGGATCCAAAGACTGGCTTAGAATGGAGCGTTGGGTGATCTCACAGTTACTCCGTTCCCAGTCTGCGAATCCTTTATAGAAGGAAAGATATCGACCAGACCCTTCAAAGCAAAGGGTTATAGAGCCAAAGAAGTGTTGGAGCTAGTCCATTCTGACCTGTGTGGACCTATGTCCTCACAAGCTTGTGGAGGGTACGAGTATTTTGTCACTTTCATTGACGATTATTCAAGGTACGGATACATATACCTGCTTCACCGCAAGTCTGAATGCTTTGAGAAATTCAAAGAATTTAAGGCGAAAGTGGAGACGAAGCTTTGTAAAGTATCAAGTCATCGCGGTCCGATCGCGGTGGTGAATACCTCAAGAACGAGTTTATGGACTATCCGTGCGGTGTGGGATTACCTCCCACCACTACAAGGGCACACCACAGAAAATGGTGTGTCGAGCGAAGAAATAGGACTCTTTAGAAATGGTTAGATCGATGATGAGTTATGCAACATTGCCTATTTCGTTTACGGGTACGCCTTAGAAACAATGCATACTTGCAAATCTAGTACCATCCAAGTCAATCGAAAAGACCCTTTCGAGTTGTGGTTTGGGCGCAAGCCTAGTTTAAACCACATAAGGATATGGGCGCCCAAAGACATGTCTTTGAACAAGAAGGCCGATAAGTTGGAGGCTAGATCGATGCAAGCGTCGTTTATTGGCTATCCTAGAGGACGAAGGTTGTTATTTCTATAGTCCCAAGGATCGAGAAGATCATTATTAGATTTGTCGAGACTTCAACAGGCGGTCGCGCCCGCTAGCCCAACCGCGATGACGAAGGCCACATCACCGACACGCCAGCGACCGACCAGTGATCGTGAGGTCGACCGCGAAGAACCTCAATAGCCGTTATTCGCGTATATTCCTCCCAGATCGCTATTTGATCACGACTCACCGCCGCTACACACGCCGTGATACTTAGAGGGCAATCGACCGCGATAAGAACGCGAGAAGAAGAAGTGGACTCGCATGGAACCCGAGTGTATCGCTCAAGTTTTGGGGTGGCTACTTCCATAGTCGGTGGTGGTCATCCGTGAATGCTAAGTATGGGAGGATCCACAAATTGGGAAAGATTTCTTGCCACCAAAACACCGGATTGAGAAAGGTTAGTGATGGTCTAGCTAAAGACGTTAATTAAGCACTTGTTGGGAGGTAACCCAACGCTTTTCTTGTTTTGTTTTGTGTTTTGTTTTGTTTTTCGTTTGTGTTGCTATTTGTCGTGTTTTTATCTTTCTTTTCGTGTTGTGTCTGCGTCGATCAACGAGTTAAGTGAAGTGTTTTAACCATGTGGCCAATGACGATAGAAATTTTTGTGAAATTTAATGATAGTGCACATGATATGTTAGAAAATGACGCATGAACGACTTGATATTGCTTAAACTTGTTGTTTTCACCATTTGCTTAACCCGTGAGACTTGAGCTTCACCGTGTATAAACATCTTGATACGCTTTTAATTGTGTGATATCATGCATGTGACTCTTCTAGAACTTGCCGCTTTTACGTGTCGAGACCGCAATATGTGTTTTCAATTTTGAAAGAATAAAGACCATCTTTGTTAACCACATATTCACCCAAACACTAACCCGATGATGTATACCATTTGTCGCCTTCTTTGAGCTTTTATTAGACTTATTCTTTCGATTAACCGATGATAGGAGGTGAGGATGGATATGGGAATCAAAAGGGGTTGAAATTTTGATGTAGTTATGACGAGAAAAATTACTTTTAGAGAAATACATCTGTGGTGAAGAATAGTACCTTTGTTGTGAATGATAAACCCTATAAGCTCTAGAAAAGAAAAGAAAAGCAATGATAAGTTCACTATGTGTTTTGAGCATAAAGGGTCGTTAATCAAAGTATAGGTACCTTATGAGGGATAAAACGTCGATTTAGCACGTTGAAAAGAAGAGGAAAATGGACAAAGTCCATATGTGTCGAAAAGTATAAATGGGGTGCTTGGAATAGTTTTGAGTCACTTAGCCATATATTATCCTACCTTAACCAATGTGCCTACAATATAACATATGAAAAGACTTTTTGATCCTTATTTGAACACATTTGACGCGTGGAGATATTAGAGAAATGGCAAGCCTATGGTAAGATTTTGCATTGCATTGATCATCGAGTATATACACGCCCTTAATTTCCTTATGAGTTGAGTGTATCCTATATTTTACACATGCCTTTGTGAGGTTGAACTAAATGAGTTTTTGCTTTCAATCGTTGTTCGTGTTGAATTGACTAATGTCGTCATGTGTGCTAATATTTTTGAGCGTTGAAAGATATTTTCGAGGCTTGATTGTGTTTATCACCTTTGCTATTCTCGTTGATCTTTTGTTGTGTCCTTCGGTTGTCTTTCTGTTCTGTTTTTGTTTGAGGACAAACAATGCTTCAAGTTTGGGGGTGTGATAAACGACGCTTTACACGCTTATTTATGATATTTAAAGATGATTTTAGATCTATTAAATGCGCTTATGTATCGGATCTTAATGATTTTATCTATTTTAGAAGACATCGCTCTTGGGTGCTCCTTTGATATTTTGTAGGTTTATATGTTGACGATCGAAGCAAGAAACGAAGAACGAGGCCAAAACCACATCTCGCCAGGTTTAGCGACCAGCCTAGCGGTCGCTAGGCTGGCCGCTAGGCAAGCCGAGCGAGAGCCAAGCGAGACCGCGACCGCGACCTCGTGCACGCTAGCATGCCCAACCGAAGCTATCAGGCTATTTCTCGCCCCGGCTAGCGATCGCTAGCCAGCCATGAGGCAACCTCGCGAAGCAAGAGACGATCACAAGCGAAGAGAGCGCGACACATGCCTCGCGGTCGACCTAGCGACCGTGAGGAGCGGTTGCGAGACGTAGCGGCAGAGTATAAAATTAGTGTTTTGGGGTGTGCCTATATATATGGCAACACCCCCTCGCACCCCCAGTTTAGCACACACGACCCCAGAGCACTTTTGCCTCAGTTTTTTCTCAATTTTATCTTTGTTTTAGCTTTAGTTTAGTTCTAGATTTAATTCTTACATTGTTCTAGTTTAGTTTATCGCTTTGCTATCGTTCGGAACATTTTGTCCGATTGTTTTCCGCTTTCCGCTTGGGATTGGATTCAAGACCAACAATTGTTCATCCAACGCTTTCATCATGGGTTTTATCAATTTAATTTCTGTTTTTATGTTTTATCGTATTTTTATTCCGTTAATTATGTCTAGGTAATTTCCTGTTCTAATCCTAGGGTTTGCATGATCCGATCCTATATGTTGTGATGCTTGTTATCTCTATTTACCTTCCAGGCATTGATTCACGATTCTTGGTGCTTATTTATATGTGTTAATTTCTGATCAATCTTGATGCATATCTAGTTGCCAGTTAATTACGTAACTGTATTAATTGTCAATCAATCTTGAATGCATGATACGGATAAACCTTGAGTCGTAGCTTAGATAGGAACATCCGTAGGAAGCTTATTCTTTGTGATCTGTTTGGAGTTGCTTGTTTTCACCTAGAGACGTAACAATAATAGGGAAAACTAGTAATCTACAGCCGCAATTGTCGTAACTGAAGTTGTTGGTTATATATGTGATCTTCCATCTTGTTAGGATTAAAATTGGCTAATAGGAAACAGGATAAACATATGTTGTGGATAGGATTAATGTATCCCTAGGGTCAGTCTTTCTTATCTATTTTATCATCCGTGATTTTATTGCTTTATTTTATATTTTTGCATGGTTACCTTTGCTTTGGATTAATTTCTGAAGCCCTTAAACCTCTCACCCAATTTCGATGCTTGAATAATGATGAATTATCGTTGAGCTAGCTTCTATGTTTTCGTGATACAATCCCTGTGGATACGTGTCACGCCCCCACTCCGGATAACCCGGTCTAGAGGGTGACTAATACTAGGAATAGTATTATAGGACAAATTGACCAAGATAAGTGGTCACATTGGTTATAAACAAGCATGCATAATATGGCATAAGATATTATCCCAATAATTCAAAAAGGTTTAGGCCATCAGACCCAAAGATTAAACCGTGATCTGATGAACCTCAATAGTACGACAGTAGACATAATGTTTAAGAGTTTAGAGTTTAGCAGCGGAAAGTGTGTGAATACATATGTGACGATATGTATTCAAGGCAAAAACCAAATCCTAAATAAATATCGAGGACACCGACTCCTCAACATGACCTCCATCATCACCATCGAGCTCAACTCGCACATTTAAAACAAACATGCGTGGCTAAATACAAAATTGCACTCAATGGACTTATGCCGAAAACATTTGATGGTATTTAAATTACGCCGCCAATATCGAGTAAGTCACAGTGGTTTTAGTTAAAATGCCTTGGCTTACCAAATCATTTTCGTTCAGAACATAGCTCGCCAAGCATTTTCTTGGTGTGTATAGTCCATATCTCATAGTCACAATACATAATAATAATAAATAAAAGCCGAGAGTGAGGCCTCCCATCTACGACGCCGTGACCGGCCGTAATCCCGCATAACACACACTCTCTGCAAGCATATGTTAACACAACATAGTTCCAACCTTCACGCCAATCCTAGCTAGGCATTTTATCATCCGAAGACAGACCCGACATTAAAAGGTTGGGTGCTACCACAACAATTGATATAATAGTTCCAACTATCTCCACACAATTTACCCGGCATAACAGATAGATCCATACACAAACGAAATATTTTTGCGGTGTAATGCAAGAAACATTTGATAACAGCTTGTAGATAAGCATCAGAATAAACTCATTTCGTACGACAAGAAAGTCACATTTTGAAGATAAAAGCCCACATTAGCGAGGTAAGAAAAGAGCCCACCGGACTATGGTTCGTTGTAAAAGTCCTGGTTCGCTCGTTCGTCAAAATCCCATCACGCGTTTGGCCCACACCTTTACGAAAAAGCGAGGCTTTAGTACGTCGCTCAAGTCTCTCGAGACTTTCAAAAGCTAAGATAAACTTCGATATTTCATATCGATGTGAGTCGAATTCCTCAAATGACTTCGATATGCTTTCAAACACGTTATTTAATCAATTGTTCTCGCTTCCCGAGATACGCTCAACTATTTCGCTTAACGCCCCGCTAAACGCTTTAACGTATGAAACACGTTTCCGATATAAGGATTTCATTTGTGAAATCCTTTCTTGCTAATGAGGTATTATACTCAATTAGCACATCTTACGCGCATTGGCGTATTTATCGAACGTATAATCGTACGTTTGACTTTAAAAGTCAACGAAGTCAACACGGTCAACAAAGTCAACGATTTTGACTTTCAAATAGTAATTTCTTACTATTTCGTTTTATAAATCGAATTTGATCGATTTGAAAACGTAAAGTCCTAATTCTCGATTTATCACGTAAATCAAGGACTTATAAATAATTTCGCATTTATTAAACCTTTAATAATTAGAAAAGCGATTTTCGATTTTAAAAGTTAACAACCTAACGTTTGTCTTAAACATAGTAAACTATGTTTATAAATTTTTATAATTCAAATATGTCCGAATTTAAATAGACATATATTTCATTAATAAACTGAATTAAAAAGGATTTTAAACCCTTTTTTAATTATCGAAATTTTCGATAATTGGCTTAAAAATACTAAATGACTTTTGAAAATTTTATAAATTAATATAGTGTATTATTATACACTATGGTCCAGAATATGAATTTATAAGATCCATATGATATTGTTTGTCATTTATTAGTATATTTACATATATATACATTTCGGTAATTCCATATAATATGGAATAATTATCCAAAAATTTCCAAAATTAATATACACATAGTATAATATCCCAACATCAATATATATCAGTAATATAACCTATAGTTCATCATAAGCATTCATTCCACAATATATAACAATATTCACGATAATTTCGATTTAATTACCCAATAATTATCAAACAATTTCTAAAAATTCTAATTAAATCACAACATGGTTAAACATTATATTATAACATTGTAACATCACAATATCAACCAAACCAATTGAAATCATCACCATATGGAGTATATATGCTCTCGGCTTTTTGATTAAATTTTGGTATTTGGTTTTCAAAATTTCCAACAATTATATACTATGTTTATATACTATAGTATAGTAATATAACATCATAACAATCATCAAAACCAATTGAATCATCACCTTGAAGAGCTTTGAAGCTCACGGTTTATTTGAAATTCAATGGGCATTTGATTTCCAAAATTTCTAATAATTATACACTATGTTTATACATCATAATACAACATTATAACATTAAAACATTCATCAAAACCAAATTAAATCATCACCATACTTAGGCTCAAGGCCTTCGGTTTTTTTGATTTAATTTTGGTAATTGATTTTCAAAAATTCCAACAAAATCACATATAACATAATTAATATACTAAAGTATTAATATACTATTGTATGATCAAAATAAAAATTATACATCAACACATACAACCTTGAAGCTCTCGGCATTTTCAAATAAATTTGTATATGTTTCCCAAAAATTCTAAATAAATCATAAGCCATATAAACAATACATTAAAGCACTAATATGTCATCACAAGCTTAAAATAAAATTTATACATCATGGTACATGTTTAAGAAGCTCACGGTATTTTTTTTTTTAAAAATACCTAGGGTTTTCTAAAATTTTTCAAACTAAAACCATTGATTATAAACATGATAATAAACACTAATCCATTACTAAAATATTTAAGAGTAATCGGTCATCATCATATGATTTTGTAAAGCTTTCGAAAATTATTTCAATCATGCTATATGGTTCGAAAATCATGAAGACATGCTAGATCCATTTCAACAATTTAATAAGCAACACTATATGGTTATTCTAACACATATTCACATATTTGGAAATATAAACCATCATGAACAATATATGTACACCATAGCTCAAACATAAGAACAATAAAAACATTCATATACATATAAAACAGTTTCGGTAATTTTCGAACCAAGAGGGGGATAAACTTTATACTATGCTCGGTTATTACCTTAGGAATGGTATAGGTTTCAATGGACAAGGTATGGTATCCAAGTTTTGTGAAGAAATGAAGAAGAAATGAGAAGGAAATGTGAGAGATAGAGGATGAAGGTCTCGGTTCTCAAAAAAATGGGAGAGAAGAAGAGAAATGTGAGGGAGAGAATAGAAGGGTGTTTGATAAGTGTGAGAGTGTATAATGGTTTGAAGAGGAAGAGTCTCCTCCCTTATTGCCTCTCTCTCTCTCGGTCACCCACCCACACACACAATAGGAATTATGGCTGAGTGTGTAGAGTGTTGTAATGATTAGAGTAGGCTTAGAAAGGCTCCTCATGCATTGGCCCATGGAAAGGTGCACATCATGCATTGTTGGAGCATGATGGCCGACGGTTAGGGCTCCAAATAGGTGGGATGATTTTTATTTTACTCCTTAATACATTATATATATATTACATGATCATAGGTATATAATACAAGTCATGAAAATAATTAAACTCAACATATACCACATTTTCAAAATACCGATTGAAATTAGGAAAAATAGGATAAAAATGTAAATTACACCTATTATTGATACTCATGCCCAATTCGATCAAAATATACATATATACATCATAATATGATTTAGATATTAAATATTAGCATAGGATAAAATTATAGCATCAATTCATGCATATGAAATCATAATTCCAAAAGTTAGGTTTCGAAAATTATAAAAGTATGCTATCGAGTTTTAATGCTCCAAAAACTGATTTCATAGCTTAATAACACTCATATATATCATAACATATAGTTTAGATACCATATGATAACTTAATGGTATCATTTCATGTGAAAAACCATAGTTTATAAACTTAGGGTTTTCGAAAATTTCAATACCAAAATATCGAATTTTAATAACCGAAAATTCGATTTTAATAATTAAAAATACTGGAATTATATAAAATAATAATAGGAAATTAATTATTATAATTTCTGAGCATTAAACTCATTTTACAAAACGCCTCAGACGTTGATGTTCAAAACGCCTCAAACGCTCAAAATCGACTCATCTCAAAATGGTCGTAGTAAGCTCGCATTACTTTATAAATATATTCCTTTTAATAAAGGAATTAAGATGGAAATTAATTCCAAGCTTTACACCGTAGATTTCCATAAAAGTCGATGTTCGATCTGCGTTCGACGTTAAAATAATACTGTCGTATCATTTCATAAATTTCATTTCCGTATTTCACAATCCTTAGTGAATTATAAGAAGAATTCGCTATATCGATATCGTATCGAAATCACAATATTCGATGTCGTCAAAATTATATACGGTAAAACCCTAATTACGGGTTTAGAATACCGTAATCGTACGTTCGTTTCTTTGGAATATTACAATACGATACTCGACTTACCTATATACTTACACTTTTTAGTGTTATAAAAGTGAGCGATCAAATTTTGGCGCCGTTGCCGGGGACCTCATGAAATATTTTCTCAGGTAGTATATGTTTACAAGAGCTGAATTCTCTCTTTTCTCAGGTAGTATATGTTTACAAGATCTCAGGGACCTCATGAAATATTTTTAGATCCACTAAAAAGTGTAAGTATATTGGTAAGTCGAGTATCGTATCCACAGGGATTGTATCACGAAAACATAGAAGCTAGCTCAACGATAATTCATCATTATTCAAGCACAGAAATTGGGTGAGAGGCTTAAGGGCTTTAGAATTTAATCCAAAGCAAAGGTAACCATGCAGAAATATAAAATAAAGCAATAAAATCACGGATGATAAAATAGATAACAAAGACTAACCCTAGGGATACATTAATCCTATCCACAACGTATGTTTATCCTGTTTCCTATTAGCCAATAGTAATCTACAGCCGCAATTGTCGTAACTGAAGTTGTTGGTTATATATGTGATCTTCCATCTTGTCTGGGTTAAAATTGAGCTGTTGGGAGCCTATATTAGTGGTCCATTGTAGTGGTTGGGAGAAGAGTAGTCAAATTACCCGATTTGGTATGTTAATACCGGTTCTTTAAGTTTTATCACGCTTTCGATTGATTTCTTGGCACCTTATGGTTTTATTTTATTAAATAGCCTTAAAAAGAATTATTTCATAGTTTATAATAATTTCATGAAGTTTGGAATTGATCCGGTAAGTCAATTTCGAATTACCGTGGAAAAACAACGTCCATCGATTAAATAATGCTCATTCAAAAATTCTATGGAATTCTTGAGCTTTCATAATTAATTTGAGTCTTATAAATCATTTCTTATTGATTTAGACCCTTGGTTCGAGTTTCGGGTCGTTCGGGTCAGTTAGGGTTTTTCCGGTATATTTTCCCGGCGTTCGGTTAAGTTATTCAGGAATTTCTTTCAGAAATTGATTCTTATGAATTCTAAATTCATAATAATATATTCCTCCTTGATTTTGATTGTTATCATTAATTTTCATGAATAGCACGGGCTGGAAGTTGTTCCGGCTCATGAATAGTACTTTTGAGACTGACCGGGCTAGCATGCCCGAAAATTCTCATTGTTTGGCTTCTCACATGTTTTCGTGAGAGGATTCTAGAAATGAAATTCTTTTGTTGAGACTCATTCTCGATCTTTCATTCTATGTTCAGGCTATTCAGAAAATCCTAATCCGGTAGGACTAGTCACTAGTTTTTGATTTCTCTAGTTTTCGATCTCCGAATGGATTCTAATTCATTTCGTTGGTTACCTTAAACATAATTAAGGTCTAAGCACCACAAATAATTGGTTTAAGCATCACTAATAAAAGTTTTAAATTTTTCGAGTTATTACAGAGGCCTATTTCTCAACACAAAGAAAGTACGTGGATATGGGAAGAGAAAGATGTCTGCAGACAAAGATCATGCATATGCATTTGCTTTAATGCTATGAAAATGAAAGCAAGTAAGTGTTTTATTACGAAAAGCATGCACAAGTTTTTCACTAAAACCCATGTGTATTGCAAAGTTATGGCAAGTCAATCTTATAGCTCTAAAAGCAAAGTTTTAAATATTTCCGGCATGTGTCCACTGAGTGCTTATGTACTCACGCACTGCATGTGTTTATAAACATGCAGGTTGAGCTGGGATCTTGGAGATAGAATTGGAAAAAGGAACACTATGGTTACCATATTTTATGGTTTCTATCATATATGTTCGAAACATCTCTTGTTATTCCGTTTGTTTCATACGTTTGGTTGTGGTCGTTGCGATTGAACTCCTTGATATTACTTGTTGTTGGAAACAAATTTGGTATTGGGTGGTAGTCATGGATTGAGTCGAATTCCTTGATATCTTTTGTTACTCGAAGGAGACTCGGTTGGTTGTTTATTATAAGACATGTTTGAGAATGTTGGAGTCAAACTTGTCATGGCATTATGTTGTTTAAATGCTCGCCTTGAATGAATGTTGATATTCTCTTCGATTTCTAATTACTTGAAAATGTCATATGAGTCGTTGTATTTTGTTGCCCAGAGTTATATGTCTTCATACATATAACTCAACTACCATTTCTGTTGCCACACTCTGACTTGAATGATCGTTATGTGATTGTTGTAATTGTGGAAGGAAAACCCTTTTTGGTCAAAAAGTCGAATGTTTTGATTATCCTTCCACCATTATTCCTTTTATTCATTCGACTTCATGAGAACAAATCATTTCGTTCTATTTGATGTTAATACATCCTTTGACGTCATCCATTATTTATTCTCCATACATTATTGTCATATCCCTTATTGAATTATTTCTATCGTCATTAGTCCCAACGGTTCATGTAAAGTCATTAATCACAGCCTAATCTCTTGATTAAGAAGTTGAGTTGTGACAGATTGGTATGAGAGCAATGTTTTTACTTGGTCTGTGAATACTTGGAGTCTATTTCAATTCATAATGTAAGTAGAGTCAGTAAAGCACAGTGTTCCAAATCCATCTCCGCCAGCTCAACCAGTTAAGTAAGATGAAATTTTATTATGAGAATTGAAAATGTTTTCATTTCAAGAAATGATTTGACAAAGTCATGCATTTGACAAAATCATGTATTTGATAAAGTCATGCATCTGTGAAAGTCATGCATACGATTGATAAATTATTTGTATGATAAGTGATGCGAAGTATGTATTGAAGTGTGTTAATTATAAGATTGTTAAGCTTTGAGTATTTAAGCGCACTAAGATGAGATATTTTAGTTAGTATTTAAGTTATGTTTTTACTCTAGGATGGCAAGGACTCGATCTACGGCACCGAGACCTCTCACGATTGGGCGCACTGACCAATTCTACGAATATCGAATGGAGGAACATCAGAGTTTAGTAGAATTTCTAGATAGATTCCTGGAGCTATGGATGCAAGTTAGGGGATTAGCGGTAACGGACTGGGATGAGATTTTGCAGCTAGTACGTGTTCTACCTTCAGGATTGTAGGAATTGGCAGCTATAGTTGCGCTAGACTACATTGCTGAATATCGTAGTTTCGCAGAGTTTCCGAGATTCATGGATATTATTCGTAGACAGTATCACGCTACTCAGAGTTACCCCCGGGTACTTATCCTCCAGTGGAAGGTTTTGTTTTCGCAGTTTATAATATCTTATCAGAAGATATTTCTATTGAAAGTAATGAACCTCAGTTTGAGATAGATGAATCTAGTACTTTTGCAGTAGTAGATTCGACCGTTTCTGAATCTTTAATGGATATCTCTGATACTTCTATTTATGAAGATCAGATTGTACCAGTTGATACTACCACCTCATCTAATCAGCTTACCCATGTTGATGTCACTACTTCTTTCGAGCTTAGCCCTATTGTCCCCGATGACCATCTGACTTTCCTTGAAGAAGAGTTTCCTCTTGAAGAGCCCGAGTATGTTGACCTTGACTTTGATATGGATGCCATCTATTTAAGATGGTATGATCACTTAATTGCCATAAATGTCTCTCCACTCCGGGCTGTACCCTATGAGTGTCCACCTGAAAGCCCACCCACTTTTCTCTTCGAAGAAACGGAGGCTGGATCATCCAGGCCAGCTGGTGTCACACGGTCTTTTAAATATGAACCTGAGTTCTTACAAACTGTTGGTACTACCCAATTGCAACCCTTCAGCTAAGCGATATGCCATTTATTACTGACCCTTCTCTTATTGATACTGAGATCAGCTATTCCCATTCTACCTCTTTTGCTAATCGTTCTTCTGAACTTCCACCAGAGGATGAATGTATTAAGGAGGTATCGGATGAAGAGAATATGGAAGATATACCAGATGCGGACGTAAGAGTAGAAGAGATGGATGCATAAAGTTTAACCTAGTTAGTGTGTAGTATGGTAGACTAACCAGAACAGTTTTCCGACGCCTACTCTGCTAAGGCAAAATTTTCCCTTATGTCAAAAAGTCCTCTAAGAGGCAATTTTCCGTGATATAAAACCAAAAATCAAAAGATATTTATGTTGATTGTTGCTCTTCTTACTTACCTTTGAACCTATTGTTTATACAATTGTGTGAATTTATTCACATATAAACCTATTTGCTTAACATGACATTTTACCCGCTTTCTTTTAAATTCCTGACGTACATACTGCATATATATATTGTTCTCATTAACCTGAAATGCAGTATGCCACCAAGACGTCGAAATCGAATTCCCGTAGCAGAAGAACAAGAAAGTGAAAATATACCTCAACCTACCCCTGAACCCACCCCTCCTCCAACAACTCGAAAAATTTCTGAATTATTCCTTAGATAAAATCCACCATTTTTCGATGAATCGTAATCTGCCAAGCGAGGAATGGATTCGGGCTATGGAAAGAATCTTTAAATTTTTAGAATGCTCGGATAAGGAATGCCTTTTGTGCATTTCCTTTCAATTGAAGGGACCAGCTGACTTCTGGTGGGAATCAAGCCAGAAGACTCTCACTTCTGAGAGATTGGAGAATTTTACTTGGGAACAATTTAAAGAAGAGTTGTTGGCAAAATATATCCCTCGAAGTTACAGGAAACAAAAAGAAATCGAGTTTATGAATTTGAAACAAGGAAAGAAAACAGTGGCAAAATATGATAGGGAATTTTGCAATCTATCTCGTTATGCTCCGTATAAGATAGAAACAGACGAGAAAATGGCCGAACTGTTCCGTTCTGGTTTACGTCAAGAACTTAGAGTTATCCTGGCAAGCCAGCCTGCCCTATCATATGCTGAGACATTGAATAGAGCTTTAGACATGGAATTGGAGCTGCAGTCGGAAAAGATGGCCCCAGAATCAAATCCCACCCCATCCCAAAATCAAACTCCACAAAAGATGACGCCCCAAAATCAAAGGTTCAAAAGAAAACAAAGATGGGAGACAAGAGACTTCCTAAATAAGAAACCTTGGCAAAGACCAAACCAATTTGTTCCAAGCTCTTTCCGACCACCCTTACAAAATCAATCCCAAATTATTCCAATTCCACCCAAGATACATGTGTGCCCGAGGTGTAATAAAGCTCATGCCGGAGTTTGTAGGTGGGGCACTAGTAGTTGTTACAATTGTGGCCAAGTAGGTCATTATGCTAACAACTGCCCAACTAGACAAAGATCGACGGAAAGTGGAAGAAGGTCAACTTCTGCTAAACAAGTACCACAAATGAAAGCCATAGGTGGTAATTTTCAACAACAAGTCCGATCGACACCGACACCTCAATATCGGATGATTTTACCATCTCAGCCTCAGCAAAATCAACCTCAATATCAGAGGGCGTTCGCTCTAAACCCAATGCGACATGAATAGGATGCTGAAAATTTAGCAGGTATGGAAACATTAAATGGCATACCTGTTATAATTCTCTTTGATACTGGAACTTCGCATTCTTTTATTTCGACGACATGCTTAGATGTTTTTAAGCTGAACATAGAGTGAAGTGACCAAGATTTAAAAGTGATGACTCCTTTAGGTAAATCCACAATAATTTCCCACGTATGTTCCGACTTAGAATTTGAGTTAGGAACTCTTAAATTGAAAACCAGAACCTTACGAGTAATATCAATGTGGGACGTGGATAATATCTTAGGAATGGACTGGTTAACGGAAAATCATGCTGTAATTCGGTGTGAATGACATGAAATTTTGTTCCATCATCCAGGAAAAGAACCTACCCGTTTTTATGGGGTTGAGATTAAGGGAAAAAGAGTTCCCATAATCTCAGCGTTACGTGCTGAGAAGCTGATAAAAAAAGAAAAAAGAAAAAAAAGGAAAGAAACTTGTGCCTATTTGGTATATTTGAACATTGATGATAAGAAGGAAAGACGATTAGAGGATATACCGATAGTTTAGGAATATCCAGATGTTTTTCCTGAAACATTACCGGGATGACCTCAAGGTGGACAATTGGAATTTACAATTGATCTAGAACCCTGCTCGACACCTATTTCGAAAGCGCCTTACCGTATGGCACGCAAAGAGTTACAAGAATTTAAAAATCCAACTTCAAGAACTCTTAAACTTGGGATTTATTCGACCCAGTGTGTCTCCATGGGGAGCACCTATCTTGTTCGTGAAAAGAAGGATGGTACCCTAAGAATGTGCATAGACTATAGAGAATTTAACAAGCTCACCTTGAAAAACAAATATTCGTTACCTCGGATAGACGATCTGTTTGATCAATTGAAAGGAGCTAGTATTTTCTCTAAGATTGATCTAAGATCAGGGTATCATCAGTTAAAAAAATTCGATCAGAAGATATTCCTAAGACTGTGTTTCGAACACGATATGGTCACTACGAGTTTGTAGTAATGCCTTTTGGTTTAACAAATGCCCCTGCCGTATTCATGGACTTAATGAATCGTGTTTTTCACGATTACTTCGATAAATTTGTCTTAGTATTTATCGATGATATTCTTGTATACTCGAAAGATGAACAAGAACACGAGAGGCATCTAAGAGTTGTATTAGAAACCTCTAAGAGCTGAAAAGCTATACGCCAAATTTAGTAAATGCGAATTTTGGCTGAGAGAGGTGAATTTCCTTGGACACATTGTGTCAGCGGAAGGAATAAAAGTGGATCCTACTAAGGTACAGGCTATACAAGAATGGAAATCACCTACAACGCCGAATGAAATTCAAAGTTTCTTAGGTCTAGCAGGATACTATCGACGATTCATTGAAGGATTCTCTAAAATTACGAGACCAATGACTCAATTACTCCGGAAAGGAGTAAAGTTCCAATCGACCAAAGAATGTGAAGAAAGTTTCCAAGAACTTAAGAAGAGATTGACGTTAGCACCGGCATTGACGGTACTAGAACCAGATCAAGGATTTACCCTTTATACCGATGCGTCAAAGAATGGACTGGGATGCGTACTCATGCAGGAAGGAAAAGTCATCGCTTATGCTTCACGGCAGCTGAGACCGCATGAACTCAACTATCCAACGCATGATTTAGAATTTGCTGCGATAGTCCACGCGCTAAAAATTTGAAGGCACTATTTGTATGGTCCGATATGCAAATTTTTCACAGATCATAAGGGTTTAAAGTACTTCTTTGAGCAAAAAGATTTGAACATGCGTCAAAGAAGGTGGCTTGAACTCATCAAAGATTATGACTGTGAAATCAAATATCACCCTGGAAAAGCGAACGTGGTAGAAGATGCTCTGAGTCGAAAAAGTCAAGGGCAATTAGGAATGATTCTCACCCGAGAACAGGAATTGATCAAAGATTTTAAAAATATTGAAGATAGAAGTAGTATTTCCACCAGATACTACTGAGAGTATCATATCTACGCTGGTGGTTGTACCAGACTTAAGAACGAGGATCATAAATGCTCAACGACAAGATGAACAACTAGAAAGGTTGCGAGCTAAAATCAGAACGGAGGGATTACAAGATAATTATGAAGCTCGGGACAATGCAATCATGTTTCGAAATAGGATCATGGTACCCATCAACCAGGAGCTGAAGGATGAAATCATGAGTGGAGCTCATAACTCACTTTATACGTCGCATCCAGGAAGCACGAAGATGTATCAAGATCTTAAACAACAATTCGTGTGGACGGGAATGAAGCAAGAGATAGCGTCATTCGTGGAGCGATGTCTAGCATGCCAACAAGTTAATGCTGTACAGCAACGACCATATGGAAAGCTACAACCTCTAGAAATTCCTGAATGGAAATGGGACCACATAGCCATGGATTTTGTAACAGGACTGCCAAGATCAAAGCGTGGAAATATTGCCATATGGGTAATCGTTGACCGGCTTACCAAATGTGCCCATTTCATTCCAATTCCTATTACTTATGGAGCTAACAAGTTAGTCTAGATATATGTTCGTGAAATAGTGCGGTTACATGGAGTACCTGTATCTATCACATCAAATAGAGACTTCAAATTCACCTCGCGATTTTGGTCGAGTTTCCAAGAAGAGTTAGGAACGCAATTAAATTTTAGTACAACTTTCCATCCTCAAACGGACGGTCAAACGGAAAGAACTATTCAAACGCTTAAGGACATGCCCGAACTGTAGTACTAGATCAAGGCGAACAATGGGAACAAGCCTTACCGTTAGTTGAATTTTCTTATAACAATAGTTACCAAGCTACAATTAACATGGCGCCATACGAAGCTCTCTACAGTAAAAAATACAGATCATTTTTCTATTGGGACGAGGTCGGAGAAAGAAAGGTATTAGGATCGGAAGCCATCGAAGAAATGATCGAAATCGTACGACAAATCAAGAAGAGAATTCAAGAAGCTCAAGATCGTAAAAAATCGTACGTAGATGTTCGCCGTATAGCACTCAGCTTCGAAATTGGAGACAAAGTTTTTCTAAAAGTCTCTCCAACCAAAGGCGTACATCGATTCGGAACAAAGGGGAAACTAAAACCGAGATTTATAGGACCGTACGAAGTCTTGGAAAGAATCGGACCTGTAGCATACAGGCTTGCTTTGCCACCAAACTTTGGCAACGTACATAACTGTTCCATGTATCGCAATTACGAAAATATATGTTTGACCCAAAACACATCATTTATCAAGAAGAAATAGTTCCTGAGCCAGACTTAAGTTACAAAGAAAAACCAGAGTGTATCCTAGATCGGAAAGAGCAACAACTAAGGAATAAATCTATTCCTTTAGTTAAAGTATAGTGGAAACATCATGGCTCAGAGGAAGCGACATGAGAACTAGAAGAACAAATGAAACAGAAGTATCCCGAAATATTTATCTAAGGTACTAAATTTCGTGATGAAATTTCTTTAAGGGTAGGAATGTAATACCCCAAACTTTTAATTAGTGATTAATTAACGATTAAGGTTAAATAGGATATTGCATCCTTAATAAGAAAGAAATTATATATGCTTAAGATCCAAATTATTTAATTTCATTTAGCAAAACGAAATGTGATCGACAATTGAATTCTAAAATTTTCGAGTAAAAGATTTTGTTTAGAAATTCAAAGTATTATGTAGATTGATTATTTGATCTTAATGATCAAATAAATGCTTTAACTATAGAGAAGTTTAAATTATGCCATTATATGTGCTATATTCTCATGTTATATAGAAAATATAATTTTATGAATATGAGATTATAATGTGATTAGTGTTACTTCCTAAAGTAATGCAAACAAGGAAATAAGTAATACATATAAAGTTAGTATCATTAAATAAAATACATATACATATCATATTATTAACATTAATTTGGATAAGTATGAATTTAAGAGCATTTAATGAAGAATGCTCTAGAAAATGATGAGTAAGCATACATTAAATGAAAACTTGGAGAATAAGTATATATTAAATTAAATTAAAAATAAAATAGAATTTGTTATATAAATAGATCACCTCCATACTATTCCACACTCTTAAAATCCTCCATTTTTCTCTCTAAATTTTCGAAACACACACTAGCACACACACTTGGAGAAAAAAATTTATCAAGTCATTTTCTTCCAATTCTTCCACTTTCAAGTTTGATTTCAAGTTGAAAGAAGGTATAATCCTAACTTTTCTTTAATCTTTGAGCTTTATTATTGTTGTAAACATGTGAAAACTTGATGATGTTAGGTTGAAGGAATAAGGGTTATGTGATGATTATTGATAAATATTGATGATATATGGTGATATGGATGAATTAGTGTAGAAGTAATTAAGTATTTATGATTTAATTGTAAGATTTAAGTTGGAACTTAAAAACCCTAATCCATGAGCTTTGAATTAAAGTGATGATATATTGATTTTATGTTGAAAGTTTGTTTGAAATTATGTGATTAAGCATGATTAAGTGTGTAATTTAAAAGAAAATCTAACAAAAATAAATTTAGAATATATATGTATATTTTCAAAAATTTCAAAAATTTGAAGAAGTGATATGTTGAGTTTAATTTCTTCAATTAACTTGATATATGAGTTTAATATGATGATTTAAGCATTATGTGAATTAATTAGAATTTTCTAAGATAATATGTGAAAAAATGAAAATTTTAGTTTACATGTTTAGTTGACAAGTTTATGCTAAAGTTGAAATATGCTATTGTCATTGTTGTTTAAGGTTAATATATGATAAGTAGATGAGAATTTGAAAGAAAGTTGAAGAGAAAATAATTTATGTATATTAGCAAAGTTTTCAAAATTATGAAAGAAAATGGAAATTAAAGATTTATGTTATTCTTTATAAATGATATGGATTATGAATTTATTATGTAAGTAAGGCCTAATGAAGCTTATTTGGGATCTATAAAGTTGAAAAGTGAAAATCTAAAGTTTATGTACATGTTCATGTTGAGGAGAATTCATGCTTTAAATAAGTTATATTATGTGATCTTAATTGATTAGAAATGATTTATAAACTTAAAGTATAATGATAGTAAGAGAATTGCTATTTCAAGTATGTTGATGGCCTATTGCTTAAATGGTAATGAAAAAGTTTAAGTTAGGTGATTAATTGAAAAGTTATGCATAAGTAACTTAAGAAAAGAAATAAAGTGTAAAGTAAAGAAAAGAATGTGAATTTAGTTCACTAAAGTATAATTATAAAATAATTATCAATCGTTCCTTTGATACTAATGTAGACTCGTAAGAGTCGAATAAATAAATATGTGAAGAAAGTTTAAAGAATAGAAGGATGCAATGACCCGAAGGATTTAAAATTCTTATAGGTGAAAGTTTAGACAAAAGTGTCTAAACAAAACATAAGAGAAGAAAAAGAATGAATAAGAGGAAATTTATATATGTTTGATAGACAAGAAATGCCCTTTATGTGAGTACTGATATTATCGATTAACTTAAGGTACATCGAAAAAGGGGCAAGGCGATTGAAGAGGAAGAAGAAGAAGAAGAAGAAGAAGAAGAAGAAGAAGAAGAAGAAGAAGAAGAAGAAGAAGAAGAAGAAATGGAAGTTTATTAAACTTATCGAGTAAAGTCTACAGGTGGGCTTTCTAACGAAATATAGCACGTGCTAAATTTTATAATTTCATTATATGTTGCATGTCATTTGAAAAATGTTGACTTGCCAAAATTTTGAGCATGAGCATGATGCATTACCTATCCACGAAAAAAGGAAGAAGGAAAAGAAAGAAAGAAAGAAATAAATGAAAGAAAGTATGAATGAAAGAATGTACCGACGTCGATTATGATATGGACCTTCGGGTCAAGGTGTGTTTGAAAAGGTGGCCTACTTCTCAACACAAAGAAAGTATGTGGATATGAGAAGAGAAAGATGTCTGCAGACAAAGATCATGCATATGCATTTGTTTTAAAGCTATGAAAATGAAAGCAAGTAAGTGTTTTATTACGAAAAACATTCACGGGTTTTTCACTAAAACCCCTGTGTATTGCAAAGTTATGGCAAGTCAATCTTATAGCTCTAAGAGCAAAGTTTTAAATGTTTTCGGCATGTGTCCACTGAGTGCTTATGTACTCACGCCCTGCATGTATTTCTAAACATGCAGGTTGAGTTGGGATCTTGGAGATGGAATTGGAAAAAGGAACACCGTGGTTACCGTAGTTTATGGTTTCTATCATATATGTTCGAAACATCTCTTGTTATTCCGTTTGTTTCATACGTTTGGTTGTGGTCGTTGAGATTGAACTCCTTGATATTACTTGTTGTTGGAAACAAATTTGGTATTGGTTGGTAGTCATGGATTGGAGTCGAATTCCTTGATATATTTTGTTACTCGAAGGAGACTCGGTTGGTTGTTTATTATAAGGCATGTTTGAGAATGTTGGAGTCAAATTTGTCATGGCATTATGTTGTTTAAATGCTCGCCTTGAATGAATGTTGATATTCCCTTCGATTTGTAATTACTTGAAAATGTCACATGAGTCGTTGTATTCTGTTACCAAGAGTTATATATCCTCATACATATAACTCAACTACCATTTCAGTTGCCACACTCTGACTTGAATGATCGTTATGTGATTGTTGTAATTGTGGAAGGAAAAGCCTTTTTGGTCAAAAAGTCGAATGTTTTGATTATCCTTCCACCATTATTCCTTTTATTCATTCGACTTCATGAGAACAAATCATTTCATTCTATTTGATGTTAATACATCCTTTGACGTCATCCATTATTTATTCTCCATACATTATTGTTATATCCCATATTCAATTCTTTCTATCGTCATTAGTCCCAACGGTTCATGTAAAGTCATTAGTCACAGCCTAATCTCTTGATTAAGAAGTTGGGCTGTGACATGAGTTTTTCCAGTAGATGTAGAGGAAAATCTACCTCAGATTGCTGGAAGAGACTTCTCAAAGAAAATCTTGCTCTTATCCCAAGGAGTAAAGCAGACGAAAATCTTGATAGGCGGAGCAGGTCAAACACCTTAGTACAAGGTCCAGACTCCATTGATCTATTTCCATTGTACCGGAGCTGATATTTTGTTGGGAAACAATTTCCTTCAAATGTTCAAGAAATTCATATAGGACAATGAAAAGAGGCGATTGGTGTTCACAACCAATTGTGATCACAAAATCATTGTTCTGCGACTTCAAGGGACATTTAATCGACAAATGCCAATCCGATTTCGTAGCAAGCATGGTGATGAAGGAAAACTTTGACACCCAAAGATGAAGGATCAATGTCGGTTTCAACAAGGCATTGCTGAGTTGCTGGATTGCATAACTGTCCGAGGATCTAGATGATGAGGAGATCTAAATCCTCAAAGAATCTATAATATCCAGCCAAGATATTGGAGAAAGAGTACAAGCTTCTCTAGATGACGTCAAAGGAAAATCATACGTTGTTACAACGAGGATCCTTTTGCATGGTGGAACATGAACCAACTTGAAACAAGTCTGAAGGTAAGATTCAGACCCATCCAGATGAACCCCGTGGATCAAAAGGATATAAGATAAATAATCAAGGAACATCTTGATTTGAAGTTGATCAAACCAGGGAACTCGCCTCACAGCAATCTCGGATTTCTGGTAAGGGATTATGGTGAGGTCAAAATAAGTAAACCCAGACTTGTTATTAATTATAAAGTTATTAATGATATTTTTGAGTTTGGCAAATATTTTATCCCGAACAGAGAACACCTTATCAACTGCATTAGCAATGCTAAGGTTTTCTCTAAGTTTGATTGCAAGTCAGGTTTTTACCAGATTAGCATGGAGGAATGGAGTAAGAAGTTTACAGTTTTCTCTACTCTGTAAGGGCACTACGTTTGGAACGTGATGCCTATGGGGTTGGCTAATGCACCCCAGATATTCCAGAGAATGATGAATAATCTTTTTAAATATTATTTCTTATTTATGTTTGTCTATATTGATGATATTCTTATAACGTCAAAAAATATAGATGAACATGTAAGGCATTTGGAGATATTTGCAGATGTCTGTCAAAAGGAAGGAATAGTACTGTCCGAGAATAAGACAGTCATTGCTATCTGAAAGATAGAGTTTTTAGGTATCGAGATTGATGAGATAGGAATTATTTTGCATGATAAGATTGTGCAGAAAGTTCAAAACTTCCCATAAGATCTCAAGTAGAAGAAGCAACTTCAAAGCTTTTTGGGAGCTGTTAATTTTGTAGGAATGTTCATCAAAGACCTTGCAAAACAAAGGAAATTTTTTAGCCCATTTAAAAAGAAAGATGTTCCATTCATCTGGACAGAGGAATATCGTGAAGGGATGAAGAAGTTAAAGGAGGTTTGCAAAATCCTCCCAAAGCTATCGATACTACAGAACGAAGATGACTTAGTCCTATACATAGATGTGACTGATCATTAGTGAGCAACAATGCTTATAAAGATTACCCCACTTGGGGAGGAACCATGTAGACACTATAGCGGCCTCTTCAGTAAGGAAAATATTATGCGTTGGCACATCAATGGAAAAGATTTCTTTGTAGTCACACATGCTTTTAAGAAATGACATATATTCTTACTTGCAAATAAATCTACTTTAAAAGTTGATAACACTAAGTTAAAGCTTTTCTAGTAAATAAAATTGAATCTAAGCCCAAAAGGTTAGGTTATTAAGATGGCAAGCTGAATGTCAGTATTATATTTATGATATTGTCGTTCTAAAATCTCATGAAAATATTCTTGTAGATTTTCTAACAAGAGATGGAGCCAAATGAGATTGACTCTATCACATCGCCCAAAGGTAAATCCGGGTTGCTCCTGAGGGACTGGGATGACTGTGTTCTTCATGCCAAATAGGAATGAAGACTTCAAGATAGGGATGTGACTAATGTCACAGATCGGATACGAGTTTGTATACAGAATGTGAGTTTGCTCCAATCTGCTACACACCAGCCACTGCTCCGGGCTATCAACTCGCCGCTAAAAAGGAGTCATTTCTCATATAGGACGGTATACCTGTAGCAAGGGATTCAAGTACCCTTAGCACGAGTTCTAAGTTGGTGGATTCTTCGGAATCGTCAGCCTAAGTAAAAGATGATGATCATGTTTTCACAACTTGAATCATCATGTCAACCCAGCACCTTTGGGGTAAAAGAGGAAGATATCAGTCTTAGGCCAATGACCGGAAAATCTAAGATTGATACTAACGTGTTAGATATTTCTCCTTCTTGGCAGACATACCAGTCCAGTTGGGAGAAATTGCAAACGAGGAAAGGAATCAACCCTAATCACAACATGGTTTATGTTTCGGGAAAATATCCCTGAGTCTGGATGTCCACCGGAGCCAATCCACATGACGTCAAGCAATGGTACGATTTGGGGGAATTGGCCTCAGTCTATACGATTGCGCCAGCTTTAATCGAGATTAAGGGTCTACCAAAATGGATCCAAGAAGCGGTGCATTCTTGGGAGAATAACCCAGACTCAGTAGGATATGTTCTCGAGTCAGACTTCATCGGTCTTGCTCGTACACGCTGAAAAGGAAGTCGTGAAGCATTTCACTACATCAAGCTTCGACGATCAGATACAAAGGCCTTCAACAACATCAAGTCCCTTCATCAGAAATCTCATTGGTTACCATGTTCTCCGAGGATCAAATCACAACGAGGCGAGCATGGGGTTTATAAGTATGTCTCACGGAGATGGACAAAGTCAAGTTCCCATTCAAATTCTTCCAGAATTTGGCGAATGGGACATTTCTGTTAAACCCCATGACATGGAAAACAACAAGCTTCGCAGAGAGCTTCTTCGAGAAGAAGAGGACATTACTATGGGAAAACAAGATCGCAGCGAGCAAAGAAAGTCACCGCAAATTTTACAATATAGCTCACTTTGGGCACTGGACATCAAGGGTTTGCTCAGATTGTTCGAACCAGAAGGAGCCAGAGTTCGGGAAAGGCTTCTTGTCGAAATAAGATAAGTAGAAATTCTGAGTAGACGAGCATTCTATTATGTGAATAGAAAATTCTATTAAATTTTTTGCTTATAATGGATCATAATAACAAATAATTATGTTTTAAATATATATAGAATATTAACTAGACAAGGACTACACTAATGAAGAAAAAGAAATATTTTCTCTTTTATCTTCATTATTTTCGAGAATTAGAAGAAAATGATATGAATCTATGGATAAATTGTGATGAAATTGTGATCAAGTGTAGGATCACTTTATTAATGTGATAAGATATTATTTTGTTTGTATATGGAAGATATTTAATTTATGTGATAAGGTAAGAAAATGACATTTTAAAGATAAGATAAGATAAGGTTTGAAAATGACATTTTCTTTAAGATAAGATTTTCTAAGATATTTTTATTAAAGATAAGATATGGTAATTAATTATGTTGACCAAAGAGATGATATTTATGCTTTGATAAAGTAATAATCATCACATTAGATATTTTTATTATTTTTGAGAAATAGGAATTTTATGTAGAAATTTACCAAATAATTTATTAAATTGCACAAGCTTTAATACTTGATAAATATCATGGAATCAAGGTCAATCTTATCTCCTAAATGTCATAAGAATTTTGAAATTTAGAGAGTAATGGAAGATTAGAAGGAAAATTGTTATTTAATTTCTAAAGCTTGTGAATTTCGAATAAAATAGGGAATTTTGCTAGATTGGTTCAAGAAATTTATTTTATGATACAAGAGCATTATTTATATATAATCCTTCAATAAAATAATTTTAGTTATTAAAAGAATGAAGATTTGATAATTTATCCTTAATTTTTAATTATAATTCGATAACTTCACTTTAGCATATAAAATTGATCTTAATTATTTTTTCTATGATTTATTCTATCATCTAAGATCTATATTATGTCACATAGCTATTAAAAGGGGAAAAAAAATTATGTAATATATTTATGCATAAGGAACAAAATTTTGAGTAAAAGTGTGAAAAGAAGAAATTTTTCATCTCTTATGACAATGATGTATAATTATTATGATGTAGAGATATTATTAAAGTTAAGATAATGTGAATTATTAATTAAAAAGTTGGATGAAATTTTTGGACATATATAGCCGAAAATATTGACTAAGATAAGAAAGAAAGAATTTTGAAACTCTTTGAAAATGATGTTTAATTCCTTGAAAGTGATATGTATTTAATTCTTGCATAAGATAAGATAATATTTTAATGTAGTATTATTATAGTGTAATGACCGAAAATTTGTATGCAAATGTGAAAGAAAGAAAATTCAAACTTTGTGATAATGATGTGATATTATTTTGATAATGAAAGGTAATTAATTTAGAGATAAGATATGATGAATAATTAAAGTATAGGATAAGATAAATTTTTTTCTTATATTACAACTTGATGACCGAAATTAAGGGATAAGATAAGAGGTGTAAATTGTTGACTTTTAAATTAAGATATTTTGTTAAAGTATGATTAAAATATCTTATAAACTTCTATAAATAGAGATCACCCCTCTTACACATCATTATAACCGAAAAATAGAGAGAAAAAAAGAGAAAGTGTTCTCCAAAAATTCTCTTCAATCCCAGGTAGAAAAACGTTGTCGTCGCCGATCAATCCCGATTAAAAGGTTAGAAATCGTACAACCTTTTATTATATGCAAAAATATTAGATATTCATCCATGAAATATTAAGTTATATGCTTTTGTTATTTCATATGATAATTGAGAAAATTTGTTAAATGTTTAAGTTGTTAATTAAATATGTTTATATGATGTTTAAGCATGTATTATGAATTTAGTACAAAGTTAAGCATGTTATAATTTTTCTTATGAAAACCGAAAATATGTAAGATTTATATGTTGATGAAAATGAATTTTAATTGTTGTTTTGAGCATGAAATGATGATAGTTAGCATGGTTTAAGTATGTATGATTTAAATCATAAATTTTGGAAAAATATGGAATAATATGTCATGATAATTTCGAAAACCCTAAAATATTGAATATTGATGTATAAGTTGTGTATGATTAATATTAAGGCATATTATTAATATATGATGCTAGTAATATGTTGTGTGAATTAATTAGAATTTTTGAAAATTATTTATTTGATTTTTCAAAAAAAAATTTGAGAACCATAGTATAAGGGTTTTGATGTCAAATTTTTATGACTAATGTTAATTGATATTATGGATCCTATGTTAATATGGTATGTTATGTGAAATTATAGGAATTTATGGATAAATTTTAAAAATAAATTATAAAGGGCCGAAAAAAAAGGAAAATTGAAGTCTCAAATCTATTTTAATACATGTGATCACATAATTAGGTCCAAAATCATGTTTAAGATATTCTATTAATTTATGTGAATTTTTAAATAAAGTATAATATGTTCACGTTGAAATATTTGTTAAGTGATGTAAGATTTCAAAATATTAAGTGAAATGCATAAGTTAGTGTTACATGTGTGTATGTTGAGCATGATTGATTGTTAATGTGAAAAATTGAGACTTATGGGAAGATGCTTATTAATACGTTAGAATTTGAGTATATATATATATAAGATGGGAAGTGAAGCCAGAAAATATTACTAAACTAGAGTTGTTGAAATTTCAAATTGAGAATATGCGTTAGTGTGAGACGAAGATAGTTATGAAATTAAGGTTCGTAAGTTACGCGAAATGATGTGAACTGAAGGAAAGAATGTAAGGATGGAGTATCATCTCTCTTCAAGACGCGACGAATATAATCAACGTAATATAGTTGTTAAGTGAGATAAAAGAATTCTCTAATGATAAAAAGGTTGATGTTAGTAAAACCCGTTGTTTCGGATCAATGATTTTCGGAAAAGCATAGTGATGTACTAAATCTCGTTTCTTACGTTGATAAGGTCCGGCTCAGAGGCAAAAGGAGACGGCAAGTAATCACTAGTGATATAAGAACAATAAGTTCTTAAGGTGGGCTTTCTTATTTAAACAAAAGGGCTTTCTTGGAAAATGAGATTTTACGAAAGTATTTACTGTATTACTTTACTGCTTTTCTTATACTGCAAATGATGAGATACGATATTGTCTGCCAAAAATGTTTTATGTTTTGTATATATCCATTCGGGTTGGCCGGGTGTCACGACCCGGCCTGTCTAAGGATAGCCAAGCTAGGTGAACCGCGACTAGGGAAGGGAAACAAGAAGAGGGGGATAGAAAGGGGAAAAGATATGGGACATTGACTCAATTCGACGTCATCCAATCAATGATAACATCACCCAAGAGACGACAAGATGTAAATAAATCTTAGTCATGCCTACTCGAATTAAGCATCAAGGAAGGAAACTTGAAATACAAGAGATCGTTTCATCCTAACATCATTCACCTACACATGGATAGCCAACGAAATATTCTCAAGATAAATAGAAGTCGATCCCAAAGATCCGAATCGAATAGTTTAACACAACAAAGGTCTGAATTGGACATAGTTGTTCCGACCAAATTGTTCTACTTAGTCGCTCGCAATAGCACGAGGTCCCTATAGCGTGGTAAGGTCGACCCAAGTCGAATCTCTCGAGGAAGACTTAACAGGGCTTATGATGTGTTACGATAAAAGCAATAAATCTAAATCCTAAACTTGATTTGGGGTTGAACTTAACTAAGATTAACATGAAATTAAACACGCAAACGACTCAAACCAATCGCTCAAGCGCTCAATCGCAGCAGAATTCTTCAAGAATGTGAGATAAACTAGGGCACTAGGGTTCTTCCTTGATTAATCGATTTATTGCTTGATCAAGAAATTTACCTATTCATGCAATATTCAAACCTCAATCCAAACACTCGACTTTCGTTTAGTGGATTAAACCTAGGTTATCAAATTTCACAAATACATAAACTATTAGAGTCCCGCTTCCGGTAACCTCTAATCCAATCTATTCCTATGATGCAACGATCTATCTCGATAATACACGAAACATAAACAATTAAAATAGTGATTAATCAATTACCAAATTCATATCATGCACGATCTATCTCTCGATAATACACGAAACATAAATAATTCAATAGAGATCAATCACTCAACAATAAACCCTAGGTTTCAATTGGTATTCTCAATCAAACAAATCATCAATCAATCAATTTGAATCACCCAACCCTAGAAAGGAATTAGTTCATGCTCGTCTCACGATTCAAACAATTAAAATCGATAGAAATCATTATCCAACAATCAAATGAAGAAAAATCGAATAACAAGTCTTACAATCGTAAATGTTGTTGATGGATTTCTCCAATCAAATGTCTTGAATCAATCCCAAATGCAAAGAATTGCTTGGAAAATAATGATGAGAAGAGTTCGCGTGAGGAAAACAAAATGCGAGAGAAAACTGACGTCTGAGGAATAAAATATCAACCCTCGTTTTCAGCGTTAAATCAATATATATAGTCCCGAAATTTCACTCCCAGCGCCGGACGCGACGCAGCGCCGGACGCGAGGAGTTACTTGGAGAAAGTCTCAAGAACCCAAATACGGACGGAGCTAAGCGCGGAATCGCCAAGCTTCGAGACACGCCCGCCAGCGGTACGGACGCTGCGCCGGACGCTGGCGGCGAAGCGAGCGCCGAGTTACAAAGACACGGTGGAGTTGGCGCGGCATGCGGAGCGGCAAGACGCGGGAATGCACGCGAGTGAAGCGCAGCTGGATGGTAGACGGGCTGGCGGGGGTACCAGGGTACCCGCGCCGGACGTGCATGGAAAGGGAAGCCTTGGCCGGCTGGCCTGGCCGAGCGCCGGGGGGCGTCGAGCGCGGATGATCGCCAGCGAGCGAGGAGATGGCGAGGACGCTACCGTGATCCAGCGCGGGTGGTCGTCTTGCGCTGGGTGTGGCCGAGGCGCGGCGCGGGGCGGTCGAGGCGGATGCGCGGCGCTGGCGAAGCGACGGGCGTGCTTCGCGGATGCGAGGCGCGGGCGCGCGGCGCGTCTTGTGCTGGCGCTGGCGGCGCGCGTCGTCGCGACCGTTGCTGGCCCGTTCTCCTTCGCTCGAGCTCGATTTGTGAACCGCTTGTGCCACGAACTCCTGTCGAGATGCTCTTCAATAAACTTGATTCTTGGAAGATCTAATTTCTCCTATTTAATGCCGATTTTCTGCAAAACATTGAAACGAATGAGGTAAGTTCGAATCGATAAATATTAATCGAACCAACGGCATAAATAGGACAAACCATAGAAAATGACATGCAAAACAATACCAAGAATACGCACAAATTCATACTAAACAACTCCCCCACACTTATCCATTTGCTTGTCCTCAAGCAAAGTATATACTAGTAAGAATAGGAAGGATAATTCATGCAACTTCACTCTTATTCTAATCAATCAAACCTTATTGCTTTCCCCCACACTTGGTGTTTACGCATTCAAAGATAATATGAAACAAATCTAGGACGCCAAATGATTTCCAATAAATAAAAGGGTAATCTCTGCCGCACTCCAACTCTCCGTTAGGGGTGAACTAACTAATGTGGTCACCTTTAGCCACAAGTTTCTTTTTAAGCACATAGAATATTTTAACAGATTTTGGAACAATATTCGAAAGGCGAACCCTCGATGAACTCGAGTTTCCTATCGTGGTTTCCCATGTCCATTTCTCAAATTACTAGAAAGAGGATGTAATCCCATCCTCCATTTCAACAATCTCATATTCTACTCTTTTTCAAACATTTCCTTCTTTTTTTTTTTTTTTTTTTTTTTTACATCAATAGATGAAACAAGTATATAGGTGACCACAATGTTAACACTCCCCCTAACATTAGCCGGACAAATCACATCAATTCTCCTCTATTCATTTTCTATCAATCACAATCTAGTCAATTCACATTAGCATCGAATCATATATCACCAAAAGTTTGGAAATTAAAACAACACCAATACCACGAGCTTAGTTGCACAAATCGTAATCCCAACTTACTCAAGATATACGATACTTGATTCCAAGAAATCAAAATAAGCATAGATGCACATCACCAAGCATATAAATAGATAAGGTACGCACACAAAATGAATAATCATCCCCATTATTTTAAACCGAGCATCGTCCCAAAGTGCTCAAACATTAATAATACAAAAGGCCATAGAGGATGATACTTCCACGATAATGAGACGAGTGTGCTGTAGAGTTGGAGCATCACGACTTCACCACACCGATTACAAAGTCCCGAACTAAAAAATGATAAACGCCAAACCTACACCACGTAAAACCAAAACAAAACGAAACACAAACAAAAGAAAACCAAAATAAAACAAGAACAAAACGAAACAAACGTGGGTTGCCTCCCATGAAGCGCTAGGTTTAACGTCGCCAGCCCGACCATTGATTACTCATTTTGTTGAATTTTGTCGAGCGAGAAGCTTCGCTCCGACTCTCACTATCCAACGCGCCTCTGCTAGGCGATAACCATATTCCGGAGAGTAAGGTGGCGGCTCTTTCCACTTATCCTCGACTTGTACTTCACCCCGATCTTTCTTACACTTAGCCTGGAGTGTGGGGTCAGTCTTACTCTCAACTTCTTCCTTAGGCATCTGTTCCTGCAAGACCTTATACTCGTCAAAGCATCAAGTGCGATAATAGAAAAACATGATGCGATGAGTAGAAACAAGAGAATTATCACTCGTACTACTAGCATGAAATGTCTCCGCTGCTCCCAAAACCGCTGCTTATCAATCCTTTAGTGAAATCAATTTGGGTATTTGTTGTAGCCATAAATGGTCTACCTAAAAACAACGGATGCCCACTCTCATGTTTTCCAGTCTCTTCTCCCATATCAATTACAACAAAATCAACTGAGACTAAGAGGTTACCCATTCTTATTAAAACATCTTCTATCACACCTTTCGGGTAACGAATAGTTCCCTCAGCTAATTCTAATCGCATGCTAGTTTGTTTTAACTCCCCAAGTTTCAATGAGTTAAACAGAGAAAAGGACATTAAATTGATCCCGACACCCAAATCAAGCATCCCCGATGCAGTTTTTCCATTACCAAAAGCAATGTTAAGAGTAAAGCTACCTGGATCACTTTGCCTTGGTTTAGGTTGGTGCAGAATGGGTTTCTTCTTCTTCTACCACCTTCCACCCATCTCTTCATATTCCCTTCTTCTTCTCGCCTTTCTACTATCCCATCTCTTTCTTTTCTACTATCGAACTGGAACAGTGGCTCATAGACTCATGAGGTCGTTCTTCTTCTACTCCGATCTCTTCATCACCTTGCACTTCTCATTATCACTTCCATAAGCGATGCTGACCTTAACATGTTCAGATTGGCTAGAAACTTCCCTTTGATCTCGTCGTGCCAATTGCTCATGAGCCCAAACCATCTCGTCCCACTTGAGTAGCCAATCGTCCCACTTGAGTCTCCACTCTTTTGATGAGATGCCTCAAGGATTCAAATCTCAAAGTGCTTGCACGGACGAATGTATTTAGAGAATCCTCAGCGATGGTTTATTGGGAGCATCAAGTTGTTGCTTGATTTTGTCGTCTCGAACTGGTACCTGACTTGGTCCCCTCGATTCGACTCCGTGAGAAATTAGGGTGATCTCTCCACCGGGATTATAAGAGTTTGAGTAGGGGTCATGTCCGGGCCTCGACGGATAGCCTGCCGATTTCTCTTTGGTACCCTTGTTGAAAACCTTGCATCGCATTAACTTGTACTTCTTCATATGCCATCTCACTTGTTCTTTGGCATATGTTAGCTCCATGCCCGCTTCTCCACATATTCCACAAGTTTCCATCGGCATCGCTTGTTGTTTGTTGGAATTGAGGTGATTTCGAGGTTCGATTGTTCTCAATAGTCGCACTTGGCGAGTGAGATCCGCCATTCTATGTTACTTCATAGTTAGCGTAATCTCTTTTCTTTGCAGCAGTGTCTTCGCCCCGCACTTCTCCTTTGTGAGTTCGCAGCTAGTGTCTCCAAAATCTCGCTAACATCACCAAGAAGATAGTTTCCAATGTCTCCTCCAACGCATTATCAATCATGTATTGATAATCCATCGTCATCCATCATAGAAAACTAATTGAGGAGCTCACCGGTAGTGATGATGCGGACATTGTTTTTAGAACGACTTGAACCGATCCCATGCCTCATGCATAGGTTCTCCAGCCATCTGCTGAATGTGGCTATCTGAGCCCTCAACTCTTGTGTCTTCTGGTTCGAGTAGTACTTTCCCATGAACTTATCATACACGGCTTGCCAACTCGTCAGTGAACCGGGCTGTAGAGACATCAACCATGTCTTGGCTCTATCTTTCAGGGTGTAGGGAAAACACCTCATTCTCAGCGTATCCTCGGTAAGCCCGTTCAGTGGAAAAGTGTGAACCACTGCATAGAACTCCCGGATGAAGTTCAAGGCATCCTCGCTAGGCATCCCGTAGAATGACGGAAGAAGGTTGAAGTGAATGGGCTTCAACTCATAGTTACGGGCCGGATCCCCGAGGACTATGCATGACGTTGTCACCCCAATGACGGGTCGAGCAAAATCACGCATCCTCGGGTTTCCTTCTTCATGGGCTCCTCCATTTGCTGCCATTGCTTCTGGCACAGCTTCTTCTCTTGGAGATCTACTCCCCAAACTCTCGTACTCTACTGTCGCTGAACTCGTCTCACTCTCAGACGAGCTTTCTTCTTCCGAGTTCGAAATATTGAATTCTCCTACCCTGTGAATATTGTCGAACACTGGTGCCAACTTCCTTTTGAGACTTCGACGACCTAACATACACAAACACACGATAAGAAAACGGATTACGCGCACCTGTGGGAAGAATTAACCAAACAAAAATAAAAATAAACCAAAATAGAAGATAGGTGGGAAAATACACAATCAAAAATGCCTAAAGCCTTCCCCGGCAACGGTGCCAAAATTTGTTCCGACCAAATTGTTCTACTTAGTCACTCGCAATAGCACGAGGTCCCTATAGCGTGGTAAGGTCGACCCAAGTCGAATCTCTCGAGGAAGACTTAACAGGGCTTATGATGTGTTACGATAAAAACAATAAATCTAAATCCTAAACTTGATTTGGGGTTGAACTTAACTAAGATTAACATGAAATTAAACATGCAAACGACTCAAACCAAGCGTTCAAGCAGTTCAATCGCAACAGGAATTCTTCAAGAATGTGAGATAAACTAGGGCATTAGGGTTCTTCGCCTTGATTAATCGATTTATTGCTTGATCAAGAAATTTACCTATTCATGCAATATTCAAACCTCAATCCAAACACTCGACTTTCGTTCCGTGGATTAAACCTAGGTTATCAAATTTCACAAATACATAAACTATTAGAGTCCCGTTTCCGGTAACCTCTAATCCAATCTATTCCTATGATGCAACGTATCTATCTCTCGATAATACACGAAACATAAACAATTAAAATAGTGATTAATCAATTACCAAATTCATATCATGCACGTATCTATCTCTCGATAATACACGAAACATAAATAATTCAATAGAGATCAATCACTCAACAATAAACCCTAGGTTTCAATTGGTATTCTCAATCAAACAAATCATCAATCAATCAATTTGAATCACCCAACCCTAGAAAGGAATCGTTCATGCTCGTCTCACGATTCAAACAATTAAAATCGATAGAAATCATTATCCAACAATCAAATGAAGAAAAATCGAATAACAAGTCTTACAATCGTAAATGTCGTTGATGGATTTCTCCAATCAAATGTCTTGAATCAATCCCAAATGCAAAGAATTGCTTGGAAAATAATGATGAGAAGAGTTCGCGAGGAAAACAAAATGGGAGAGAAAACCGACGTCTGAGGAATAAAATATCAACCCTCGTTTTCAGCATTAAATCAATATATATAGTCCCAAAATTTCACTCCCAACGCCGAACGCGACGCAGCGCCGGACGCGAGGAGTTACCGAGAGAAAGTCTCAAGAACCCGTCACGGACGGAGCCAAGCGCCGACTCGCTAAGCTTCGAGACACGCCCGTACGGCTGGACGCTGCGCCGAAACGGCCAAGCGGCGAGCGCGGAGTTACAAAGACCGGTGGAGTTGGCGCGCATGCGGAGCGGCAAGACGAGGGAACGACGCGGAGTGAAGCGCTACCGGGTGAAGATGGGCGCTGGGGTACCCAGCGGGCGCTGGGCTAGGCGCTGGGTACCCAGCGCCGGACGTGCATGGAAAGGGAAGCGCGAAGCGCCGGCCGAAGGCCGTATGGCGAGCCGGCGCTGGGCTTCGAGCGCGGATATCGCCAATGAGCGAGGGAGATGGCGAGAACGCTGTGTGATCCAGCCGGGTTGTCGTGCACGCTGGGTGTGGCCGAGGTGGGGCGCGCGTGCAGGCCGAGATGGATACGCGGCGCTGGGCGAGCGCGGGCATGCTCGCGACTCGAGGCGCGGGCGCGAGGCGTGGCGTGCGCTGGGCGTCGGGCAGGCGCGCGCGGCGCGACTCGTTGCTTTGGCCCGCTCTCCTTCGCTCGAGCTCCGATTTAGAACCGCTTGCGCCACGAACTCCTGTCGAGATGCTCTTCAATAAACTTGATTCTTGAAGATCAAATTTCTCCTATTTAATGCCGATTTTCTGCAAAACATTGAAACGAACGAGGTAAGTTCGAATCGATAAATATTAATCGAACCAACGGCATAAATAGGACAAACCATAGAAAATGACATGCAAAACAATACCAAGAATACGCACAAATTCATACTAAACAATAGTGTTGAGCCCGAATTAAGACTTGACAAAACGAGTGTACGCAGCGGAAATAAACATAATATATGTATGAAGACATGTATAACTCTGACATTCTTAAAATAAGACAAAAATCTTCGCCCGGCACTCCATCTTCAAACTTCACGCCTCAACCGCACATTTAGAAATATATGTGGTCGAGTACTGAGTACTCGATGAACACGTACAAAACAAATTCATATATATACTTGTGAATATTTGTCATGCCTCCTTATCAAGAACGCAAGGGTTTTATCTTAAAAAGGTCCAAGCTTACTAAATTCTTTGTGAACTAAAAGTTCGACTGCAATCTAGTTCTTGTGTAATCAATTCTATCTGAAATTTTTGTTTGTGAAGGTGGCCCCCTTCAACGAACAATATCGGTGTAATGGAAAGTGGGTCACCTCTCCGTACACAATGACCGCCCGCTCGCCATGGACTCACGGTCGTTAGGTGTACACTAGCCCCGCAGATAGCTATTAACCGCCAGACCCGAATTCGATTGTCGTATGATTGGCAAAGCCAACAAAGATAGATCTCATACATAAATCTCAAAATATTCTTCGGCAAGACAAAACTTGAAAGATTTTCAATTCATAACATTTTGAAAGAAAGTTTCTGTCTAACATAGCATTAACTTTATTCATATGTAAGAAAGCCCACCTGGCTGCAGTCTTAAACAGGTCTGACGTCTCTTGGCATAGCTCTCCCGTTACTCCCCCGCTGGACCTTCATTGAAGATTGGAGGATAATAAGATGTCTAACCGAGAGAGTATTCTTTTAACGAGATTCATGACAAAAGCTTGTTTAAGTTCTACTTTTGTAGTTCGATCTTGATCTTAGTCGATTAAGTTAGATCGCTCTTGGAATTTCGTTATTTAGTTGCTTGTGATCTGAGTGGGTTCTCTTCTTTGGAAGGTTTTAAATGCTTGGTTAGAGTCACGTTCGAGGTGGTCTAGTTTTACTAACGTTATGAACGAGGTCTTCGATCGACGCGTAGCGATAAGATATGAACCGAAATTTTAGCATGACCTATTCATTAGTAGGTCATCCTCTCGAATTCGACGCGCGAGATATCAACGCGAGGATTCGAATGTCGGTCACTCTTGATTAGGCCGACAAGGCCTAATCACTTTCCTCACCTCTCAAACCCAACAATTCATCAACCAATTCTATTTATTCATAAACCCTCAATCTAGATGCATATATGATAGCACTCGTCTAACATAATCAACGAAATTCTTAACTAATTTAAAAATCAAGGTCTAAGTGACTTAAGTAATTTAAGTTCAATTACCTTGGTTAATTAATTAAGTCTAGGTGACTTAATTAATTAAAGTCCACTTAACTCAATTAGGATCAAGGGAAATTGATTACTTAAGATCCTCCCAATTTAATTAGTTAAAGTCTAATCAATCTAATTAATTAGAGTTCTTCTAATTAATCAATAAGGTTCAACTAATTTAATCAATTAAAGTCCAAGTGCTTTAATTAATTATGGCCTAAGTAATTTAATTACTTGAGGTCAATCTATCTTTAATTGATCAAGTCCAAATGGCTTAATTGGTCAAGACCTAATTAATTTAATTAATTAAGGTCCAATGCTCTTAATTAATTAGAGTCCTCTCAAGCTAATTAATTAAGTTTAAGTAACTTAATTAATTAATTAAAGTCTAGCTCAATTAATTATTAAGGTCCATCTAAATTAATCAATTAAGTTTAAGTAACTTAATTAATTAATCTCTAATTATAAATAATTAAAGCTTATCAACTTTATTTAAATTAAGTTGATCTAAATAAATTCTTAAGTCCAAAAGATTTAATTAATTAAATCCCAACTTTAATTAATTAAAGTCCAATTAAAACTTAGTAGTCCAATTCTATATATATCTTAAGCCCACTACACTTAAGTCATAAGAGTCCAATTCATTTTTTTCTTTTTTAGAGGCCCATTCCACGAAATAAATAGTCCAATAATTAGTAATTAATCGCTGCTCAAGCTCGCCCATTCGGTAAATCCTCTTGGTCACCGTTTGCTAGATCACATATTGGGCTAATGATTAAATCAATTAATTCGCCCAACTCATCACATAATTCCTGGCCCGATTATTTAACTAAAAACTTCCACCCCAACTTAAAACAAAAGGCCCAACTTTAATTAAACTCCAAGCCCAACCCAAACCACTACTAAACCTACACACACCCACCGCATTCCAACCCTCTCGGCTCTCCCACCTCGGGCGCTCACCGCTTCCCATCTTCACGCGCCACCGCCGCCGCCGCCGCCGGCGTCGTCGCCTCCTGCTTGCGTGACGTGCCCGCCACCCGCCGCTCTTTCTCCTCTCTCAAGATTCACGCCTCTCTCCTTCTCATTCCAAATACGACATCGCGTGCTTCGATAAACGCCGCATTTTACACGCTTATAGTTGATATTTGAAGATGAGTTTAGCTCGCTTAATGTGCGCTTATGTATTGATTCTTAATGTTTTATCCATTTCTAGAAGACATCGCTTCGGTGTTCCTTCGACGCTTTGTAGGTTTATATGTCAATATCAAGCGAAACGACGACGAGCAAATGATGCAATCGCCATGATTCTAGCGACCAGCCTAGCGGTCGCTAGGCCGGCCGCTAGGAAACACGCGAGAACCCAGCCGAGCCGCGACCGCAACCTCATGCCCGCGAAGGAAGCTGCGCCGAGAACTCACCGATGATTTCGCGACCGGTCTGGGATTGCTAGCGACCGCTAGCCCGGTCGCGAGGTGCCATGCGAAGCGCAAGGAGGTCCACGAGCTAAGAAGAAAGCGCGAGAGATGGCTCATGGTCGAGCTAGCGATCATGAAGTGATCGCGAGGCGACGCGGCAGAGGCACAAATTAGGGTTTCCACCTTTTCTATAACAGGCAGAGCCCTTGCCCCAAGAGACCACACACACCCTGCACCTAGTTTATTCGGCTTTCCTCGCCATTCTGACTTTTAGTCTTTAATCTTCATTTAGTTTAATTCTATTCTTGTTTTTCCGTTGTTCTAGTTTAGTTTATCGTTTCGCTATCGATCGGAACGCTTTGTCCGATCGCTCGCTGTTTTCCGCTCGCTCGCTTGGGATTGATTCAAGACCAACCATTGTTCATCCAATGCTTCCTCACGGGTTTTATATATTTAATTTCGCTTTTATGGTTAAATCGTATTTTATTCCGCTTATTATGTCCGGCTAGTTTTCCGCTCTAATCCTAGGTTTGCATGATTCGATCCTATATGTTGTGATTCTCGCTATCATTATTTACCTTCCGCATTGATTCATGATTCATGGTGCTTATTAATATTTGTTGATTTCTGATCAATCTTGATGCATATCTAGTTGCCGCTAACGACGTAGTTGTATTAATTGTCAATCGATCTCAATGCATGATACTAATAAGCCTCGAGTCGTGAATCGAGATAGGACATTCAGAGGAAGCATATTCTTAGTGATCCTTTTCGAGTTGCTTATTTTCCTCTAGACGAATCGTGATAGGGAAAATTAGTAATCAATCGCCGCAATTGTCGTGAATCAAGTTGTTGGTTATATATGTGATCTTCCGCCTTGTCCGGATTAAAACGTTAGTACAAGGTGATAAACATCGTTGTGGATAGGATTGGTGCATCCCTAGTGGTTACTTTCTTCATAGTTATCTTCGTGATTTTTATCGCTTTATTTTATATTTCGCTGGTTACCTTTGCTTGGATTAAATTCAAGCCCCTAAATCTATTACCCAAAATTCGTGCTTCGACAATGATGAATTGTCGCTGAGCTAGCTTCTATGTTTTCGTGATACAATCTCTCGGATACGATACTTGCTATTCCATACTTACACTTTTTATGTGTGAAAAAGGAGCGATCAAATTTTGGCGCCGTTCGGGATTGTTAAGATTGCATAGGAATAATTTAACGATTTGGATTTATTAATTCAAGTTATATATATATATTATTATTTATTTTGTCGCTAAATTCTCTTTTCTCGTAGTTTATGCGACAAGATCTCGTGGACCTCCCGAATATTATTAGATCCCCGAGATCGAAAGCTCTCAAAGGAGAAAAGGACGAGAGAAGAGACGGGCTGCAATGGCGCCCAATCCATGAACGGGGCATTCCTCCCAGCAAGTTGCACGATGCTAGCCGACTTTGCGTGAGATGCAGCCGATGGCGAATATGGGAATCATTGTCCCCGCCTCCGCAGGAAAGACCTCTCAATCACATGTACCGACATCCCACCAATAGCCTCCAAGGAGGCGGTTGGGGCCCCACGTAGATTCAAACAATTTGAGCTAAACCGCCCCGATCAAGATGGTCCAAGGAGAGCGGCTTGGGGAGAGTCAAGGAAGACCCGACGCGCATCTCGAACAGTTTTCGATATTTGTGACACCATCAAATGTAATCGGGTGCCACAAGACACGATCCGATGCGATGTTCGGCTTCGGCAAGCAACCAAAGCGAAAGATTGGTTCAAGAGTTTGGACCGAGTCAAGCATCGACACTTGGGGAAACTTTGAGAAGTTTCTTCGAAATACTTTCCGCCGCGAAAGCGCAGAAGATCATCGCCAAATCTCTCATTTTGCCAAAACCACGACGAATCATTATTCGAGGCATGGGAGAGATTCAGAGGTCTATCGAGACGATGTCCACAACATGGGTTCTCCAAGGAGCAACAAATCACACAGCTTCTACGGTGGACCGATATGGCAGATAAGGAGCATGGTGGACGCGTCAGGCAGGGGCTATTTATTGAACCGACCATTGACGAGGCAAGTCAGACAGAAGAGATGGCTACCAACAACTATCAATGGCCAACGGAGAGAACGCCATCGCTCAAAGCAACATGTTGAGAGTGATTCAAAATATGACGATCTCATGAAGAAGTTCACTATTTTGAAGAGTCGATTGAGATGAGAACGCCGACCACGCCAATCGAGGAATCATTCGATTTCCAACAACCTCCAGCAGGCTTCAATGTTCGTAATCTGCTTCAAGAGTCAAGAAGCCAAGTCTCAAGACATGATGCGCAGCTGGTCAGAAGCAACCAACAATTGGCAACGAATCGAATTGCTCATAGGCAACACCGGCAAAAGATAAATCATTTGGAGTCCATCGTGACGGCTATGGGAAGCACATGAAGATGTTGGAGAATCAAATTGGTCAAATAGCCGCATAAGTGAATGCACTACAAAAGATGGGCCAATTTCCGAGTAATACGGAGGTGAACCCGAAGAATCAATGCTTCGCCATCCGCACGAGGAAGGGACGAGCCTACCCGAGCCCCACCGAGCATGAAAGCATTCTCACAAAATCATGATCGAGCTCATGATCATGAGCCCGATCCCGAGGAGTCTAGAAATTTTCCCACGTAAGCTCGCGATCGAGCGCTACCGCCGCGCCCGACCGCGAGCCATCAAAGTATGCGAGCGCTAGATTTGTTCATGAAGCCACCCGCCCGCAAGCTCGCACGCCAAGACGGAGATCACAAGCAATGATTCCTCGCGACCTTCCCAGGGTCGCGAGGTCAACCGCGAGGCAACCCTGTAATAAATCCGCACGCACACCTCCGGTCCTGCTTTCAGTCGACTTGTCAAGTCGAAATATGACGAGGAGTTTGCTCGCTTCAAAGAGGTTTTTCAAAAGTTGAGATAAATTTGCTCTTTGAAGCTAGCGCGAAACATGCCGGGCTACATGAAATTTTAAAGACGCAACATAAAGAAGAAGAAACTTGGGAAATTTGAGAAAATTTCCCTATCCGAAGAATACAATACTGCCTTGCAAAGGAAGCTCCTCCAAGCGTATGATCCCGGCCACGTTAGAGTGCGAGATCGCCGAGCGATTTTTCCAAATATTTTATGCGATTTGGGGCGTAGCATCAACTGATGTTATTGAACGTTTTCAACCGCTACACCTAGGAAAGATGAAGCCGATGAAGATTTCATCGATGATGGCTGATCGTCACCACATATCCAAAAGGTATCGTCAAGACGTGTTGGTAAGAATTGAGATTTTGTTTTTCCCGCCGACTTTGTTATTCTAGATATTCCGAATTCAAACAACAACCACTAATCCTTGGTAGACCTTTTCAGCAACCGGTCGCAAGGCCGATTGATGTGCGTGAAGGAAATCTCACGCTTCGTGTTAACGATGAGGAGCTCAAAATTTCCATATACGACGCCATCAAGCAACACGACGCTGAAAGCCAAGATTGTTGCTCGATCATAACTGCCGCCACGCCTCGCCTCGCTTAGAGGGTACTCGACCGATCGAGGAAGTCGTGAGAAGGAAGAAGTGGACCTGCATGGAACCCGAGTGTATCATTCAAGTTTGGGGACTTCCATAACAAGCGAGATCCGTAAATGCTAAGTTTAGAAGGATCCACGAGTTGAGAAGGATTTCGCCACAAAATGCCGGATCGACAAGGTTAGTGATGGTCTAGCTAAAGACGTTAAAGTAAGCACTTGCTGGGAGGTAACCCAACGCTTTTTGTTTTTGTTTTTGTGTTTTGTCGTGTCTTCGCTTGTGTCGCTTTTGTCGCCTTTCTGCTTTTCTTTTCGCTGTGTCCGCCGATCAACGAGTTAAGTGAAGTGTGTTAATCCATGTGGCCAATGACTTATAGAATTTTTTTTGAAATTTAATGATAGTACATGATATGTTAGAAATGACGCACGAATGACGCGAGACGGCTTAGCTTGTTGTTTTTCACCATTTGCTTAACCCGTGAGACTTGAGCTTCACCGTATAAACATCTTAATACATTTTCTTTAATTGTGTGATATCATGCATGTGATTATCTTCTAGAACTTGCCGTGTTTCCGTGTTTAGACCGCAATATATGTGTCGAATTTGGAAAGGATAAAAGGTCATCTTTGTTAACCACATATTCACCCAAACACTAACCCGATGTTATATACCATTTGTCGCCTTCTTCGAGCCTTTATTAGACTTTTTCTTTCGATTAACCGGATGATAGGAGGTGAGGATGGATATGGAATCAAAAGGGTTGAAATTTTGATGTAGTTATGACGAGAAAAGTTTCTTTTAAGAAAAATACATCCGTAGTGAAGAATAGTACTTTGTTGTGAAAGTTAAACCCTATAAGCTCTAGAAAAGAAAAGAAAAAGAAAATGTTAAGTTCACTATGAGTGTTGAGCATAAAGGGTCTTTAATAAAATATAGGTATCTTCCGCGACATTAAACGCCGATTTAGCACGTTGGTAAAGAAGAGGAAATGGACAAAGTCCATATGTGTCTAAATATATAAATGGTGGTGCTTGGAGTTTACTTGAGTCACTTAGCCATATATTATCCTACCTTAACCAATGTGCCTACATTATAACCTATCAAAAGACCTCTTTGATCCTTATTTGAACACATACGACGCGTGGAGATGTTAGAGAAACGGCAAGCCTATGGTAAGATGTTGCATTGCATTGATCGCCGAGTGCATACACGCCCCAATTTCTTTACGAGTTTGAGTGTATCCTATATATTTTACGCACATGCCTTTGCGAGGTTGAAATAAATGAGTTTTGCCCTCGATGGTTGTTTGTGTCGAGTTGGCTAACGCCGCCATGTGCGCTAATGTTTTTGAGCGCTAATATGTTTCGAGGCCTAGAATGGTTATCCTCTTGCTACGCCGCTGATCTTTCGTTTGTCTTTCTGCTTTGGTTTTGTTTGAGGACAAACAACGCTTAAGTTTGGGGTTTGATAAACGCGCATTTTACACGCTTATAGTTGATATTTGAAGATGAGTTTAGCTCGCTTAATGTGCGCTTATGTATTGATTCTTAATGTTTTATCTATTTCTAGAAGATATCGCTCTCGGTGTTCCTTCGACGCTTTGTAGGTTTATATGTTGAATATCGAAGCAAGAAACGACGCTTACGAGCAAATGATGCAATCGCCATGATTCTAGCGACCAGCTTAGCGGTCGCTAGGCCGCCGCTAGGAAACACGCGTGAGAACCCAGCCGAGCCACGACCCGCAACCTCGTGCCCACGAGCGAAGCTTCCAGCCGAGAACTCACCGGACGATTTCGCGACGGTGCGGAATTGCTAGCGACCGCCAGCCCGGTCGCGAGGTGCCATGCGAGCGCAAGGAGGGTCCGCGAGCGAAGAAAGCGACGAGATGGCTCATGGTCGAGCTAGCGATCATGAAGTGATCGCGAGGCGCGCGGGCAGAGGCACAAATTAGGGTTTCCACCCTTTTCTATAAATAGGCAAGAGCCCTTGCGCCCCCAAGAGACCACACACGCCCCGCACCTAGTTTATTCAGTTTTCCTCGCTTTACAGCCTTTTAGTCTTTAATCTTCATTTAGTTTAATTCTATTCTTGTTTTCCGTTGTTCTAGTTTAGTTTATCGTTGCTATCGATCGGAACGCTTTGTCCGATCGCTCGCTGTTTTCGCTCGCTCGCTTGGATTGATTCAAGACTAACCATTGTTCATCCAACGCTTCCTCACGGGTTTTATATATTTAATTTCGCTTTTATGGTTAAATCGTATTTATTCCGCTTATTATGTCTCGCTAGTTTTCCGCTCTAATCCTAGGTTTGCATGATTCGATCCTATATGTTGTGATTCCTGCTATTGTTATTTACCTTCCGTGCATTGATTCATGATTCATGGTGCTTATTAATATGTGTTGATTGATCAATCTTGATGCATATCTAGTTGCCGCCAATCGACGTAATTGTATTAATTGTCAATCGATCTCGAATGCATGATACGAATAAGCCTTCGAGTCGTGAATCGAGATAGGACATTCGTGAGGAAGCATATTCTTAGTGATCCTTTTGAGTTGCTTATTTTCCTGTAGAGGCGAATCGTGATAGGGAAAATTAGTAATCAATCACCGCAATTGTCGAATCAAGTTGTTGGTTATATATGTGATCTTCCGCCTTGTCTCGATTAAACGGTTAGTAATAAGGTGATAAACATCGTTGTGGATAGGATTGGTGCATCCCTAGGTTAGTCTTTCTTCATAGTTATCTTCGTGATTTTTATTGCTTTATTTTATATTTCGCTGTTACCTTTGCTTTGGATTAAATTCAAGCCCCAAACCTATTACCCAAAATTCGTGTTTGGATAATGATGAATTGTCGCTGAGCTAGCTTCTATGTTTTCGTGATCCGGATACGATACTGCCACCCCCATACTTACACTTTTACGTAAAAGCGATCAAATCCCTCGTGCTCTCTTTCTCTCGCTTGGTCGGGTTGCCCACCGCCACGGACGAAGGCCATTGCCCGTCCGCCACCTCTTCTCTAGCGACACCACGCCTCTCTGCCACCGCCATCGACGCCACCGTCTCTCCGTGAAAGAACAGAGGAGGGGAAACAGAGAAGGCATTTCATGGGATAGGCATAGCCGTCCATTTTTTTGAGTTTTCAGATGGTTTGTTACCATTCCTCATTTAATGATTGAGTATGCATATTTAACATTCTTAACTTGTACTAATACTGAAGAAAATGTATACATGATAAATGGTTTGAAGCTTACCTTGATGAAGGATTTTTGTTGTATGTTTCTGTTTCAATCGAACAGTGGCCTTGAAGGCAGACCCCTATGAATGAAAGAACTGAAATTGGATGTTGTTTAACTAAATGAATGGTAAACGCTTAGAAGCTGAGATGTTTACCTCTTGTTGTTCCCTTTTTGTTTTGTTTTGTGGTTTCTCTGCTTGTGTCGAGAAGTCTAAAAATGGGAGTTTGAAGTGGAAGTTGTAATGTGTCGAGCAGTGAAGGGAGTGTGGGATAGGAGGATGAGAGTGTATAAGGATTAATAGGTTCAAGTCTGCAGAGGTTGTTGTTGTTTGCAGAGGGTATGAGAGAGATTTGTCTCATGTTGCAGGTCATGAATCTATTTGCAGAGATTGAGGAGGTACATGAGAGCTAGGAATTGATAGAAGTTAAAAAAAACAAAGTATAAGGTCAACTTCCCATTTCTGGAAATTTTAGAAATCACGAATAATTTCGATTACGACTTTTCACTCGTTTTGTTCGAACGGGAATCGGTGTTCGTCACACACACTTGTAATCCGATTTATCGAATCCGATCATATAACGCTATCATTTGATTATCAAACGATAAATTTTTTATCTCGTTGATTTAATCATAAAAAGAAAATATTTAATAACACTCCGGTTAAATTCTTTGTTAACTACGATTTATTTTACGGGGTGTTACACCGGGCCAACAGGAGATTACGAATTCGGATCCTACTAGTGAGTGAGATGCTAGTTAGGATTATGTACACTTTAGCCTCTGAACCGTTCGTGGTCAGTCGTGCATCCGGGTGAAAGGAGGCCTCCCTCCCGGCGCGTTCCATAGCCAATTTGGAATATACGTTATGAGAAAACGCCTGGCCAGGCAAAGTTTGAGAAAATGATGAAAATGTTTTAGTAAGAACAAGGCCTTTTCAAATAAAACCCTTGTGTCTTGCTGTGATGGTGGCAGTACAATATTTTGCGAAAGTAAATGAACAATGTTTTCGGCATGTGTCCATTGAGTACTTTGTACTCAGCCCTGCATGTTTGTTTTTAAATGTGCAGGTTGAGATGGTGACGGAACGGAGCAGAGTTGAGCGGAAATCTTTTTGCAACTAAGTATGGAACATCTTTTTGGTTCACCTTGAGAATGCATCTTCATATGCATGTCTCACACGTTTATTCCGCTGCAAACTCTTGAAACTCTTTTATATTCTATAAATATGTTAAGTTCTTGAATGTTTTGTTGGAAACCTTGTAAGAACCACTTTTGTCAGAACCTTCGAAACAATCCTTTATATAAATTATTTTCTTCTATCCTTAATCTCGTTTATGCTTTGCAACATCTATGTTTCCTCACATGTGAAATGAGTTAAAAATTCCCTTCTGTTAATATTTACTTAATCCAACCATAAGTCATGGTCCGATAAGGTCGTCCTTCGGGATTAGCTAAATCGGGCTGTGACATGGACGGACGACGTTGACCATAGATTCTCTAGGATATGTGTTATTTTTAATTAAAATATGTATTTTAATTGATGTTGAACTAATGATATCAACGTCTTATGCAATAACTTAGTTCCAGATAATGTGGTTCCCAGCACATGCACTCATATCTTTAAGCAGGTTAGAAATCCAAATGGTTTTAGTTAGAGAGTGACTCCGCAGTCTGTGAAGAATGATTATTTCAATGAGTTTAAGGTAAAATAAAATTTTATTTATATATATAAGTTTTGTTATTTAATTTCAATTGTTGTTAATAATACTTTTTATCGTTTGTTGAAATATAAACATTTTAAATGGGATGAGACAGTTGCAGATAAGGTGATATATAGCCTTTACCATATTGCAGCACGAAGATATAGAGACTTTGTGCACGACATCAAAAAAAAGATGACCCAGAAAAGGCGAGACATCTTTCCATTCACGAGGATGAGTGGCCAGATTGGCTTGCTTATTGGGATTCCGATGAGGTTAAAGCAACGTCAGAGATAGCAAAGAAGTGTTGGATGTCAGAGCATGCAAGACCAGGAACATGACAAGTGAAGCACAAAGGAAGGTCTAAACTTATTCTTCAGTATAATGCGAAATTAGTAAGTAGCTTCACTTTTATTGGAATCCATAACATTTTATTATTAATGTTTATACATATTGAGTTATATAATTTTTTTGTGCCATTCAAAAGGCTACATAGAGAGAAGTTGATGCGAGCAACTATTTTTTTGAAGCTTATAACATCATTCACGTCAACAAAGATGGATCATATATTGACGAGACATCCAAATCCGTTGGGGTATGTGTTAGCTTAAATGAAATTTTATTATTAGAAATGTATATCATATATATATATATATATATATATATATATATATAATTGTAGATGAAGATCCAGGAGCTGGTTACCCAGCGAAGCCAGTCTGTGGAAGAAATGGATGAGCCGTCGATTTTGGATATGAACCAGATATACATGGAAGTTGTTGGTGGTCTTGACAAAAAAAAAAACGGATGTTCAATGTTGGAGGACTGGCAAATAGTTTGAGAAACGAGACATCGACTGCCAGATCATATTTCATGGCACCAATATATGACCAGCGCCTAGTTGATGTGGAGCAGCAGCTGCGGGAGGAACATAATGCGCGAAAACAATTGGAGGAGCAGCAGAGGCTGAAGGATGATGAACAAATGTACAAAGAATAGCACCAATATCAGGAGAATGAGGCATTGAAAGCTCGTCTAGAGGCTCGACACCGTATTCTAGACCATCTTCTGGCACACTCGAGACTTGAACCACCACCACCTCCCCTCCCTTGATTAAAGATATACTTGATACATTATATTTTACTAATTTGAACTTTAAACATCTTTTTAATTTGATGTTTTGATGTACGAATATTGAATCATTGTTGTTGTTGTTGCTTGTTTGAATTTCTTGTTTGATATGGAATATTGGATCATTGAATTGCAATATGTAGTCAATAACTTGGTACAATTTTTTGTTAACGACGGACGGTTAGTCGGTGGTCACCGTCACGGACACCGATTTACATATGTTAAAAGGAAGCTACGACAAGAATAAGGACAAACTTTATCCGTCGGTGATCACCAACAAACATGCCGTCGCTAACTCGTCGGAAAGCGGTGGCTCTGGCCTTCACCCGGAGAACTTGCTACCCCATGTCCGTCGTCCATTCTGTTAGTATTTTTCGATGGACCAACGTATACGTTAGCTACTAAAATATTGACTATCATAAACGCGTCAGACGTTTTTCATCGGAGATCCGTCGGTGTTTGAAATCAACGATGGATTTTAGGGTTCTACCGACGGATATATTCGTCGGTGATCATGGAAAATCTTGTAGTGAATGTTGTAAAAAATGAAACATTTTAAAATTTATAATATTTTACGTTTCATATTTTAATATTTTCATTTTTATACTAATTTTAGTTACATATCTTTTATTTTTATATTTAACTATAACTATTACCATGTATTTCACTAAGGGAAAATCTAGTCGAGCTTATAAGCTAGAGAAGAAATTGTGAGTTAGATGCAAAAAATTCTAGTTAGAGAAAAAAAATTGAATTGAGATGAATTGTAAGGGTATATGTTAAAAATAAACAAAATCATAATTTGCTTATTTTTTTAAATTCATTATTGCTTATAAGATTATGAACAAATAAGTTAGAGTTGATAAACTTATTTTTAGGAAAATTTATTAGTTGTTAAAGCTTATTTCACAACTTATAAATTGTTTAATAGTTTATTTTACTAAATACTTTCAAGAGCTTGTACACTCATAAATAACTTATAAACTATTTTAATCAGCCTATAAGCTCAGAAAAATATCCTCTGAATTTGAGTGTTTGTATATTGGAGAATTGAACGGAGAAAGGGAGATTTATTTCTTTCAATACAAATAGTAAAAAAGTAAAAATAAGAAAATCAGGGAAAGATTTGGAGATTTTTTATGACATAGCAATCATATAATTTTGAGTACATGATATTTTTATCTTTTATTAATACATAAAAATGTAATGTTACGTCTTTTATTTATACATACAAATTGAAATAACATACTTAATGAGAAA